>VZRU01009535.1:170790-190569 GCA_013398155.1 Pedionomus torquatus | reverse complement strand
GGGCTCTGCCACCCTCACAGGGAAGGAGTTCCTCCTGTTTAGATAGAACTTCCAGTGTTCCAATTTGTGCCCATTTCCTCTTGTCCTGTCCCTGGGCACCACTGGAAAAAGCCTGGCCCCATCCTCCTGACACCCACCCTTGAAGCATTTCTAGGTGTTGATCAGATCCCCTCCTCAACCTTCTCCAGACCCACATCCATCAGCCTTTACTCATCAAAGAGATGCTCCAGTCCCCTCATCACCTTGGTGCTCCTCTGCTGTCCCCTCTCCAGCAGTTCCCTGTCCTTCTGGAACTGGGGAGCCCAGAACTGGTCCCAGTGCTCCAGATGGGCCTCCCCAGGGCAGAGCAGAGGGGGAGGATGACCTCCCTGCACCTGCTGCTCACACTCTTCCTGATGCCCCCCAGGATGCCCTTGGCCTTCTCGACCACCAGGGCCCATTGCTGCCTCCTGGGCATCCTGTTGTCCATCAGGACTCCCAGGTGTTTTTCCTCAGAGCTGCTCTCCAGCAGGTCACCCCCAGCCTGTACCAGTGCAGGGGGTTATTCTTCCCCAGATGCAGCACCCTGCACTTGCTCTGGTTGAATTTCATCAGGAATTTGCCAAGAAGAAATTCCTCCTTGGTTGCAAAATCCCGACAGCAGATTGCTGCTCCTCGCACCTCAGAGCACTAGTACAGCAGCATCTCAGCGCCTGCCCGCAGGCCGACTGGGCTTTAGTCAGGGGAACAGTGCTAGAACAGCAGAACACCCAGCTCAGCATCTGGACCCTGCACTGGGAGGGCTGTGCCTCCAATTAACCACGGCTCCAGCAGGGAAAACTGATGGCGAGTGCACGGTGTGGGTGCCCTCTCTCCTGGGCTGTCACTGCTGGCTGCCCAACCCCGACTCCGAGGCTGCTCCACAAGCGGTGCCTCTCGCTGGGGTCAGGAGCTCAGGGGACTTTGCAGATTCCCTGCCCCTCAGAACTTCATCTGGGCTCTTTGCAAGGCAGCCTGTCTCTACAGAGCCCAGCAGAGCCCAGCAGAGCCCAGCAGCACAGGGCTGCGGTACCAGAGCTCTGCACGGAATGCGTCTGGACTAAAACTGAAGAAGACAACCCTGTCTTGTAAAGCTGGCTCTGTGAGCAGCAGCCTTGCAAAGGAGAGAACCCTGGAAGGAAAGCAGGTGGGATACCTGATTGCCCAGCAGGAACGGGAACCACCTGCAGCAGCGCGTGGGTGGGAGTGGGGAAGGGTGGGCTGAGGACATCACCCCATGCTAAGGACTTTGGGGGCAGCAGAGCTCCAAACAGCCTTAGAAATGTTATTTTCTGTTCCAGATACATCTTCACTTACCTCTGCTATTAAAGAGGCTTAAAGGAAAAAAAATCCACAAACCCACACTGAGAAATACTGCACCAGTACATCTTCAACAAAAGCATTTCTAAGGTCATTTTCCCCCAAACTGACTCTGCCCCTGTGTGTTTTATCCTGATTATGTGGAACAAAACAAGAGACAAACCCCAGGTTGCTTTGTCATATTGTCTTCATCCAGGGACTGCAAAAATCTGGATTCTGAAACACAAAAGAGAAAAAATAGTTCCTGTCAGCCGAGGTGGACACCCACCTTACCAGAGAAAAGTTTTGGTAAAGGCCTTTCTGTTGTGGTCTGGGTTTGTTTTGTTTTGCTTTGTTTTTAATAATTCTGGGGTTTGGCAGTCCAGGAGAGCTGTGATAGCTGTTTTCCACAAGGATGTGTACGAGCAGTGAGGGTTCCGAAAGCTGCTCCCCAGCTCCGGCAGCGTCTGCAAAGCCCCGTCCCGGCCAGCAGCGGCTCACAGCAGCGGAGGCTCCAGCTGTTCGTGACCCCGTGGCTACCTGTGCCGGTTCCTGTGACCGCATCTAGAGTTAGAGGAACCGACCCGGAGCCCTGCATTAAAGTGCCACCTCCCAGGAGCCTGTTGGTCTGTTTAGTGTCAGAAAAGCAGCCCCCCCAGAAATGACCACATCTTCCACCGGTACAGTGCTGGTGGCACATCCACACCTGGTGACAGGTAAGGAAGTCCCCAGGCAGGACCTGACGCTTTGACACAGGAGAAAAAGACACCGGGGTGTGCACCCGACGCTCACGTAGCTGTGCCCGTCCACGGTGGGGGCACGGGCCATGTCTGAGTCACGTAGTTCCTGGGGAGGCAGGTCCAGCCCAGCTCCCTCATCTCCACCCTTGCACCCGGGGCCATTCTGAAGCCTTGTGTGTCCTCTCATCACAACACCACGAGGAGCAACCTCCTCAGCATTGCCTTAGTCAGTTCTACAGAACCTGAGGTCAATTTACAAGTGTTTCATAAAAGCTCCTTACCTCCGAAATCAGCAACAACTGCATGGCCGTCCTCATACAGGAGAATATTGTGACTGGGAGAAAAAGGAATTATATTTAATTCTTGAATAGTGTCTTAAATATGGAGAAAACATAGCAGTTTTTGTTCATAGCTAAAATTTGGGAGAGTCCAAACCACCTGCTTAAGTAGAGAAATGTCTATAGATAAATCATTTTTAGCTACCACTCATATTTATTGTTGTAAAGCACAGATTAACTCTGAGAAGGCAAATTCAGCAGCTCCACAAATGAAAATGCCAGTTTCTGGTCAAAAGTAGAGCAAAACAATTCCTGTAATTAGCTACAGATCAAGTACAACTGCTTTATTCAACACTGCACTGAATCGCCGTGATGAAGTGGGGAAGGTGACACTTGACTATAAAGACAGCGATGGCCTTTGCATAACATTCCATGGATGGATTCTTTTCCCTTTTAAGGCTTAACGTAAGTGTAAAGTCATAGTGGAAGTTCCTAATCTGTGCCAATGTATAGAATGGAGGGGGCGGATCTGAGGAGTCCTTATAGAATGGATCACCAGAAGCTGTAAGAAATCCATCAAACTGCTTGAAATAAATGACGATGCAATGGTAATGCCTATTCGATTTAGTAACCACACTTAAGAATGCAAATGGGCATTTCATGAGGTGAAGGTATAAATTTTTAAAATTTTTAAATTTTGAAATATCTTAAAATATCTCCCTTTGTGGACAGAAGGCTTGTCATTAACCCCAGTGGCCAGGGTGAAAGCTGGCCCTGGTGGCGATGTCAGTGGCCAGAGGCAGGATTCCAGCCCTGCCCTCTGCTCTCGTCCATCCTGCAGCATCTCCTCTGCGAGGGCCCCGAGAGCCAGCAGGGTCGGTGACGGGCTCTGCTCCCCCCCTGGGCCTTTCCAGCTGCTTGACAGGGCAGGAGCACTTGGGCAGTCTCTACTGTTTCACCTTATTGTCCCTGAAAAGCACATTCCTTGTCGTTATTTGATGGGCGTAATCACAAGCACCGAGTATTGCTCCTTATCGGACATCAGAAGAACCACATTTTGCATTTATCCTTAAAAATCAGGCTTGTAAAAACTGCAGTGCATTTTGACTGTGGCAGCAGAAGCTCCTGGTGGCATCTCCTCCCGCAGCCCCCCCAGCCCAGGAGAAAGGTGGCCACAGCAGGGATGGGGGTGGCTGGTGCCCCGCGGGGAGCAGAGCCCCTGCTCAGCCCGGCTGCGGGGGCTGCAGCGGGGGGCACCCCGTCTCGGGTGAGCTGGGGCCGGGGCAGGCTCACGGGCACGGCTCCCACCCAGCCATGGGCAGCGAGAGCCCCCAGGAAACGGTGATGTTCCCGGTGGGTGTCTATGTCAGATCTTTATCGCGTTATCAGCTCCTCCTCTTTGCCCCAGCAGCTCCTGGAGTTGGGGAGAAAGGCATAAACCCGGGGAGATGCCTGTTTGGTCAGCACCTGTGCGGGGCAACCTCTGCCAGCACAGCTAGAGATCAGAGAAATCGCTCATCGAAGACAATTACTTGTACTGACACCTCTCAAAGTGTTTTGATTTCTGCGGAATCTTTGAAACCATGGCAACTGCAGGGAATTCAGAGGACTGGGTAAGCAGAACTTCACCTTACACTGTCAGCAGAGATACTTGGAAGCTTAAACTTAAATCTACCGGATTTGTCCTAAAACTACTAGGACCAAGAGGTGAATTATGAGATTTCTGAGGTGGTTTACACCGATTTATTGAAGGTAATGTGAAGAAAATTCAGTTTTATTTACATAGGATCTGTTCAATGGCTGTGAAGGATATGGAAAATGGGAGGAACGCTATCTATGCACCCGTTATACAAATCACAGCTTTTTAAAAAATAAGCTTCCAAGTATGAACAAAAGAACTACAGAAGGATTTCTATATAAGACTACAAATACATCTTCTCCATTTTATAGAGGTGCCAGCAGGTGGGCAGGAGAGCTGCAAACCACACCAAACGGCACCAAACCCAGCCAGGGTATTTCTATTGCTGAAACTGTGAGAAGGAAGATACCCAGAGTAGAAAGGAACTAAAGGGGAGTTCATTACACATCGTTACCCTGACAGCTTCAAACAAGAGAAAAACAATCACATTGTCCTGGGAAAACAATGAATTCTCCTTTGGGAGCCTTCTATCCTGGGACTTGGACCGAACAGATGAAAGAGTGGATGACAGAGGTGGGAAAGGCATCACCTCTGAACTCTGGAGATGCAGAGCGGACCAGATGCGAGGGACCATGCCAGCAGATCCCAGCCTTGCCAGCAGAACATCTGCCCCGGGGTCTCAGCCTGTGCAGCCGTAGGGCAGGGGTGTCTCCCGGGCAGAGTGCCCTGACCAGACGCCGAGGGGCTCAGTGCGGGGCTGGAGCTCTCATGCAGGGGGTGTTCGGTACAGCGGTACCCGCTCACCTGCAATGAGCTCAGGGGCATCTCACGTGGGCTGGACATTTAAAAACGCCTTCTGTTGGCTTGGAAATTAACGTTTGAAATGATACGTGCTGATGGAAATTAAAATATTGAGGGTGAGAAATAAGAAGAAATTCTGTCCCTGTAGGAACTTCTGGTGGGAAAACATCATCACTAGGTATTTGGCACTTCCAGGGAGAGTTCAGTTCAATTAATACATCAGAGGACTTGGAGCCAGTCCCAGGATCAATGGTCTCTGGCTGCACGCAGCTCGGCAGTTGGAGAATGTCAGCGCACGGAGCCGCGGCGCTGTGCCAGCCCCTGCAGCGGGGACGTGGATGTGTGAGCGGGGCTCCGAGCTGGCTGGCATTTACAGTGGGTACCCAACTTATGTTTCGGAGGAGGAGGGAAGAATTCCTTCCCCAGAGCAATATATAGAGCTTAAAGCAAGGTCTCCTCTAAAGTCACTGCCATCCTTGCACCTTGATTGAAACTCATGAGCTTCACTTAGAATGGTTAGAGTTGGAGGGGACCTTAAGGATCATTGAGAGACCGGGTTGCTCCACGCCCCATCCAGCCTGGCCTTGAACACTTCTCCAGCATCACTTGGCAGTTGTGTGGCCTTTAGTTACAGAAAGGTACTCTGGATTTCTGAGGGCACCTTCTTCTGAGGACAGCTTCTGAGCGCATCTTCTTCCCCTCCAGGTGGTGAGACATGCCAGTGAAGTCACCATGACCCAGCACACACTGCGTTCAGGTGTGGGTTCCTCCAAACTCATGAATCCTCAGCTGTTGGTAGTCGTTCCCCACACTCCAGCCCCAAGGCTGTGGGGAGTGAGCTGTGCTGCTGGTAGAGGCAGGAGCACATAGGGATGCCTGCTCTGTCCCTCGAGCCACCCACCTGTCCCCTGTCAGCCTCTGCCCTCTCCTTGTCTTTGCAAACAGACCTGCAGGCAGCCTGACAGCATGGCTGAGCCACTGCCGAGGCTGAGGACTGGGACAACCTCCTGACACTGGTGAGCAGCTGCTCTCTTTCCTTAGTCACAGAGCCAGAGCTGCTGGTGGGATGTCCCCCCCACACACAGGGGTTACATCAGACAAAACCTGGCTTCTAGCCCCACAGGGGCAGCCCTCCTGACCACAGCCCTGGCATTTGATGTAAGCTGGGCAACAGGGCAGTAAAGGACACAGAAACCCTGCCGCTTTCTGCCCGTCTTCTGAGTGACCCAGCCTCCTGCCAGCTCTCCCAGGTTCCTGATCTCTCTGGAGGCAGAGGCCAGGCGAGGAGGATGGTGTCGCAAGTCCATGTGACCACCTGAATGAAGAAGGAGTCTTGGGAGGACAAGGGGACAGGCAGGGTTCATTTGGGCACCTGCAATCACTGCACCTCACTGCTGGAGACCGTCCCAGGCTGGTGGGACAGGGAGGCAGTGCCAACCCATCTGCCACAGCACATCCCTGCAAGTATTTAAGGCCAGGCTGGATGGGGCTTGGAGCAACCTGGTGTGGTGGGAGGTGTCCCTGCCCAGGGCAGGGGGTTGGAACTGGATGATCTTCAAGGTCCCTTCCAACTCTAACCGTTCTGTGAGTCTATAATTCAAGAGGCTGCAACAGCCCAGCCCGCTCTCAGCCTGCTCGCGTGGGCGTGCGCTGCCTTCCAGCGGGTTAATGCATGGATGGAGCGGGGCACCGCCGAGGTGCAGCGATGCCCGCTCTAGTTTGAGCAAGGATGTCCAGGGAGCCTGGCCGGGTCGGCAGGGAGCTCTGCTCTCCGGCGGGGCAGGTGGCACCGTCCTCTGCCATTCTTCCCGAGAGGTTTGTGTGCTGCTCACCAGTGAAACACAACACGCTAAGCACTGATTTCCTGAAAAATTAAGGAAAGGAACACAAAAATACACAAGCGTAATTGGCCAAGGTGGGAATTCTGGTTTCTGTTTGAGCTGGGGGAGTCTTCGTTCCCAGGAATAATGCCACGAACTTCGTGCCTTACTGAAAACTAACCAAGCCCACCACCTCTCTGACGGCAGACCCCCCGTCGGGCTCTGGTCAGCCCATGTGCGCAGTGGGCACTAGAGGGGGATGCAACGCACAGTTTGGAGGCAGCTCGCCTCATCTCTGAATTTTCTTCCATCGTGGGTCTCTCCGATATGGATCAATTATACCCTTTGGCAGCACTTGTTTTAGCTTAAATATACATGTTAATTCTGGAGAGAGAATTCAAATTATATTTGCTTTGCCAAAAGCACGGAGAAAAAGAGCAACCGGGTACCAAGTGTGGGAAGTGTTGGAGCAGATAATTGTAAACTCTGTTATCTTACACAGCCCTAGAAATGAAGGTAGTTTTGTGTTTGTTGTGCTTGTCAGTCTCTGCTGGAACTAAACCCTCTGGGATTAACAGGCTTTATCAGGTATACATTCCTTTAAAAAAACCTTTATTCTACCTTTCATGTACCCAATCCTAATGGACCAAGAAAGGTACAAGAAAGGCAGAAAAAATGGAGATCCCTTTTGCCCTCTCAGCCCTTTAATCCCCAGTGAATGGTGCTGAGCATTAAATCAAATCAGTTCCTTTGACATTCTTGGTTACATCTCTCGCCGACAGACACGTTCCCTGCTCATTTAGGAGACACCTCTCCTTTGCTGAGCGCT
This sequence comes from Pedionomus torquatus, assembly GCA_013398155.1. NCBI lineage: Eukaryota > Metazoa > Chordata > Aves > Charadriiformes > Pedionomidae > Pedionomus > Pedionomus torquatus. Next base: position 183,145 of record VZRU01009535.1, on the reverse strand, counting down.
GTGACGCTGCAAATGCAGTGCAGTAAGTCTTCAAAACCTTAATCTTGACAATCTCTTTCTCCTAAGACCAGTCCCCATTTCATGGCTTTTGACTGGGCTGTGGAACTTGAAATTAAAGCTGCTGGCAGCAGCCCTTCCTCCTCTGCAGTACTTCTCTGCAGAGAGACAGAGAAGCAAAGGATTGAAGCTCTGTCAATCAAAAGGAGCAAAATTGAATCTGGTCCAAAGTGTCTCCTCTTCTGTGTTTTGTAAGGCGCTCAGTTTAATCTACTGGTGGGTTTTGCCATATGAAATTAAATATTCTGCCAGAGATAAGGTCTGAAGCCAGCTTTGTATGCTATTACTCCATTTCATACAGGCATTTCATTTTGAAGTCAGTCCAGCTTCGGGGAAGGGTTTGGGCTGGAGATCCTGGAGGTCCCTCCCGACTCGACTCTTCTATGACATTTTAGCCACAGCTTCCACGGCCTCCCTTTCATCAGCACGCAACAGCTCTGCGCAACAAGCTCCAGAGGGGCTTGCTACGGGGATTCATTAACTCCCCAGGCACTGAGTAAACGCCTGTACGCGTATTTATCCATATCTGGGCTTTTCCTTCTGTGGCTCCATATACCCCTTTTGAGTGCACCTATTTCCAGCTCCTCTTCAGCTTCATATACTGTTGAGCACAGAAAACCACGTGCCGTTTCACCACAATGGGACACTTGAGAGCGCAACGTTGTCAGAACTCAAGTGTTCCCTCCCCACATACAAAAGCTTTTTAGCTCCTCACGCTCAGACCTGGCTGTAGAAAGACTCTTCGTGCCAGCGTAGTAAAGAGGAACCCTCCTGCAGACAGTAGCTAACCAACAACATACAACTCCACCTGACTTCAGATTGGAATTACGGTGGCTAAAAAGCAGGGTGAGCACCTCCACGTCACAGCTAGGACAGAAACCACAAAGCTTGTCTAAAGAGAGAACACAGCGGGTTTACATGGAGAGAATAAAAGTCCCGTGACAACCCAGAAGAAGGTGAGGAGGTCAGTCAATGGATATTGGTAGATCTAGAGCACCCGCACTTCTTAAAGCAAAGGTAAGCTATGAAAAGATTTGCAGATTATCTTCTCCTTACAGTCCTGCCTACCGAGCAGGGCTCCGGCTGCAATCTCTGCACTTGCCAACCAGAGTGTCGGCCCCAGCACACACACAGGGTTGGCTCGAACAGCAGAGCACTGGGCTTGTTGGCTCACACGCTGCCTCACCGAGGGGACTGAAATGAGTCTCTCTGGCTTTATTATCTGCAGAGCAGGGCGAACAGGAGACTGACCACAGTGTTTGAAAAACACCCCCACGTGAAAAAAAGTGGTGTGCTTTCATTCTTGGCTGGGTAGAAACAGTATTTTGAATCTAAGCTTGTCTCCCAGCCTTCAGAATTATTTCAGGTTCGTGTCTTGTTCAACACTCTCAATTGAAGGCTTCTCAGAAAAGAAGCTGAACTCTAAGAAAGGAGTTTTTAGGAAAACATAGTCTGAGGTCAGTAAATTGCAAAAAATAAGGGTAATAGTTTTGAAGTAAGGATAGCTACTACTTAGACTAGAGGTGATCCGATTCACTTCGCTCTATTTACAGCCGCTGACATCCTTTTTTCTTAACCTCACGCGAAATTATAAATGGTTGGATCCTGCAATGGGCATTGATTCCGGGGGATATTACTTTATACAAACTTCTGATGTGAGCCATAGTGCTTATTGATTTCACCAGTGGCCAAATTACTTTTCATGTAATATTGACTTTTTTTCTGCAAAAGCATCTACATGTGAGCAGAACAGACTTCACATTAAAGCGTCCTCCTTTCAAAGCGGCTGAAACCCTCTCCGAGCTGCCCTTCCGAGCCCCAGGCGGTGTTCCTGAACCCCGTGGTACCGGACGGCGCGTAGCAGAGCCAGGAGCTTAAATAAACCATGAGCCAGCGCCGGTCCTTTGGCTCGTGTTCAGGGGTGCCACCGGGCTCCCCGCAAAAGAAGGTTCCCAACACCTGTCCTGGTCGTGGTGCTTGTTCAGATGCAGAAGCACAGCTTTAAGAGTTTAACCAAAACCCCTTGCTGTGATCCCCTGCTCTCTCTTCTGTCAATAGAAGTACAAATCTTGGAAGACTGGTGCCCCATGGACATAAATGCAGTTTCTCGAGATGCTGAGCGATGGCCCGAGCTGAGAGAGGATTCCTCAGCCAGTGTGGGGACCCAGACAGAGGATGTGACTGAGCTGGGGACCCTGGAGCCGTGTGGCTCAGGAGGAGCCACGGACCAAAGCTGGATGGTCACGTACCCCATTTTACACAGGGAGACATAGCAAAGGGAAGAGGAGTCTGTGGCTGACCTGAAGACACAGGTACCTCTTGGCTGGAATTTTGTGTGCTTGTGTTTAAGAGGAAATCCTCTAGATAAAAAACCTCCTGCCAGGAAGGATGCCCCAGCCGGGACCCCCGTCTGCCCTGTCCGCTCTCTTCCTCAGGTGCTGGAGGCTGAAGCACGCTGTTTTGGTGTGACTTTCCAAATTCCTGGCTTTCAAACAAGCTTTACAACGGCAGAGGCAGGGCTCTGTCGGGCCCCAAAAGAGAAACAAGGGTGCCCTCAGTGAAGAGGGAGCATGGGTATAGTTCAGGATGCAGCACAGAGCTAGTGCTTATTTCTGGGCTCTCCAAAAGTGCTCAATAAAAGTCATTTATTGTGACAAAACAGTAAGAATGGATCAAAATTCGTTATTATGCTAGAAGGATGTCTGGAGAGGTAAGCTTCTCTTTCAAACTTTGAAAAAGATTTATGGATGTCTGTTTCCTGGGAGAGACTTTGTAGCAAGTACATAAGATGGAAAAATGGAAGACAAACTTGTGAAGAACAGACACCAGGAATTAACAAAGCTGAAGCTTTGATTTTTTTCTTTGTTTGTTTCTTTGTTTGATCAGGATGAAGCACAGCCAGCAGCCAAGTGAAAAAGGAACTCCGTGTCTGTGTTCTAAGCAAAATGTTACATTTCCCCCAATTTGGAAAGATCAACTCAAGTGTGTCAGCATTTTGTGAAGTCAGTAACACTGGGGCAGGATGCAGCAGGAGGCAGTATGAATTGGCATTATTTAGAAGGTACCTGTGACACTTTAATCAGCAGGGAAGGACCTATATGCCTAAGAGGAGTTGAAATCTCTTTAACTGAGGGGGGTCAGGAGATGGAGAGCCACTTTCTGCTCACAGTCAGCCCTGGGCAGGACCAGCTCTGCTGAAAGATGGGGTCCCCGGTACCCCCACGGTGCCAACACACCAGTCTGTGATCCCAAAGGATCCACAGCTCGGGGTCAGCTGTACTATCTCAGGCTGCTCAGAGGAGTGGTGAATATCACATTTTCTAAGAGAAGATGGAAATCCTGAGTTTCTACACACTAACTCCTTTGTTTTTCAATCAACTGTGATACTATCAGAGAATGCAAATAGTCATTGCTGCAGGGAGAAGGTGTCTGCTGTGGGTGCTGCCAAGCAGAACAGCTGAAAAGGGCTGAAATCTCCCTCCTTCTGCACTGGATGCCCAGCTGAAAGAACCAGACCCTGGCAATTACTGTCACGCTTGCCAAAGAAAAAAGGAGGTTCTGTACCTGGTACAGAAGCTTGATGAGAGAGGAAACCTTTAAAAATACCTGGAAAAGTGAGCTACTGCCACATTTACAATCTTTTATAGCTCTATAAAAGTTGGATAGAATCCAAGTTAGGGAGAATACAAGATACTTGCTATTTAAATGTTTGCTAGTGAAAGACATTAGTATATCCAAGATGCAGAACAAGAATATAGAGCATGGCCTCGCAGGCAAAGTATCTTTTGCCTATTGTAAAGTGCCACTTAGCAGGAAACATGCGTTTAGAATCTATTGAAAGTTGATTTACTCATTCCAGGAAGCCATTGCAACTGATTGAATTTTCCGAAGGAACACACAAGAGGAATCAGAAATACACCAGCTGCGTGCAACAAAGCAAGAGCAAGGCTTTTAGGAACGAGCAACACAAACACAGCTTTTCAAGCAAACTGGGACTGTGGGGAAAGCTCCACGAAAGGCTTCAGCGAAGTGGAAAGCTCCCAGTAACTCTGACGATGAAGGTTTTGGTACACCAGTCACTGCGCTGTCACGGCACACGGCTGGGAAGGGCTGAGCAAATGAGGACATAAGGGCATAGGAACGTGGGCACAACAAGGCTCACACGGCATTTATCACAACGCTGACTGATCCCAGGAAATTCAGGAGAGTGAAAAGTATATGAAGAAACTAAATGAAAAAGCTGGCGATGGCTCACATGATAAAGTGAAAAGAAAAGTAATATTGATGGTCTCAACAAAAAAGCATAACTTGCCCATATTAGAGCTGTAGATATCAGCAGGAACAGTCAAGTGAGGAACACAAATTTCACCAGATAATAGTTTTTAGGACAGAAAAAATTTAAGCTCTCCCAACCAGGACTGCCACAAATCACTGTCTTCAAGATTTCTTACTTCACCTAAACCCAAACCTTGGGATGATAAATTTAATCATAAAAGCGTAGTGGGTTCATACAACGTAGCCGTGAGTTTCAGTTTGGATCTAATCTGATTTTAGCTCCCATGTATACTTTCCATCAAAATACGTAAGTGATTTGAGTACGACGTGGAATTGTTGTGAGACCCGCACCAGACATCAAATGAAAATATTAATCAAATGCAAGGCTGAACCAGAGAGGCTCTCGGAGGCTGTGCCCGGGCCGAATGCAGGCACCGAGTCACACAAAACCACGGGCTTTTTCTGTGGTTTTGGCTCACATTCATCCTCTGCCTGCAGGGACGAAAGCGGTCACCATTTCTCAGTGTGAACAGAACACACCGAGCCCCAGCTCCAGCGCCAGCCTGCTCCAGGGCTGGATAGACCTGGAGTAAACCCAGCTGGGCGATACCAGTCGGGACCTGGGGCACGGTTTTTGTGGGGAAGCCGAGAAATGACTGAAGAGGCGCTTGACCCGTTCCACGCACGGCACACACAAGCCTTTTGACAAACCATGCCAGAACGCCCATCTCGGCGTGGAGCGTGGACACGTGTGGAAGCAGCAGGTGGGCTCCGGAAGGGTTCTGTCGGTCGGGTACCTCCAGCGAACACTACAGCTACTAATTTTTCTTTTCTGAAGTGAAAAATATAACCCAGCGAAATTGGGCTTGGAAAGCACAGCAATAATAATAAGCCTCAATGGCATCTGGAAATTTGAAAACCACAGATGAGAGGAACTCTCAGCCCCCATTTTGAGAAATACAGCAAGAGAAACCTGAGCTGAGCTGACAGAAGGTTAATAATGAGTTCAGCAGAATCAGAAATTAATTGTCTGCCGTTCAGGCGAGACCCAGTTTGAGATGGTGAGACCACGCATCGTTCTCTTCCTGAAGCCAGGGAAGGAGGAAAGACGCAGAGAAGGACGGGCGGCGTGTGATCTCCCCGGCTCCCACAGCAGCGCGCAGCTCTGCGGCCGGGGGGTGGAAGGGCTTCTCCCTGGTGGGGACAGCACAGCCACCACGTGCCCCTTTCCCGGGGAAGAGGCCGTGAAAAGATCCCTCTGCCTTTCACACACAGTGGGTTTAATGAAAGGCAACTGCTATTTTAAGCTTTCAGAAGGGATTCTATAACAAAGAGGAGTTTCAGACACCATCCCCATTACCGCCAGGCGTCCGTCCTGGCTTTCATCTCCCTCCCTAAGCCAGCTCGGAAACTTTTACAGACAGTTAGAGCCATCAAATGAGGGTTAGTCGCTCAAAGGCTCGGTCCAGCCGTGTTCAGCTCTTATGCCTTAAATTAAATTGATACTAAAATGATCTCTTTCTTATTAAAGTGCTCTCATCATTGTGGCTACAATCCTTCGCTGCAGTACAAGCAATAATAAGCTGACACATGTCACCATTGCTGATAGCTGTCAGAACTCTTTTTTCCAGAACTGGGAAGCAAAATAAAACTCCCAATTATTCTCAAAATGGAAGGATAACCCCTTTTCCAGGGTACAGACATGAAACATTCATTTTCCGCTCTGTCCTGCCAAGCCTTATTGCAGATTTATTTAATGCATTGTGTGCACTGAATTAGATTTCAGAACTCACAAAGAGGGTTACGAGCGATGTGAAAATTTAAGGTAAAAAATGTAAGGCTCCTGTGAAGCCACTATCAAAACTTAACACAAGAGGGTCAGAATTTCACTCTTCCTCTTTCTCTTCAGTCCCTAAAAAGATTTTCATCTAGTAATTACGCCCGTGGGCTGCCTGGGACTCGTGCTGGAAACAGGACTCCCGCTCCCACACTGCAAACTTTCCCAAGTTAAGCTGCTCCCAGCACCAGGCACCAGCCACTCCGGTGTCCTGACAGCAAATTATCTTCCGACCCTCACAAATCTGATCCTGTAGAAGTTCTGTCAGACAATGATACACTTTGTGTCCCTCCAGAGAGATGCTGCTTTGGGTTTGCTTTTGTGGAAAACATTATTTAAATTCCGGGGAAGGCGGCGCTCAGAGAAGGGGCGCCCGGCTTGTTTCCCTGCAGTGGAATTGCAGGATGTGGCTTGTGTTAATAAACTTAAATTAAGCCTCCGTATAGTCAATATACACGGATGAAGATAACCCATCAGCAATATCCTTCTAACTATCATACGTTTATCACATCCACCCAGAAACACCCTATCTACACATTTAACTGAAGTAATTGGGTGTGTAGCTGGCCATAGTGAGCAGCAGCCACCTGATGTGCTTGTGGCAGCTCCAACACGAGCAGATGGACGCACTCGTACGTCGGAATAAATGAATAAAGCAAAGTGTGCTAAAATTCAGTCAGATATAAAGCAGAATTTGTGGCCGTATTTCTCACCTAGGACACATAAATCCCAGAAGACTGGCTCGAGGGGGTGTGGTTTGTCAGGCTGCATTTTTCAGAATAAAATAAAGAAATGTGGAGTTTCTTCTGCGTTAGTGATCTGATTTTCTTCTTCAGTCTGCAATGATATTTTTTCTTTTGCAACCACAAATAGGGTTATTATTTCATTTTAAAGATGTGGCTTCAAGAGCAGCTAGTAATTTTCAAAAATACCCTTTTGAACTCAAAGTTCTTCAGAACTGAGAGAGGGTTCAAGACATTATCATTATATACACGCCTGGCTCTCAAGTTCACTATGGGCCACTGCCACAGACAGGACACCTGAGCCCGGTGGGCTTCAGCCTGACCCCTGGGACTGCTGTTATGCACATCCACACACCATGTCCTTGCTGTGCCTCAAATCCCAGGAAAACTCACGTTTATAAAGGGCAAATGCTGCACGTGGAGTCTCTCCCTGCACAGGTCTCCTTTGCGGAGCTTCCAGCGTAGGCAGCACCTGGAGCAGGGAACCAGAACCTTTCCCCAGCGCAGGCCGTGCTGTTCTCCTGCAGATGCCAACAGCAATGGCCAGAAAACTGCTGCTGCCAACTATTTTTTCAGAATTTCACATCGCAGCCCTGAACTGGGCATCGTCTCCCAGCAAGTTTACTTCTTTGCTCAGCAAAGGGAAAAATCCTGCTCCTTTTTTCAACAGAGCAGGTGCCTTTCATCAGGAATCTCTCATTGCAACTATCAGTGTCACTACGAAATGAAAACCTACAGCGAGAGGCAGGAGAACGTTATTTATTAGATCACTGTAACTCTATGGGACCAGTCACTTGAGATATAAACAAAATGAACCTTTCTGTGATTTCTCTGAAATCAACTAGTTGAGCTAGTGGGAACTGAAGGGTGCAGCCTGACGGGAGACAACCCCTTCTGTGACTGGCCACATCCTGCTTTTAAAGAATGCTTTCTGCAGCAGCTCTCTCATCTCGGGGTTTGTATGTAGGAAGGAGCCATCTCCAAACTGCTGTGGATAAAGCGCGTGAAGCTAAAAGCTACAAAGCTGCTCAGCACCAGCTCCCTTTGCCTGCCTGCTCTTCTTTGCATAGGTAATTTTGGTCAGTTCCTCTCCAAAGCAGAGGCTCGCCTGAGGGATTTGTGATGGCACCACAATATCCCGCTCAGTAGAGAAGATCCTTCCTGCTCTGACAAAGGCTGAACAGCGGTGGGCCAGATGTGAGACAACACGGGGCTTTGGCAGTTGCATCCTTCACTGACAAACTGCAGTGCAGCTAACGCCACTCAGCACGATTTGTAGAAAAACTCTTGAGGTTTCTTTCAATCCAGTTTCATTTCCAGAAGGAAATCTGGCTAACTGATTTATGGAGAACGCTTCCTACTCAGTTGCCAGCGGCACTGCCAGCTGGGATTTGCTTTCCACCACACCTCCGGGACTGTCACTGCGGGCACTGCATCTAAAGGGGATGCTGCTCCCCTCCCGTAACAAGCATGGGCTCATCAAGGCTCCTCCCCTTTCAGGCAGACACCTAAAAAGCTGGGAGGGTGCTCCAGGAGGGTGCTGCATTTCTGCCTCCACCGCAGGGGGACTAGTGATTAGTTAGGCACCTAAACACCTAGGAAACTAATCAATATTTTGGATTAAAGAAATTATACTGGGGAAATACTCTAGATAGCACAACTTGTAAACAGGCTATCCCACAGGACTAGAGTGTGCAAACAGGGTAATAATATTTTGTAAATGCCAGATATCTGGCAGTGAAATTATGATAGGCACGAAGTCGGCCACTGTCTGTCAAATCCTTCGACTAAAATGTATTAAAGTCTCCAACGAATGTGCAAGTCCCAATTCCCCAGCCCAAGTGATGCAAGCGGTCCTTCCTCCAGACTCCATCAGTGCTAAGGAGGCACCGCCCTGTCACGGGGGTCTGCGAGTACAGGAGAGACCCCAGAGGATCGCGGCTGCTTTGGGGCTTGACCGTCCCGGAATGGTTAGGGTAAAGAAAGCAACTGACCTGTTCAAATCGCGATGTATGATCGGCTGGGTGAGGTTGTGGAGGTACTCCATACCTTTGGCAACATCTACAGCGATGATTAATTTCGACTGCAGATCAAGAGTTCTGTATTTTGGGGAAAAAAAAAATAAATACTTGAAGTTAATAAACAGACAAGAATTATCCGTAAATTATTTTTATCTGTGAATCATGGAACCTTTAAAATTGTTTTAATGTTATATAATCTGTGTAGTGTAAAAAAATATATATGGATATAATAACTAAATAACAATGTTGTGACTGCTTATTAATTGCCCTTGTGCACCAAATAATCTGAATCAAAGCTAATTTTTTTCTAGCGTGCCCTGTTCTCTATTGCTTTATACTGAGACGAACACCATTTACACCAGCGCAGGTGTACTCCCCTCCCGAATTCTGTGCCACAAGCCCAGCAGAGAGGGGGCGGAATACCTCTTCTGTTCATGGAGCAGGGAGAAGAGCGACCCTCCAGAAATGTACTGGGTGACGATGGCAAACTGGCTGGGGTCATCTAGGCAAGCTCCCACGAACTGGATGACACATGGATGGTTCAGTCGGCAGAGAATGGAGACTTCACGGCAGAACATGTCCACGTCGGATTTGGAACAGTAGGTATTGGCTCGGTAGCTTACAGTTTAAATGAGAGAAACCAGTAAGGCAGACTTACAGTAACATACGGGGGAGGTTTTCATACTTCAAACTGGGTCATTAACCAAACAAGAGGCAGAAGTTTGATAAACTTACCGTTTGATTGCGACAATTTTATTCCTGCATCGTCCCTTATATACTTTTCCAAAAGACCCTGAATTGGTTTAAAATAAATAAGCACAGAGGTGTTTATTACCAACATCAGGCATTTAAAATGGATGCTTTCCTGTTTCTAGTACCTGAGCCGATAATCTCGTGGAACTCTATTTCAGAGAGCTGAAGATGGAAGTGTGACGGCAGGCCAGCACGGAGGAGGAGAACATCTGCCTTTTCTGCAAGAGAAAACACTCATCCTCTTTGTAAAGCCCAGGGTTAAGGACAGAGGGTAAGCTTTCCACACCTAGGGCCACTGCACAGTAACCGCTGATTTCCCTGCCACGGACCGGTAATCCCGTGCCCTGCCCCTGCCGCAGCGAACCCCACGGAGGGACAAACACCCTGCGCCCCACAGCTGGCTCTTGGCTCTGCCGTCTGGCCAGCGATGCGCCCTGCCCCAGAGCCGCCTGCTGCTGCAGCACCTGCCGCCGGCAGAGTCCTTTCTACAGAGACTCAGTCCCCCTTTCCCGCAGAGCCAGTGCTCCTTACTGACCCAGGGATGCCATTCCAGACCTGCCTGGCTCCTGAGTGACACATGGAATCGGAATTCTGCAACTTAACTCAGTTGGCAAACATCTCCAGCTTGTTGACCTTCTTGGTTTATTACTCCAACATTTATCAGAATGTTTCTCACGGGAACATTTCAGTGCTGATATGTAAAGGATGTAGGGATTTGATTATATCCAGAGCGAATATTTGAAGTGGAAAATTGAAAGAACCACAAAAAAATGAAACATTTAAATGTAAAAATGTTGATCTGAATATTTTATCTGTTTGTGTTTCAGATTAACGCAAATTATTTCTGGGCGATATTTTTCTTGTGAAGAGAATCCAGGCATTTTACAGTGGAATTCAATGTGGCAGCTGTTTGCGTTCGTGGACGTGTGTGTGTTTCATTAGTAATAATTCACAATCACGTCCTTTTCTCCAAAGGAGTAAAAATAAATGTACTTCTTAGAGTAAATGAGAATAATATAAATGTTAATTATTGTAAAGCTGATTAACAAAGCTAAGTATATTGTTTCCTAAAATTACACTAAGGATATAGGTGCTGCTTGTGCAGATCATTCAATTTCTGAACAATGGAAACTCCAGGAACAATGAATCTGACAGGGTATGTTTGGCTGACCAACACCTCGGGTAAAAAGACCAAAGTTCAAGGTTCCTCTTGCCATTGAAAATACCTTTAGTCATGCTTTTGATCTTTCCTAGAGGGGACGGAACTGACACGTAGGAACCATCTGGAACAGAGGAACGGAATCAATTCTTATGGAATTCAAAGACAGTGTAAGCAACTGTATCGATAAATTAATGAGGCAATGATTGTTTCAAGAACGAATAACAAAGGGCTGAAAATACACGTAAGGGCACAAACGTTGTGTCATTGCATCGCTGTGTTTTGGCAGTCTGCACAGCTCCCTGCGCTGCAGAACGGGACGGACTCTCGTCCCCAGGGCAGCCTCTTACATCAGCCGGGTTTTGCGAAGGAACTCAGGTCAGATTCACAAATTCTGGCCGCTGAGCTCCAAGCGTATCGCACTGATTAGCTCACTGATGAGAACTTTCCAAAAGCCCTCAGCTTTCTCCACCCACCAGAAATCTCATCTCCTGTTTTCCTGCTCAAGCGGGAGCTGAGTTCTTTTAACAATCAGCATCCCAAAATCTCTCTGGGTCTGTTCATTGCTTGCCAAAATAAATTTCTGGTACCTGCAAGATGTACTCCCCTAAAGATTTACACACCCAAATCTGGACCAGGCCAGACTGCATGAGGCAGATTGTGGGGTTCCTGCCGGTTCCAGGGCAGGAGGAGTCACTGGCCAGGGGAACCACGGCGGGTACCACATGCACCCCCTGTGCCAGCCTCCTCGACAGGCTGCACAACGTTCTGTTCGTCCAGCTGCTCGCCCAAACACCCTTCTTGGCACTTGCCATTTCGTAGTCAATACAAATGAGCATTTTTGTAGCAAAAAGGGTCATTATTTTCTCCCAGGGGGAATCGGATATCCAGGGCTGTTAAAAAATATGGAGGGGACCGAGTATAGAAATAAACCGAATGCCGCAAATCAAAGAAACATCAGAGCTAAAAACACAGAGCGAGGGGCTGAGCAAGGCACCGAGGATGTAAAGAGGTATGAGTAACGGTTACCAGGGGACTATCTTCTCACAACTTTATGTCTCTGGAAAGACAAGCTAACAAAATGACAACTCCATTTTAAGACAAAGGAAGAACTTTGAAGTAAATAGGGGGTACCTGGAAAATGGGGATTCCCATTACACTAATTCATGGAATCATAGAATGGTTAGAGTTGGAAGGGACCTCAAAGATCACACAGTTCTAAATTTTAATTTGTGCCAATTTTTCTTTGTGCCAGTGAGAATTGATCCAAAGCTCCCTTAGATCCATGGGACATTCCCAGAAACATCAGCAATCTTTGGATCAGACCCTTCCGTCAGAGAACAAAGTGATTTCTCAGACCGTACCTCCTCCAGGCTGCGAGTATTCATTACAGGGCGATTCATCCTGAGGTCTCTTGTAATGCTTCAGAAGGGTCACAATGGCATCATGGCCTAAGAAAGAGACAAAATGTAAGGATTTGCAGGTAAACACAAGTGTCGTCATCTTTTTT
>VZRU01009535.1:143132-170759 GCA_013398155.1 Pedionomus torquatus | reverse complement strand
CTTTTTTTTTTTTTTTTTTTTAATTGATTTATACAATATCAGGGGATTTTAAAAAACATATGTGCCTATAGAACATGTAAGCGAAGATGCAGTAGCGCTAAGCTGAACCATACCAGGACTCCTGACTACAGAAATAGCAGGAAATGCTTGCCAGTAAAACAAGCATGTTGTCTTCTGTGTCCACAGAGGTCACCACGCTTGGATCAGGTACCAAATGCCTCCTGCCATCTGCTGCTTCAGCTGCAGAGTTTGTTGGCATTTCTTTAAGGATATTTTTCATAGGGCTTCTGGCTTATTATAAGCAGGAGAAAGACCACTGAGCCCACAAGTTACAGGAAGGTTGTTTGCTAGATCTTTTAGGGTCCTGCAAAAACATTAAACTCCAACTCTTCAGGGTGGTAGAGGGAAGAGAGGGGCCAGGGGCTCTGCTGCTGACCCTCACCCTGTCATCAGGATCTGCCTCTTGCAGGAGAGAAGCCCCGCTGCCTCCCCAGGCTGTGTCAGCCCAGTGGAACAACCCTCTAACACACAGGAATTTAAGTCAAGGACAGGTTTTTACAGATAGCAGCTTTCTGGACATCAAAATTCAGAGGATGGTTGAAGTGCTATCACTTCCAGTAACACAAATGGTGACCCAAGGAAGAGACTGCTCAGTGCCCTTTGACAGTCCCAAGGCCAGGACGAAGAAACTGAAGGGTGTCCCCTATGAACACAGGGCTCACCAACACGGATGAGATCTGGAAATGGGTGGGAACACCAAAAACGCTTCCAGGAAGGAATGAAGCTTTTTCTTTGCATAAAGTCAAAAACAGGACAGAAACCAGACAGATTGCTGACATATAGGACATGGAAAATGCCTTGCTTCCATCCGTATTTGTAAGAATTTTAGATCACTTGCTCTGATTACTGACTCCTTGTAATGCCCCCTTCAGTAATAAAATCAAAACTCCTCATGCACGTACCAGAGAGAAAAATAGGCTTTTCTGAACAGGCTGTGTATTTTCTACTTTAGCAGAGCATAAATACTCCTGTCTTTGAATTTGCGTTGAATTAAAGTGATGTTTAACAGAGTATCTGAGAAGATAAAGAAAAAGCTGCTTTTTATAACCCTTGGTGCCAGGAACTCTCAGTCTACAGGGACTGAGGACTTATTTTGTTCTGTTCTCACCTTTGTGTACCGTTTTTATGGGTTTTGTGGCAGAAACTAGAAAATTGAAATACCTTTCTCATAAGCCCACATCAAACAGGTCTGCTCATCCTTTTCTCCGCTGGACCTGCTGGGATCACAAGCTACCAGGTTCATATCAGCCCCGTTATCCAGTAGAAACTGCACCAGTCGAATGTGGCCGTGGTAGCAGGCACAGTGTAAGCCTAGGACATCAGAAACACAGGGTGAGCACGACTACTGGAACGTCGTGACAGGACTTGTAGCAACAACTATAAAGCACAAATCGATTTCCTCAACAAAGGAATACATTATCAAAAAAAGCACCTGAAGCAACAGGTGAAAATAAAACATTAACGCTGCGAGAACCACTCTATTGCCCGCTACAGACCATGTCAGCACGGACTGCACCACCTGCAAATCACATTTAACAACCTCGTACGTGAGCACAAGCAAGTAGAAGCGGAGATGGCTCTGTTTATCCATTCCCTGCTGTAGGGCCATGGAGGTGTGCAGCCATCAGCCATCCTACCTGCCCCAGCAGGATAATACCAGGGCTCGGGTCTTAAAGGCTCAGAAGCCTAACTATGGGAGAACCAGCTTCCACGGGGATTTTTTACTCACATGTGAGCTAACAAGCCTGACACCCCCCCACTGAACTCTTACCACTCCTGTGCCTGCCTGCAAACATGGTTCAGGAAAGTCGAGGTCTGTCTGAAAGGCAATGGGCTGCCAATGGTCCTGGGAATTACCCTGGGAATGCTGGCTCTGTGCTCCAGCTGCCCAGCGCTTTGGTGCTGGTGTGTGTGCTCACCCGCCACGAGGACAATGCTGTTACCTGTGTGCCCGTCTCTCCCCTGGTGATTGATGCCCACAACATTCTGGTCAAGCAGAAATTTTACAAGCTCTATGTTCTTCCCATAGGTGCAGGCACTGCAAGAACACAGGGACAAGTGAATGCTACGGTCCCTAAAAGGACAAATACTTTGGGTAGCCAAAACCATAAGAATAATTACACAGAGATAAAAATGTAGTAATAGAAGAAAGGATCTCTAGCAATGTGCGAGTGCATGATTAATTCACCACAGCACGTTCACTTCTGTCATTTCAGAGACACTACAATTATTCTTGAATAAATTAATTCTGTGCAGCTATGCAAAATTAATAGTTTTGCAAAGTGCCTCTGAAATAACACTTCAGAAACTTACAGCGTTGTGACCGAGCTGCGTTCTGCCACCCCATTTCTAATACAGAATACCTAGTCTGCAGCAGGTTTCTAGGCAGAACAGGCCCTCAACTCAGCTTCCAAACTGGACAGAAAGAGAAACCATATCCACAGGGACAGTTGTAAAGCTCTCTCTCTTTTGCTCTCTCTCTCCCCATTTGCTCCCTGGTTCTACCTCGTACTCCACGTCCTCTCCCACATCCCCAGCTCCAGCCTGCCTTGCCCTCCATCCCCGGCTCCAGCCTGCCTTGCCCTCCATCCCCGGCTCCAGCCTGCCTTGCCCTCCATCCCCGGCTCCCGCCTTCCCCTCCATCCCCGGCTCCCGCCTTCCCCTCCATCCCCGGCTCCCCATGCTCTGTGTCCCTGCTGGGGACGGTTGTTCCCCGGGGTGTCGTGCTGCAGGTCTGTGGGACCGTGTGGGTAACAGCCCTTCAAACATCTCACCTGTGGAAAGCCGTTTCGCTGAATATATTTTCTTTGGTGAGGCTTTCTGTTCCTGAGAGCTGAATTATTTCCTTGACAACTTCAAACTTTCCATTGTAACAGGCGCTGAAGGTGAAGTCAGGAAAGAGTCGTTAAGGACAGCTGCTCTCTAATGAGGCCCAACCCACCTGAACCAGCTTCTCCACCCGACTCACAGGTGTAAAGGAGTGTCTCCGTAGATGTTCACCACGTGGGGCTGGACTTCGAAGCCGCTCTGCAGCAGGAACTTCACGATTTCATGGTGTCCAAACCGGCAGCAGAAGTGCAGAGGGACGTGGTCCTCGTTGTCCTGAGCATTCACTGCCATTTGACCCAGGAAGAGACCAGAGAAAGCATTTTATAATCGATGTATCTTGTGTTGGCAATTTAGCAACGCTTTATGTGTTGTACATATAAGTTACAAAATCTCCTCCTAAAATATTTATGGTCCTATTCCTTTAACATTGAAGTTTCTGTGAGCTTTCATATATCAAAACTGCATTACTCAGTGTCCTCTGTAGTGTACTGTTAAGATGATTTTTTGGACTTAGGGTCTGATTGCTTTCCTCCAGTAGCAGACATATGGAATGTTTTGCTGTAGCCTTCCACGAATGAATCACGAGTTATAAATGACCCTCAGAAACAGCAGTTGCTGCCAGGGTGTTACCATGTGAGGCAAAAGTAAGATCTGTGGCTGCGATATGTAAGAAAGGAACCCAGTGAGTAATTCCAAATGCACAGAACAGCAGTTATTAGCTGCAAACGCTAGGAGGAAACAGTTCACCATTGCTCTCAGGAAAGGCAAACCCAGTTGGATTTAAGGTTTCTGTTGGCTTTCTCGATTCTTAATACAGTTATACAGTCACAAAAAGCTTGGTCTGAAGAAATGAGGGAAGAGAGTGGCTATTCAGGAATAGCCATGGCTTCTCATTGCAATGAACTCACTTTGCTGTTTTACTTTAAAACAAAACCCTTCTCTTCCTTTGTTTATTAGAGTTTTCCTAGAATAAGGTATGGACATACCCTACACACACCTTAGTCTGTCTAGAAGGAGGTACAGAAGAGGTGGGGCAAGGCTCTAGGCAGGGTTCCCTGCTGGTTCACAGACATACCAATACTGTGCTGATTATCCAGAAAAGGTCTTTATGCAGTTTTAAAAGAGAGCTTGTGTTTCTGTGATTCTTACTGTATTTCTTTCTATGTGTAAAGATAGAACAATCACAACTGGTGGATATAATTTCTGATGGAACTGGCAAATCCAGTCTGCTCCGTGCAACATCCAGTTCTCAGCTGGGTGTAGCACCAGGCCTTTGGGACAGTTTACAGGAAATTAATAGAAGGAATAATCTGCCCATTAGAGGTCTCCAAATCTGTAACACACAGGCTTTTAAGCCCAACTTTGACAAACACCTCTCAGGAACAATTTTCTCCTGTAGCTGAGCCTCCCTGGGACAAAGGGGAACCCAAGCACCTGCTGGAGTTGTCCTCACTTTCTGTCAGGAGAAAGAGCAATGGAAAGTCAAAGAAACCCCAGTCTGCAAAGCTCCCTGCAGTAATGCTGGATGCCCACAGAAACGGACAGCCCTTTCAAATGACTTGAACTGGTAATTTCACTGATGTCTAGTGACAGATAGTTCCAAAGATTAATTCTGTTTCAGGCCAAACAAAAAGAAAAAAAAAGGAATTCCTGTAACTTACATTAAGCCTGTGGCTTGCAAATTTCATTAACTGCTCCCACTGCCCTCCTGAGCAGCCCCATAGTAAAAGGAGTCAAGAAAACTAAACTGCTTTATTTCTCTATTCTAAAATAATTCTTCCCTTTATAGATTTATGTGACATGTTAGCCTTTATTTTTTATTATGATGCAGTACCAGACACAGATTCATTCTGAAGTGCAATAAATAAGAGGGGAATAAATGTCAAACCTTTATAAGAATAAATGTCAGTGTTTTAGAGCCCACGGAAAGGCCTGAAGGACACGAGGGGTCTCAGCGCCATGAGCTTCTACAACGCAAGGAAGGAAGCACGAATCTTCTTCTTTGTGTATGCAGCTGGGAATGATGCAAATACTTGCCATCAGTCAAAAACACTTTAGGAGAGAGTTGGGGCAAAAAAGTGCATCATATTGTTTCAGGAATTGCTAAAGAAGAGTTCTTCAAATTGAGATTTTAAGGTATTTTTATATTAAATTGAAGGCAGTGCAGCCTCCGGGGCAGTCAGAGACTGAACAGCCGGGTTGCCTTGGAAGTAAACAGTAGAAGTGAGCTGATGCTGAGCTCCTCTGGAACAAAGCGGAGCACTGCGCAGGGAGAAAGTAACGAGGGCAACCTTTGCAGTGAGTTAAAGGATGAAAACAATTACAGTGCAAGCCTGTTCTAAGACGTGAGGGGAATCTCCCAAGTCCCAGGGCGTGATAACTGTTCAATGTTCAGAGCAGCATGACTGAAAGGGCCTGGAATTTTAGTATCTAACTCTGGTTTCCAGTTCAGAATTGATTGCATTTGGCAGAGGTGACAGTTATTTTCAGATCCTTGACAAACTCTGGGCAGCTCAGTAGTCCTGAGAGCAGACAAATATTCTTAAAAGACTACAGGAATTATAATGAAAAAAAATATATTTTATATCACGTGGTTCCTGAAAGAGAAGTTCAGGATAAGCAGTTTGGAGAATAATAAGAAATAGCATGTAGCTTACATGAAGCAAAGAAGATGTTTATTTGCTGGCCAACAACTAGTTCTCTAAGTCGGCAGGAATTTTGTGTCTTACCTGCCCCATCAGGCTACAAAGCAGCTTTTTAAAAATTACCTTTTTCTTTCCTTTCGAAAGGAACAGTTTTTGAAGCCACGCAGACACCTACATTCAAGTTCTAGGGTTCTACATTCAAGCCTTTCAGATTATTTCCAGTGCCTCCTTGATTTCAAAGAAATGGAACATAAAAGAGTGAGACTCACTGACAATCCTAAATGACCATAACTTAATGGGCCTTTCCTTTGCCCATTGCCTTCCTGCTGGAGGGCTGGGTCATGGGGGCTGGAACTCCATCATCCTTAAGGTCCCTTCCAGGGACCCTGTGACTCTACCTGCTGGGGAGGTGGCTTGGCCGTTGGCTGGGAATCCAGCGCTGCTGAGACCCAGAGCCCAGCCCCTGGGACTCCTAAAGGGCTCTGCAGCCAGAGAACGGGCCTCTGCGGGCTGGGGCCGGAGCCAGGACGTGGCTAAAGCCAGCAGGTCACCTGGGTCTGACCACTGCTGGGAATTCAGTCTGGGAAACCACGCAGAGGAGAGCCGGGTGTGGGGGCGAGCAGGGTGAAGCCACCAGGAAAGCCAGGAGGAGACAGAGGGAGCTCAGGCTGAAGAAATGAGGGAAGAGAGTGGCTATTCAGGAATAGCCATGGCTTCTCATTGCAGTGAACTCACTTTGCTATTTTACTTTAAAACAAAACCCTTCTCTTCCTTTGTTTATTAGAATTATCCTAGAAAAAACCTACCAGGCTACAAGAACAAATCAGAAACTATGAAGCAGTACTCGGTACCCCAATTATTGCTACATCCTGCCTCCTGGATATTCTAAAATACAAAGCTGAACTCCCTGACAGAATAAACAACACAAGTTGGTAGCAATCACATCGAATCTGTAATGCAAAAAAATGTCTATGAGTTAGGAAAGTGTGAAAAAAGAAAGAAGGAAATAGAAGAAGAATAAAGAAGAATAGAATAGAATTTTTGTTAAAAGCAGAAATGAGTTATTCCAGTGAAATCAGTTTGCAAAAGTCTCAGGAGAGTCGAGGCACTTTAAATGATAGCAGCTTGTAACAGCATGCTGGGCCTCGAGATACATTAATGGGCTCAAAATTCATTTGGAGCCTAAAGGAATTTGATCAATACCTCAGCAAAAGTGCTTGGAAGACCTTATGCGATTTCTGAGAAGACCAGAATTTACTTAGCCCTTCCCTACAGGGTTTATGTTAAAACTAATGCTGACATTAGCATCCTGAGAACCGACGGTACTCGAGACACGCTGGGTTTATGCACAGGGCATATGAAACACCACATTTGTGAGGATGTAAGCACGGGCAGTCGTTTCCTCTGAGTGGCTTTCGCACACACTGCGGTCGGGCTGAGGAGCAGCTCTGGCTGTTGTGAGGCTGCAAATGCTGCTGGATTTCGGCAGTACTCTGACCTTTTCAGTCTGATTCACCGGTCACTGCTTTTCTGCAGCCGCCGCGGCCTCAGAGCTGATCAGGGAGTCAGTCAGGGCATGTTAAAAGAAATAGTTCAAGTTTATGACACCAATTATTGGCCTGCACAGAACACCGCCAACATTTCCTCAGGTTATTTCACCAATTGCTTTCATTCCCAGGCATGAAAGAGTTGTTCCTGCGCTGCTATATTTGTACCCAGTTTGAAAGTGCTACTTTGTGAGTAAAAGACTTCCCGCTCCCAGTCTCCTTTTTCTTTTTCCGGTGCTGAAGATTCTGATTGTAAAGAAAAGGATCTGAAATGGTGTCCCAGATTCCTTTCCTTTTGGAGTAAATGATCTAGCTGTTAGTGAACCTCCCACCGCCTCGTTATGGTGAGCGAACATCTCCTCTTTTCCCCCGCTCTATTGCAGTTCTATCAGCTCAGTGCACACACATCCAGACCCCAGCGTCAAGAGCTCGCTGCTGAAGAAGGCATCACCAATGGGAGGCGTGCTGTGTCCCTCCACGCTTTCTTTCCTGCCCGAGTGGAATGTGTGTACTGCAGGCAAGGCTCGCAGACAATGGGGAGAATCTATACCCAAAAATCTAGCAAAGAGGAATCTGGTGAGAAGCACAGCCCGAATGCCACCAGCAGAGGACGAGGGGCGCAGGAGTGGCACCGCTGGTGGCACTACGGGCCAGGCTGAGCAGGAGGAATAACAATGGATAAGGAATGAAGTGCTGTACGGAGGCAGCTCCGAAGGCTTGAGAGCACAGAGCCTGGGCAAAAGGAGCCCTCAGCTGCCCTGTCCTGGGCACTGAGCAGGCGAGGTGGGGGGCGAGCCGAGCCCAGCAATGGAACATGCCTTCCCAGTGAGGCCAGACCCCTTTTGAGCCCTCCCCGTCATGCCCCAAGGGCTTTAGCTCGAGAGTAGCTGTGGGCATAGGACATCAGACGGGATACTGGATGCAGAAGCAGCAGCTGGAGAATGTTGGCACCTTCTTGTTCTTTCTAGAACATGAGGGATTCTTGCAGCAAATGTTTGCGTTTTTTTTATCTGTTTGTTTCTTGTTTTTCCAGTGCTGCTTTTCCAAGGTCAAATTGTGATATCCCTGGGCAAAGTCCCAGCCCCAGTGAAATGAATGGAAGTTTCTCAACAGACTCCAAGTGGATCAAGATTTTACTTTGTGTGGTGTAGATAGAAGTTCCCAAGAGTAAAGGCGTAGTCCAAAGTTGTATTAAAGAGCAGCATTTTTGCAAGTAACGCACTGCTCATTTTCCAAAATCCTTTCTTTCTGTTATTCTGAGGATAATAAATAATTTCCAAATAATTTGGATGTTGTTTAGTATTTAAGGACCTGTGTCTTAACATACATAACATGCATAAAATTTGATCTTTAAATTGTCCCATCACAAGGCTTTGTAGGCTGTGGCCAGGTGTGTGCGCACGTGCCTGTGGTGCAGTGTCACAGCGAGGGAAAGGCAAGGCTGGAGCCTGGGCTCTTCTGCGCTTTCTAGGCTGCCGAAAGAGCACAAGGAGGGGAAACGCAAGAGCAAGCACAAGAACTCAGCAGCACTGCTAGTTGCATGCTCATATCAATTACAACGGAAACTATTTCAAATTGTGGCACGTGCAGAATGCAGGGAGCTGAAGTGTAACGTCTGCCTGGCATGGGTGTGAGATCACCTGTGGAGAGAGCACAGGGATTCCTGCCCCCCGAGCACAAGAGCCCGCAAACGGCCTCCTCTGCCTGCCCAGCCCATCACGCCTCTCACAAACACTTTCTCTTGCAGATGTCCCACGATGGAGCGCATAAAGCTTGTGCAGAATAATGAAGCATGTGCTAAGAAGATTCCATTTTATGTAAAATTATTTATGAACCGTTGGCAATTTCTCATCTGAATTATTTTAAATTACTCGCTGCATAATTTTGACTTGAAATCCTTCATCTGTATCTCATTCACTAGGGGTTCACTATGCATCGAAGTAATTTTGACTGGAGATACACAGCACACGGCTGCGTGTTCTCTGACTGGATGAGTGTCTCAGTAGTAAGCTGCCTCTGTATATTAATCTTAGTTTTGTTTCTGCTGATGTTTTTCACCTCTAATTTATTAATGAAACCGAATGCAAGTGAGATGACAACCCGAGCATGCTGAAGAAGTGAAGAAGACTCTCCAACTGTTATTTTTTCATTTCGGTTGCCCAAAGACGATACACAAACACACACAGAGGATGTGCTAGGAAGTTAAAGTCAAGATTCAAAGCCTGACTCTGTTTATAAAACACAGTCCTAAAGCTGATTTTTTAAAAGTATCTTTTCTTACCATCGGCTTTGCTTCCCTCTTCCATCAGGAGCTTTGTGATATTGAGGAAGCCTTTGGCAGAAGCCAGGTGGAGAGGCCTGTCTCCAACCTCCCCGCTCGCATTCACATCAGCTCCGAACTTCAGTAAGAGGTGGGTAACCTAAATATTTCATCAAGGCTAATTAAAATATCACATGAAAACAAACCTTTTGACAAAACCAGATAGAATAGTATTGCGTTGGGTAATAATGTATGTGGGCACCTCTTTAGAGTTACGATAGGGAGGGGAGGTTTAATAGAAAACTCATTTTGAAGTTACATATCTATAAAAATATTAAAGTTCTCAAAAGCAAGTGCTCGTTCATTCCTTCTCTCCAATGTTACACATGGTAAAGGGCTAGACACAAGACACATGTATTTGTCTAAGTGACCAGGCAGCGTGATAAAGGGGGTGCCCTCAAAGTCTGCCACGTGGGAGCCCCAGCTTCCTTCCTGAGCACGTCCCTCACCGCCAGAGCACCGTCCGTGCTCTGAGCACCAGACTGCAACTGCTTGCTCAGAAGTGCCTCCTGGCAAATACGCAAACTATTCTGAGCCCAACAGGCACGGAGTTCCTTAATGGAACTGGATGATGAGGTGTATACATATGAAAATAAAGATCTCTGGAACACATCCCAGGCTCACACCCTTGCTGCCACTCAGCCACAGAAAAAGAGCATTTTCAATCATCTGTGCGTCTGGACTCTGTTCTTTCAAAAGCTTTTCCTACAACAACCCCTCAGTGAACTCCAAGTAATGTCACAGAAATAGGAAATACACTCTATTAGCAGTCATCCTTTGAAACTTCAAAATATCCCAGAACACATGCCTTCAACCAAAGAAACGTATGAGGAATGACTTGCATAAGCCAAAATACACCCGTTATTCTATTTGACATACAAGGGCTATTCAGTGCCCCAGTCAGGGCAAATGACAATGTCAATTCTATGTTAGCAAAAGAAAGAATTGGGAAGTTCAGCACTAGCTTAGGTCAGAGCTTCACATGATAAGTCACACAGTGAGTCCGTGATCTGTGCTTGTGAAGCAAACACCGCTGGGCTTGTCATGGAAAACCGTGCTTTCTAGATGATCATTGTTTCCCTGAACTTAAAAGCGGCCACAACTTAGTTTGTGAATTCCAAGGGAAAACCAATGGAATTGCCATGTTGTTACTTCTGGGAAGTGATGCTCACTTCATTGGAGAGATTTAAGAAAGTCAACTCCCATTCCTTACGCAAGCTCTGAACCGTGGGATGAAGAAACTTCAAATGAAATATGCCTCTGTAGGTTATCAAAGCTAATGAGACAACCAGTTTTCAGGAAGTCCAGAGGGCAGGACACCAATTTTTGCTGAGGTCTAGCACAGAGGAGTAGTGCTGAATTTCCTGTAGATATTCAGACTCTGGGAGCAAGCAGTGATTGACTCACAAGTGCAGGCTCAGTACGAGAGGCCTTTCAATGCTGCGACCCTCTGGGATGTGAAGCAAAACCATCCGACACTAAAGCTATCGCTGCTTTGCTGTTCTGCCTCTCAGCCTGCTGAAATCCCCCCCTTAGTTACCTGTTCGTGGCCGTAGTATGCAGCAATATGCAATGGGGTGAAAAAGACTGCGTCCTGCACGTTGACGTAAGCTCCGTGCTGCAAAAGGATGTCGACAGCCTAGAAGGGAAAGAGACGGCTCCAATCAGAAGCTCGAGAGAGAGGTAGATTTGTGGGCAGCTCGTAGAGCAGGAATTGAAACCTTACATCACCAGTTTAAAAAAAGGCAAAAAGGCTCCAAGAAGCAAGCTGTAACGGGGAAGGACTGTGTACAGCAGGTAAAAGTGATTGACTACAGTACTGTAACTGAACACTGAATGTCACTGGCGCTTCAGAAATAAGCCTGAAAATGCCTTTGCCAGTAACAAGGCTGCTTTGGGAGGTAAAAGGCACAGAAATGACTATCTGGAGTTTCTCAGAATAACCTTTAATTTTCTTTTAACCATTATGAACACAGAACAGTAAACATATCAGAGGTTTTTGAAGTAAAAAAAACCCAAACAATAAACCACAAATGAAAGATCTTTTTAAATATAGATGTGTGCAAGTAAATCCTCAAGCATAATTCCCTCAGTGTGTAAAGATTTCTTTGTATTTTAGAAGATAATAGCCCTTTGGCTTCAATAAATAACTCTGAGTGTTTTCTTTCAAATTTTGGTCTTTCAGGAGGCCACTGTTTTCCTGGACAGCTATGAATTATCAAACATTTGCTTTCTGAATCACTGTCGAAATAAAAGGCTGAATGAAACCACTGTGGACTATCCACTGAAGCCCGAGGGCTGCTGGTGTTTTTGAAGCCCATGGGAGCCTTTATGCATACTGAGGGGTTTGGGCTGTGATGGTTTGAGTAGTTCTACGCCCTGTTCTGATGAATGTTCATTTTTGAGTCTAATGATGATGAGAGATGCCGGGACTCATCCCCAGAACAGTGAGCAACTGGGAGAACTGAGGAAGAAGGGGAACGGGCCAGCTTCGACGCCAGTGGTTGGTCCCTGTACCTTCCAGCGAGGCTCTGCTCATGATGCCCGTTCATGCCAGTGGCGGGGAGGCACCTGCTGCCAACGGCTGTCCATGAGACCTGTCTGTCTGAGACCACCAAATCATTCCACACGTGCAGCAATGGGGCCAGTCATTTAAACGCGTGTCCTTCTCAGTGCTCAGAGCATGAAAACCTGTTACCAAGCAACATTACTGTACAGGGATCAAGACTTGCCACAATTTAAATCGCAATGCATTTTCCATGGGGCTGCCTGAATACATTTTTGTGTGAGGTCCATTCCCTGGCACATCCAAGCGTGTCTGTGTCCC
This sequence comes from Pedionomus torquatus, assembly GCA_013398155.1. NCBI lineage: Eukaryota > Metazoa > Chordata > Aves > Charadriiformes > Pedionomidae > Pedionomus > Pedionomus torquatus. The sequence goes on along the minus strand of VZRU01009535.1, from coordinate 158,531 downwards.
ACCAGCGTTACCTGTGGTCCAGCTGGGAGCCTGCCCCGGGAGCAGCCCTGCAGGGACGGCTCCGGTGCTGCAGGACCCAAGGGCTACAAAGGCTCCAGCACGTTCTAGGAGGCACCTCAGTGCTGCAGGGACCGAGCCCTCCACTGGCACAGGCTGGAGGTGAGGATCACTATGCTCCTCCAGAACTCAGAGCACCTCTCTGAGTGCACATGATGGGAACTGCTGTCTGTGCCCGATACTGGCTTCCAGAAGGTAGAGGTTCGCTGGGAGCACACTAGGCAGGAGCAGAGGGTGTTCTGATGCGGGTGGGATGAGCAGTGGGCGCTGGCTGTGAGTTAGACCGTGGCCAAGCCCCACACACGCTGGTGCTGCAGGGGAGCTCCAGAGACACCTGAGTCCCGAGCGTGTGGCGAGGGAGAAGGAGAGTTGGCAGGAGTGGGGGGACTCCCGGCGATGGATGGCATCCCAAGCAGCCCCAGCCAGACCTGGGGGTGGTACGGAACCACAGAACCGCTGAGGCTGGAAGGAGCTGTGCAGATTGTCCCTCCTACGGGCTGAAGAACAGCGCAGCAGCCGCCTGGGCGAGGGTCAGTGTGCTCCGGCAGTGAAGGGACACGCTCAGCCACTGGCTGGGTAACACAGCCCCTCCCTCCTTGTGCATCCCGTGTCCAGACAACGTCCAGTGTCCTGCTGGCTCGGTGGACCAGGGCTGGGGGACACTGAGCCAGAAAGTCTGTGATTTAATGCCTTGGTTGCTTTGGAGTGACTCATCTTAGACTTTTTTGAACAAACAAGTGCCATAGAACCGGAGCTGCAGCTGTTGGCTCTGAAAAGAGATGTCTGGACCTGCAGCTCATACAAGAACGTGGCTGAAACTTCTTCGGACCAGTTTGATTTTAATTTAGCCCTGCAGCTGTGAGGCACACACACAGGGAGGTGACCACAACTCCCATTCAAATTAACCTCTTTGGAGGCCGGAATTCAAAATTTAAATTCGTATACAGGCCTCAAGGTGGATCTTCAAGATGGAAAAGCTGTGTTGAGCAATGTGGATCCATCTCTCATGATAAACGTAAAAGGAGATGAATTTTGACACAGTTTTGCAGGCTGTAGAAATGGCAACCATGCCAGCTACTGTGGGATCTCCCGATAAGAGGAATTGTCTGAGCCACATTAAGCAATCTCCACTCAGCCGTGAAAGATGAGAGGGGCACAGAGGCCATCATGATCATTTCACGAGCAGGCTGGCTTTCCAAGGGAGCAAACGGAGTCTCAGAAAACTCTGGAAGTTGGCACAGGCATCACAAGCAGGTGGGTACGCTGGAGTGAGGTGTGAGGACAAAATTCAGAAAGTAAGGGGGAAAATGCTGATGCAAAAAGAGCTTTAAATTCTTACAGAAAGCCCAAGAAAAAGATTTCTAAGCCCAGGACACAGACTGTGACTGAGAGTGCAGCTCCAACGTACGAGAGGTTTTCAAGCCGCAGAGAAAGCAGCTCTTGCTGGCTCTGGTGCCGCCGGGGCACAACGGAGCTGGGCACTGGGGGCTGGAGGAGGGACCACCGCCACCTACGCACTTCAGCAACGACAAGGATGAATCCCCTCCTGCCAGAGCAGCGGCTGCAGGAGCCCGGCTGGGGAGCAGCTCTGCTGGAAAGGACTCTGGTGAGAAGGGGCTCCCGGCCGTGGGGGCTCCCGGCCGTGGGGGGCAGCAGGCTGAGCGGGAGCCAGTGGTGTGGCACGGTGGCAACGGCTGCCGGCAGGTCCTGGGCTGGGGTCACAGGGGCACAGCAGCAGAACGAGGGAAACTTCTCCTCCCAAAAGCAATTTTTAATACAAAATGGTACTTTGAACGCTTTGAACAGTACCCTTACTTTGTAATTTTTCTTAAAATTGCCATATGAAAGGTTTATTCAGAAGCTCTTTGAACACTCAAGTCAATTATGTTCACTTCAGAGGCAATTAATTAGGCTATTCTGAAGGTTAGAAGGAGTCAACAAAATAAGACGGATGACATAAAGACTTTGTCTTTTGGACAAGGGCAAGGGATAAGAAATCCTCTAAGAAAATAAAATCAATTATTATTGACTTCTTAGCAGGTAGAATTGAAATGAGACGACAACTCCAACAATTAAGGCCTTTGCACCAGTGCTAGCCTCTGTGCAGCTTTACACTAAAATATCTAAAGAGTCTATCTTGATTTTCAGAGCTCCTTTATCAATTAAGCTATTAAAATAAAAATATAATTAGTGGCGAGCATTTGCCTAATTCCCTCCAATTTAGCAAATGCACGTCTGATCCGCCGTGTCCTGGAAGTGGCTTTGCATTAAGTTACTCCAACTCCTGGCTCTCCATCTATCTGTGAACATTTTAGAACAAACTGTACCGGACTGAATTAAGAAACTGCTAAAGGGGGTTCTCACTCTTTTAAATAACTTTCTGGTGAATGTACAATTAATGGCCTTTCTTAGGAAAACATCCACTGAAATATTTAGTACGTGCCCTTCTGAGGGCAGACATCAGCCTGGCAAGAAGCTTCTGCATGATCCTTTACCTCCGCTGTGCCAACCAGATAAATCATTAACGAGATGCAAGTACTGGTGTCTTGAAATAAAATGCTCCCCCCAGGATTGCTTGTGCTACAGGGCAGCCGAAGAATGGGATTTTTGCAATATTTTGCTGATATTTGTAGATGGTAAAGACAGAATATTTTAAATGTTTTTGTGCACTCTTACTAAAAGATAGCCGTTCTGGCCAAAGAGATGGCTGGGAAATAAACAATACCACTGTCTTAAACTGCCAGGTGTACTTTGATTTCCTCTGGCTGAAGAATGGTCTCACGCAAGCCTGGGGCACAGGAGGCTCTTGGGGAGAAGAGCCTGGAGAGCTCTGGAGACAAGTGCTGTCAGGGCAGTCCCTGTTTTCAGAAAACTCAGTTTAAGGGAGGCTCCTGCACGGAGCCACAGCCCAATGCTTTTCCCTGGGGCTGCCAAACGCCCCGTGCTCCTGTTGGGCTGGAAAGGGCTCCTTTGCTTCACTCGACCTGGGCGGTGTGTGGGAGCTATGAAAAATAGCTCTGGAATTCAAAACTCACGGGTTCTGGTCCTCTGGGTCACTGGCTGGCTCCTCAGGGGGGCACATCCTGAGGATCTTTGGTTGCCCTTCATCTTACAGCCCGTGCAGTCACGAGTGTTGGTGCTGTGTGAACACCATTCCTGGCTCTAGAACGACTCTGAAAATGCCTGAAAAATTGGTGTCAGAAAAAACAAAGGGCTGGGCAGATGCAGCACGAGCATAAAATGCAGGGAATGAAAGAATAAAATGGGGATTTGGTGAACTGTTTCAATAAATTTAAGTTTTTGAGGCTTCTTACATAATTTGAAGGTTCTTCAATTACTAGTGAAATCCCAGTGAAGGCAGGAGGTGCCAAACATGCTGATGTAACAGACGACTTGTGAATGAGAAGGGATTCATTGCTGTACAAAATCTATCTGCTGGGACTGACTCCCTTTTCGCCGCTCAAAGGCCGTTCACCTCTCGGACCCGCAGGGGGCTCCCTGGCCCAAAGGAGCGTCCCTGGTGCGGGCCTGGGTCCAGCCCCACGCCTGGAGGTGCTCTCCTCCCAGAACGACACCTGCAAGTTCCCACAGGGCACAGGCGACGATGCTGGGTTTCCAGGGCAGCGATGCTGGACGACACACCAGCGTGTGTCAGGCACATGCTTCACGTATTTAGCGATGGCCTCCCTGGGCTGCAAAGGTGTGATGGTTTCAAAGCAGCAGACCTCACGAGAGATCTATTGAACTTATGTGGTGGTGTTTCTAACACACTCATCAGCTTATTTCATAATTTTTCATAAATTTTTCATTCTCCCCACTGCAGACTGTGATTTCCATGAGTAGATAAATCAAGCAAACGGCACAGTTTTGGTGAAGTAAAATACGGCACTAAGAGCAGATGAAATATTTATACACCAGCCCAGCTCAAATGAGTTGAACACCCCGTGGAGGCTGGTGGCCTTTGGTATCCTGATTTCAGAGCTGATCATTCTCCTGGTTTTGGGTGTAGTGATGGAGCAAAAGCTGGAGGCTGACTCCTCAGAGAAATGGGGAACAGAGCAATTCTTTCTCAAGTTGGCTCCATTTTTCTCTTACATATACTCAGTCCTCTTCCGTAGGAGAAGGCTGTTCCATAGGTTGGTGTGTACATCTCTGCCATTTATTAATTTATTTATTTAATGGCATAAACAATTATTTAGCTTATTGGAATTAGGAAGATGGCCAAAAGTCTGTTTTCTCTTTCTTAAATTTATTGTTTTTAATTTTTTTAATGGGGTTGGAAAAAATTATTCCCTATTTCCATGAATGTTAATGTGACTGACAAAATAAACTATTTAATCTAGTGGAGGAGCTTCTCAGCTGACGGAAAATGTCAAACCTATATAAGGAAGGAAGGAAGAAGCTTGCACTTGGAGTGTAAATCTTCAGTGCCCAGAGCAGCAGCTGAACCAAATGAATTCTACAGAGCCCCACGCCGCTTATGGAGAATACGGCTGATAAGGATCTGATCATTCCCAAGGAAGAAATAAGAGGCTTTTCAAAACCACTCACAATGATATTTCTTATCACGTTAATGGTCTTATCCTTGTCATATTCTGAGCACCCTTTTTTCAATAATCTCAGTGGGAGGTAAAGAATAAAACAAATAGCAGACCTTCCACTGACATGTGCAAGAGAAGACCCAGACATTTAAAAAATTCCTTGAAACTGCGATGAAGAGAAGAGTACTTTGTATTTCCCACAGAGGAAACGTGAAATACATAGTCCATAAAAGTAAAAACATCATTAAAGAGTTAGTGCGGGGGTTAATATCTCCATTATAATTCCCCAGAACCATTAGATACAGTAGTTCCTTATCTGATTTTTAGCAACAGATTACAGAAGGGGGATTTCCAGGAAGCCCATGAGAAGAGCTGTGAGTGTAGGTGAAGGGAGCGCCGCGGTGGCCCCTGAGCTCAGGGATATGATGCTCTCTGCAAATGCAAAGTTGTCACCAACCGCATCTTTATGCACCCTGGCTTTATCCCGAAGTGCAAACACACTTGCCAGGAATGGAGCATTTTGGAACCAGCGTGGAGGCTGCAAGCAATGGAAAGCTAAATTCCCCAGTGTCCTTGGTTGCCCCTGGTGGCCCACAAGTCTGGGAAAGGTCCCGACAAAGTCTGCATTCACCCCACATGTGAATTTGTAAATGTAAGATGTGCAGCTAAATCCACAGTTTAAAGGAAACTAGTAACATGATTTGCATTTCCTCCGTTGTACTTACTCATTTTTCCTTGCATTTCTTGTGGAGTATCTCTCTTTAAAGAATTCTGATGCTTCTGTCTCTGTAAATTAGTCCAGCACTCTGTATAAGTTAAAACTTTTACTCACACAGAGGACAAAATCTTTAATTGGCTAATGGACCCAGAGGAGCTGAAAGGCGAAGCACCTGAATTCATGGGTATGCTTGCAGTCGTAAAGCCTTCATTACCAAGGTAGTTTTGCACACCCAGTACTTTAAGACATTTAAAAAAATAAATAAATTACACTGAGTGCGCTGTTGCCAGGGTGACAGAAATGAGATGATGTGTGAAATGACTGAACTGAGGTGGTAAATGATAAGAAAACAGATTCATGACTGACAGCACGCCTAGAAAGGGACGGGCCTGATTTATAGACCTCGAGGGAATCTCCCCCCGCTCTCCATTCCTCTGCTCCCCACAGCGATAAGTCTCCAACCCACAGGAGACTCATCAATATGGACGCTTGAGATTCACGCCAGGCTTACCCTGACAACAGTTTTCTCCGTACTGATCTGAAGTATAAAATAGCTCTGAACTGAGAACCTCTGCCCCTTTCTGGAGCGAAAATCGCCGAGCTGTGAAGCAGAGTCCGTGCGACCCAGAAGAGGTCTCCATATCCAGGTTCAGAAACCCTGACGTGTAGGAGTGAGTGTGTTTCCTCAGGTGTCTATTGGTGAACACTTCTGATAATTAGAAAACAATCCCATCTATTGCCAAGACTTTAAAGACATTTAAATAAGGGTAGGAGATGTACGACCAGATCTATGTCCTTTTTCTAAGTTTGTTCAGTGCAAAAATGCACAGATGTGATTTTCCCAAAACGTACCAAAAATTAAAATGACATTTAGCTGTGCTAAACCAATTCTGAGTGCGTCTGGAAAGGCATCAGTCTAAAATCCTAGCTAACTATTATCCCCCCCGACACGGTTTCCCGCAGAGAGGAGCAGAAGCCTACCTTGTGGTGGCCGGCGATGGTGGCGATGTGCAGGGCTGTCAGAGCTCCGTACCCCACTTGCTGGATGTCAGCCCCCCCGTGCAGCAGCGCCGTCAGCAGCTCGGCATTGTCCTAAAAGGCATGCATTTAAAACACCTTAGTGCTGGGACACGGCTCCAGCTGTCACAGGGGGGGAGCCAACGGGGGCAGGACGCGTCAAGGGCTCCCAGCTCTTGCACGGCTGCATTTCGAGAGCAGGGACTGACCATGACCCCGGGAGCACAGAGCGCGAGGACAGTGCAGGGAAGACTTGTCCTGGGCACCAGAAGTCTCTCTCTTGCTATACTAAAGCCTGCATCTTTAAAACCAGTTTCTATTCTGATTTTATAGTGTCTTTAACGATCTCTCGGTCTCCACGCCGTTATTAAGTGCTCACACAAACTGTTTAAATGTCAAAATATTCTGGTACCTTACATAGGAGAAGGGCACCTGAGGAGTTCCCGGGATAAATATACAGCATGTGTGCTGGTTTCTGAACTGTGAACTTATTTTTGTATCATTTCACTTCTTTCCTGTTATACACACAATGTTTACTACAACTTCTTTCTTTCTAACAGCAGCAATGGGCACTATCAAATGAGAGTAAGAAAAATACTGCTGAGAAACACATTAGGAATCACAATGCCCGGGCAATATGACCATTAATAAATTCTCCTTTGCAAATACTGAAATTAAAAAGGGAAGTGAAATGATTTGTTTGGGGACACTGGCAGAACTTGCAGGAGAAACCAGGCCATCTTTCTCGCCATCCCTTGTTCTAACTGCACCGACTAGAGCTACCATAATCACACTTCTTGGGGACCTGCCTTCCATCGTCCAGCCCAGAGGCGAGACTTCTGCAGTCCCTTTTCATTTTTTTTCCTAAGGAGAAACGCACACAACACAGGGGCAAAAGAGATGCTAAAAGCTCTAAACTCTCTCATTCTTCTCTGCATCTTCAGAGCAGACACTAAAAGAAGAGCAGGAATTAACCAATGCCAGAGAAGCAGCAGTTAAAACATATCTGAGAAAGCACAACATCTGTTCAAACTGAAATGGTTTTCCTGTTTTCAGGAATTTCTGGCTCTTTTCACCAATTCTATTCAAAGTTCTTTACCTTATAAGCTGCCAAGTGCAGAGCTGTAAATCCATTTCTTGTTAATCTGGATGGGCGCAGTCCTTTCAGCATTAGAGTTCTAATGTGTGATTTGTTACCTTTAGGATGAGAATTGGAAAACGAAATCATTTACCGAGGAGAATGTACGGATGAAGTAAGAAACTTCTGTGTGAGTTTGGAAGCAAAGAGAAATAGGTAGCTTATCTGCTGACCTGAGGCAAGTCATAAAATGCATCTTGTGAAACCTCCAGATGGAATTAGTCACCGGCTCCTTACCCAGCGGGACAGCTGCAGATCTGGCCAGAGCCTGGCTCACTCTTTACACTTTTCTAAGGTTTTCTTAAGGACAGTTGAACTTCTAAAGAAGCCACCTCCTCTTTTAACATCCAGACCGTGCTGTAAAGGACTCCACAAAGCAGCAGGTGCTTCCAGGAGCTCTGGTGTCTCAGGCACTGAGCTCTCCCTCTGCACAGCACTCCTGCAGGAATGCTTTGGGGGATGCTGGTGAGTGTCAGCGTGGGCAAGGGCTTTAGCCCTTCCCTTCTGGTGCACACTGACCACCTCAAAAATGTATCTGCCTCCTGAGTACCTATGACATTGGCCAAGGGCAATGTCGGATCGAACAGCTTCTCCCTCTCCTCCAAGTGTTCACATACCACCCCTAATGAATTAAGGTCGTCTGTGTTCTTAACCTTCCTCTGCAGTCCCACCGATGGCTCCAATGTTACCAGCTACTGACGTCAGTTTTGGATTAGATCTTGCTCTCTCTGAAATCAAGTGTAAAGATCCACTCGGTATCCAGCATGCAGGATCCTCCTTCACGAGGGCATCTAGGTCTGAGCAATTTATGCACCTTATTATTAAGTATTTTGACAAGCTGGAACCTTAGGGTAAAATTCTCTTTGCCTCTCTCAGCCACCTGAAAATTGTACAATTAGTGCCAAGTGTGTGCATGAAGTGATGCTCACTCTGTGGGTGTCAGCAGCAGTGCGGAGGGGAGTGGAAAATCCCACCACTAATGTGTTTTTACGAGCATTCCACAAGACTCCTTGTGCTCTTTTCTTGTGCACTCAGATCTGCTATCTGCAGAGGTGTTGAGATTTGAGGTGTTGATTATAATTGCATTAAATAAAATAAAGGTGTTTTCATTATCCCAGAAAAACAGATGTATGCATGGCAAAGTGTTGCAAAAAGGAGCTCCCTGGCCCGGTCTATACCATGCTCAGAAATGTAGAGCACTGCTGTATGACGAGTTCGGGTTGACAGAACTAGCTGGACACCTGTAGTAAACACGCCACGTTATCAGCCAGACCTTTTCCTGGACTGAGGAACCAGCCACAGCGGGGTTCCGTGAAACCTGGCTGAAGGCCCCTGGCAGCAGGGTTGGGAGCAACGCTAGAGATGGCTACCCAGCTCTCGACAAGGGCAACTCGGAGAGAAACTCACAAACATAGCCTTCCTGGCAGCTATTAGACACAACCAATCAGCAGCCACGTAAATAAAATGTTTAAAGAACCCCACATTTCAAATACATACCCCCACATACGCAACATAAATGAAGAAGAGAGAGCCCGTTTTCTGTGCGGTAGTTTAAATTGACTTTGCAGAAGGCTTCATCGGAGCTGGAAAAAGAGATTTTACAGATGGTTACTGTTTTCATCCTGTAGCACAGTTTCTCTCATTTGGAAAAAAAATAAAAAAGAAATCTCACAATATATGTTTTTTTTTGAGACATGGGGCTAATTTTATCCCAGCTTACACTCTGTAAATCTAGAAATACTTTGGTAGTAGCAAGTGAGTAGTCCAGATTTATTGTCTTCTGAACAATTCTGCTTTCAGTCACAAGATATACATTCTAAATCAGACAAATCAGAGGAAAAAAAGGAGAACGATTCTTTGGAAATATAAATAATCTGTATAAACCCAGGCTTTTTATTGATGCAATACTAATTAAGAAATATTTTAAAGATCACTGTATTTGTTCTGAAATGATGAGCTGGACGTGCACAAAACTAGAGGCAAACAAGCCAAGTCAGAGGAATAACCAGAAAAAGCCTTTCAGAAAGTAAGGCCTGCAGAGCTCAGCAGGCTGGTGTGAGCTTATAGCTCTGCTTTTCTGCTTTGCTTTACTGTGATACATTACAATAGAATTTTGAAAATAATTTATAGATTCTCTTTTTGACTTTCCATTATCTTGTGGTCAATTATTTCTGGTTTTGATATAAGCAATTAAAATATTATACTTTGGACAGATATTCTGCTAAGGAAAGGCTTTTTTGCTCTTAAAATTCTCAGATAAATAAATGCTACTTACATATTGTGACAATGAAAAAATGAAGCTCGATTTAATGATGAATTTTCTTCCACATTTTTGGTAAGGAGTTACATTTTTATATAGCTTAATGATTTCATAGTGCTTTGTAGGCCGCACAAGGATGAACCGAATAATTAGAATGAAGTCATTATTATTAATACATTTCCAATGCAGTGACTCTTCAGTAGGGTCCACAGCCAGCTGTAGTCATTGGGAGACATTCAGAACACCATCTGAGGCTCCGTTCTGTACGAGGGCACGGTGCTATGCCCACCTCTGGCTACAAGATGCCAGATGCCATTAGAGCCTCACCAGAAAAACTCCTGAATGCCTGAAGCGTCACATCTATTTGTTAAACAGTTCAAGAACCTCTGAAAAGTGTGAAGGAAAGTGATCACTCTATTTTTACTTAGAGATTGATAAATCATTACCATATTTGAACATTTTAGCTTATGCCGTTGAGTCCCATGTGTTTCCTTTAACACAGATTGACTCGTTACTGCTCCATCAAGCATTCTCAGTAATTACATTTGTTGACAATTAAATACAGATAGCAATTAATACTTAATGCCGATTTTGGTCTGTCAATACAAGCTTAGGGTTTTTCCATTCAGTATCCGTATAACAATAATTGTGGTTTAGCCAAACACTTAGATTTCTTTATCTAGAAATCCATCCTGAGTGAGTAGCACTGTTAAACATAGTTAACAGACAACTGAAAACAAGGTTTTAATACTTGTCTCTCCTTTTAAAATATAAACCCTCTCTTAGTGAGGCTGACATGGGCAGTAAAACAGACTGGTAAGCTGAGCTGCCAAAGGTCTGCTAATCTTGAAGTGAATTTTTAATTTATTCTTGAGCCTAATACAGGAACACTTTCACCATGTACTCGGTTGTCTTGCTTATGGAAAATGAAGAGTACTCTGGCCCCAGTTTGCTAAGGTAATTAGTCTAACTACTAAACAGCCTTAAAATGAGGCAAATCCTGAAGAATGTCACAGTGAAACCCGATGTCCCCTTTCCCTGGGCGGACTCAGTGACAACTACGCTAGCTGAACGGGAGCACGATGAACAATCTGTATGACCAGTTTGAGGTTTTTTGAGCTTGTGATTTATTTCCAGTTAGATTCCTCTATTTTTTTTCAAGCGATTTTGATGTCTGAAATGATTTACCTGACCATTTTCTTTACTTATTCACAGTCAACGACCTGGGTGTTTTCTGTATTTGAGCTCTTCAGATAATGCCCATGTTACTTGGTTGGGTGACCTTGGTTGTGAGCACATGCTGTGCTGAGAAAGTGATCATAACCAGAAATTAAAAATCCACTTTCAGAAGATAATCTTCTTCTGTGTTTGTTTAAAATCTGTTACTTCAGCCATGTGCCAGTCTGAAGAAACTCATGAGTAAAAATGCAAAGTACCACCATCTACCTAGCTATCCCATTCAAGCTGATTAATTTACAAAAGTATACAAGTGCTGGTTGAAATATTGGCATTAGTAATTAACAGCCACTCATTTTGGTACTATGCTGTGGGACTCTAGCACAGAACTGTAGTGACATTTTCCCAAAGATAGATGTTAAAGAACATGCATTCCACAGGTGAGACACTCCTTTGATATCACAGAATCATAGAATCATGGAATCCTCCAGGCCAGAAGGGACCCCCAAAGGCCATCCAGTCCCACCTCCCCGCAGTGGCAGGGACACCCCCAACCAGCCCAGGTTGCCCAGGGCCTCATCCAGCCTCGCCTTGAAAACACCTGGAACCGCAAATACCATTTAATAGCAAATACTCACTTGAAAGAAAGTAGTAAGTTTCTAGAGTATTTTACCTAAAGACATGGTTCAGTTCTGTCAGCTCCTTCTCTTTGATTTGCAGGTCATCTTCTAATCGTTCTATGATTATAGCATACGATTCACTCACTTTCTTCTTCCATTCATCTAACACAAAAGAAACCTGATTCATAAAACGCTTCAAAACATATCAAACCTGGAACTCACATCATCATGTCCCCGTAACCACAGCACTTCATTCTCAGACAGCAAATTGTACACTGTTCCATATATTTTTCTATTAAAGTGTGAAAGCTTAAAATATTACAGCTATTAAACTGTTCTTGCTGCAACAATTATAGACACATATATCCTGATTTCATAGACAACTAAGACATGTGAGTCCTTATCAGAAATAATTTTAACTTGAAAAAGAGAAAACGTAAGCCTCAGGTTGCATTTGTTAGCTCTTATTTCCTGAATCTCAGCAGAGACACACAGCATAAAAAAGGCAGATGTTTAAAGGTTTTTCTAATGAAGTATGAGTTAAATCAACACTATAATTTAAGTTAACATGATCTTACACGGTTGCACAAAGACATCTAGTTTGCCAGCTTAAAGTCTACAGACTGTATAACGATTCAGGTTAAGTCCTTCTTGTAAAGCAAGAACAATTCAAGACCTTATCCTTGAGCTCAAGAGTAAATTAGCAATTAGCAATGAGTTATTTCCTGAAATATCATCTGCATCTTGTAGATGGATGTATGTTATATTGCATTTAAAAAAGCAGCATTAATTACCAGTGCAAGTTTGAGTTGGTCTAGATTTATAATTTCCCATTTGTCCAATGTATCTTCTTTGTTTCAGCAAAGTTCCTGCAGTAATATGATTCCTTGTTCACGAGCAGTGACAGTCCCGCTGAAAAATACTTTTGATAGTCTCTGGCTAAAAATAAACCCTGTGCCAAATGGAATGTCATGCAACAATGACACGGAGCAAAGCTGGCAGTGCTGCCAACCGTACAAAAAATAATAACGGTACCTGATCAGCTGCTCCAAACCCTCCTCTCTATCCCAGCAGAAGCAGTTGCTCTTGTCTGTGAACCCCTAACGCTGCTGGGAAGGGGGTAATTCAGCAGCTTGCTATCAGTTTTGTGGAGAAAAAGGAGTTTTAGAAGCTGAATCCCAAGCATACTTCCAGGATCCCCAGGGAGTGCTGGGGGTCCCCAGTCTGGAGAGGCTGGCGATGATCTCAGCTCGTCACATCAAAATGAATCCTAAGCAGGGGATGGCTGTGGAGAGTCTGGGTGTCTTACTCAGGACGTGCAAGCTGTGCCACACCAGAGAACACCGGCGTTTTGCAGTTGGGTAATATTTGTGCACGCTGTTATGCCAAGGGAGCTCCGCTGCGATTCCCCCTCCTCTCCCGGGCAGCAGCAGCAGAGATGTTGGAAGGGTCCGTGGGGGCAGTGGTGAAGGACGTGACCTGCGGGCAGCTGGGATGGCCACAAGGCTGGTTTGGAGAGGAGGAGGCTGAGGGGAGACTCATTGCCCTCTGCAACGCCCTGAAAGGAGGTTGCAGAGAAGTGGGTGGTGGCCTCTTCTCCCAAGGGAACAGTGACCAGAGGAAACGGTCTGGAGTTGCAGCAGGGGAGGTTCAGACGGGATATTTGGAAGAATGACTTTACTGAAAGAGCGGTCAGGCAGCGGAACAGCCTGCCCAGGGAGCAGGCTGAGTCACCATCCCTGGAGGTATTTAAGAAACGTGTAGATGTGGCAATTCAGGGCACCTCTAGTGTCTAAGACTGTAGGTGTCTTTGTCTGTGTATGGTGGGACCTGATGACCTCAGAGGTCCCTTCCAACCGTGACGATCCTGTGATTCTGTGAAAAGGAGGGGACTCCCCAGGTTGCTCTGCTCCTGCTCCCGCTCCAGCCAGGATATCTCCAGAGGCAGAGGAGGACGCAGTCAAACCGCTCTGCTCCTTTTCCAGGCAGACCAGGTACAAGGCAGCTGAGGGCCAGGTACAGATCCTGTGCTCAGCCCAATTTGTCCCGTTTGTTAGCTTTTTATCTGGGACCCTGTGTCACAGGGACACAGCAGAAGCCCCACCATCTGGCCGTGGAAAGGGCGAGCGCAGCAAACGGCTCCGTGCCTGTACGCATCCAGGCAGACACCAGGACAAAATGAATCCAGACTGTGTGCGGAGAGGCATTCCTGGGAGACTGTGCTGGAGAGCTGTGAAGGGCTGGGTAGCAGCAGAACGACACTGCTTTTCGCTGGCACACACGGGATCACACAGTCTGGCTGGCACGGGCCCCCTCATCTGCTCTCTGCCCTTTTCATATCCTTTTCCCCGCATTCTCCATCAAACGGAACAACTGCTCTGCACATGTTCTCCCAGGAATTAGGGGATTCGTGCTGGTTTCTGTATGTGTCTCTTTTTCTCCTTTTATTGCTTTATTTATTTATTTGGTATACTTACAGTTACATATGTATAAATACACAGAGATATGTATATATTTTTACATAGACATCTATATATGTAAACACAGATATGTATATATTTTTAGATAGACGTCTATATATGTAAAGTGTGTTGACTGACCTCGGCAGCTGCTCTGTGTGCAGGTTTCTTAGCTTGCTCAGTGCAGGATTCAGGCCAGCAGGTGTGTTAATATAACACACATGCATAAAATCCTCAACACGCTGCATCCCCTTGTAAACAAACTGGCACTCCTGTGATACTCCCAGCACAGCACCAGCTCATCCGTTTATTTGCACTGATTTACACATAAAACCAAGGAGGTATTTCAGAAGACTTTGAACTGCTTTGACAACATGCCCTGTGATATTCAACCAAATATTTGCAAAAAAGGCAGCAGCCTTGTAAGGGATGCTCCACATGGAGTTGCCAAGCAACCGGGAGAGCTGGGAACACAGCTGGGAGACGGGGGTCTCCTCTCCCACCGCTTTCACCAGCCAAGCCCTGCCAGCTTTTCTGCAGACACCTGAAATGCAGCCACGGCTGTGCAGGGATGGGTTTGAGCCCTCTCTCCCTCCCTCCGGAGTGCTGTGGGGTGAGCAGGGCTGCCGGGACACGCTCCCCCCAGCACCCCCTCAGCTGCCCGGGCTACGTCGGGAGCGCAGCAGAGGACACATCTCAGCTTTTCAGAGCAAGGGAGTTTTCTGAACGTTTTCTGCTCCACTTACGCGGGAGAGTGTTTACCATGTTAGGATTAGCTTTGGTGGTCAAACAAGGCAGACCAGCCTTCTTCTCCGTAGCCTGTGCTGCTCTGGGAGCAGGGCCCCAGCTCCTGGCTCCGAGATGGGGTGTCCCAGAGCTCCTGTGGGCGCTTGCACTGCACAGCAGTGTTGGTGACCCAGCTCTACCAGAGAAGCAGAGAACCATCGAGGTTGGAAGGGACCCTTCAGACCGTGGAGTCCAACCCTGGACCCAGCGCTGCCCAAACCCCCACTGCCCCGTGTCCCTCAGCACCACGTCTGCCCGGCTTTGGAACCCCTCCAGGGATGGCGACTCCACCACTGCCCTGGGCAGCCTCTGCCAGGGCTTGACAGCACTTTTTGTGAAGCAATTTTCCCCAATATCCATCCTAAATCTCCCGTGGCACAACACTCCTCTTGTCCCTTGTCACCTGTTCCTTGGGTGGACAGACCGACCCCCTGCAGCCCGATGTCCCCGTGTTTCCCTGCAGCCCGATGTCCCCGTGTTTCCCTGCAGCCCGATGTCCCTGTGTTTCCCTGCAGCCCGATGTGCCCGTGTTTCCCTGCAGCCCGATGTGCCCGTGTTTCCCTGCAGCCCGATGTCCCTGTGTTTCCCTGCAGCCCGATGTGCCCGTGTTTCCCTGCAGCCCGATGT
>VZRU01009535.1:94467-131140 GCA_013398155.1 Pedionomus torquatus | reverse complement strand
GAAGGGGAGCCCTGCCGGGCAGGGCCGGGCGGTGGAGGAGGAGAAGGAGGAGGAGGAGGAAGCCGAGGAGGGCCCTGGAGGGCCTCGCTGGGACAGGGGCTCTCAAGCGGTACTTATTACGTACACGGTTTTAAGACACAGATTAAGAAACGCACAGTCAGTAAGGCACAATCCACTGCCACACAGTTACATTTCCCAACTTCACGCCCCGCTTTCCATTTCAGAGAGGCAGGAATTCTCCCTGGCAAATCGCCTGCTGGTAAGGAGGGAGCACGGGCAAACTGGCTGGTGTGGGGCTCCCAGTGCCCAGCAGAAACACGCTGGGCTGCTGCCCCGCTCCCCTGCCTTCAGGGAAAACCCTTTGCTCGGTGCCCAGAGCGCTTCCCAGTGTAACTGCGGTGACCCAGCTGTTAACTGGGCTCGGGAAACACAATAACTGATGGGATTCATCACTAAGGCTGCATTAGCCAGAAGGTAAGAAAGGGGAAAACAACTACAAAATCCTGTAAAAAGCAGCGAACCTGCTGTAACTGAACCTGTCGGAAACTAAACCAAAGCTTTAAGGCCAGAGGTAGGATGCAGGCCCCCGTGCTCACTGAGGGCAGCACGGCTGCTGTCAGCAATGAGAAGCCAACACCAAGGAGCAAAAGTACAGCTTCAAGAAATTGGGCTGTTCCGTATTCGAGCAAGGAGGATCAAGCACACCCTTGTGGTGCCCATTACTCCGATCAAGGCTGCTATTCCTGATAAACCAGCAGTGAAGTATTCACCTTTTTTTCCTTTATCTTCTCTGACAGCGGTTTACAACCGTAAAAAACTCTGGATCTTTTGTAACGATTTTAACTTCCTAAATTCATTTTCTCAGTGGCTCCTCCAGTGCTTCGGCAGCTACTTTTTATTGTAAGATTTATGCATAATGAGATCCGATCAAGCCAAACCCTCCTTTCGTTTCCATCTGTCTGTGTGTGGTACCTGCGCCCCAGCAGACTCCAGCCTGGCTGGGACAGGGGCAGCCCCCAGACCAAACGCCAGGGTGCCCAGGGCAGAGAGCGGCAGCGGCGCCGAGGGCGGTGGCTGTGCCAGCAGCTCCCAGAGCATCGCAGGCGGTACCGGAGCCACCAGCAGAACCCCACACCCCCTCAGCGAGGGAGCCCAGCACACACACCAGCCTTTGGCAAACGAGTTCACCTGCAATTAGGACTCCATCCCTCATTAGGTTACCGGTATAACTCTCCCACTCCCTCCTGTGACCAGCAACAGCTGTGATCCATCCCTCACACCACGACCAGCGGGTGCAGGGAGGTCATCCTGCCCCTCTGCTCTGCCCTGGGGAGGGCCCAGCTGCCGCACTGGGACCAGTTCTGGGCTCCCCAGTACAAGGACAGGGAGCTGCTGGAGAGGGCACAGCAGAGGACCACCAAGGTGATGAGGGGCCTGGAGCATCTCTCCCATGAGGAGAGGCTGAGGGACTTGGGTCTGTTTCGTCTGGAGAAGAGATGGTTGAGGGGGGATCTGATCAACACCTGTAAGTACTTGAGGGTGGGTGTCAGGAGGATGGGGCCAGGCTTTTTCCAGTGGTGCCCAGGGACAGGGCAAGAGGGAATGGGCACAAACTGGAACATAAGAAGTTCCATCTCAACAGGTGGAGAAACTGCTTCCCTGTGAGAGTGGCAGAGCCTTGGTCTGTTTCATCTGGNAGGCGTTGGGGCATTCACGCGTTTATATGAGAACATTGACAGATCTGGGCTCGGGCTGCAGCGAGTGCTGTGTCACTGCTGTCATTTGATCCTCACAGAATGAATCACAGAACACTAGGGAGTTGGAAGGCACCTCTGGAGATCATCCGGACCAAGCCCCTGCCAGAGCAGGTCCCACAGGAACGTGTCCAGTGGGTTTGAGTCTCCAGAGAAGGAGACCCCACCACCTCTCTGGGCAGCCTCTGCCAGGGCTCTGCCACCCTCACAGGGAAGAAGTTTCTCCACCTGTTGAGATGGAACTTCTTATATACAAGTTTGTGCCGATTTCCACTTGCCCTGTCACTGGGCTCCACTGGAAAAAGCCTGGCCCCATCCTCCTGACACCCACCCTCAAGTACTTACAGGTGTTGATCAGATCCCCCCTCATTGCCCAGGGAGAATTCCCGCCTCTCTGAAATGGAAAACAGGGCTTGAAGTTGGGAAATGTTAATGTGTGGTAGTAGATTGTGCCTTACTAATTGTGCATTTCTTAATCTGTGTCTTAAAACAGTGTACGTAATAAGTACCGTTTGAGAGTTACAGCTCACGTATTTTGCTCAGTTGTGACACAGTTTTCGCGGCGCTATTAGAAATACGTGCTAATTTCCAAGTCATTTAGGAAGCTACTAGAGATACAAAGTAATTAATGGTTTACTGGCAATAATACTAATTATTTTTAAATGCAGCCAGGCTTTGAAGCTATAATTGGGCCCCTATTGCTTGCAATGAAATATTGCTGCAGTTCAACAAGATTTGTTGTGAACTTTTCATCATTAGTCACTCGTAATGCGTGCGTTTCTGTTTGCACTCTCTTAAGATAAACCAAGACTAGAATAACGATTGAATCCTACTGTTCTGTTAAAATTATTTCAGTTGGATGGTTATTCCTACTTTTAGTAGCAGTCATTTATAATCACTTAAGCTGGTGGTCGAATCCAGGAAATACTAGATTTTCATCTGTCCCCTAGAATTTTGAACAATGCGTAAGGTAATGTCAGTGATTCATTAGAGTCAGCGGCAGAACCAGTGAATCGCTCTGGGAAAGTAATTCCTAAGTTGTATTATAACAAATACCTGGATGTTTTCTTCGGTTATCTGAAATTCTGCTTTTAAAGCTGAACACGTACCCTTTTATGTGGTCTTTGTATTCTGCTTTTCCCAGATCTCTGAGGGAGGAATCAAAGCGGAGAGCTTATCATGAAGAAGTTAACTGAATATTGAACATCTTGTTTCTGCTCCAAAAACTCTGGTACTTGACTGTGGACAGTCTATTGATCAAAGCCCGTTGGCAGGTCTGGCGGCAGCTCAGGAGCTAAAGGGTGTGGGGCGTTTGCAGTGCTGCTTTGGCACTTAAAGTGCATGTCCTCTCAAATAGTTCTGCTGTTGGTATCGATTCACTTGGGGCTGTGCTGGAGCTCCTCAGGTGCATAATGATACTTTGTGAAGATGCAAAACCAAGGTTGATTTGTCTGTAGGCTTGTGTGATTGTCCTTAGGAGCTCTCTGTGCTTCGAATAAAGCGTGCTTTCTTCATGGAGGAAGCTCTTCTGACTGAGTATATTCATTTTTTCCCTAGGCACGTGTGGTTACATCTTGGGCTCACAGAACTTTGGCCATTTGTGATAAAAAGGTAAGTGTTTCCCCATGCCTATCCTGCTTTCAGGGAGGGGCTTGATACCAGGAGTCTGGGGTCTCCCTTTATAAAGGAGCAGAAAGGGTGATGACGGTACCACGGGGAGTTACATGTGAATTCAGCAATTTTCAGTTTTGAAGTGGATTTGACTGAAAGGCTGTAGTTTGAAAAGAATAATCTTTGCAATAAGGAGAAAATGGTAAAACAACTTCTTGTGAGTATTTGTACGTATTTTAAATGGCATAAATAAGCAATGGTAGAAGTGTATCTGACAGTTTACATATTGTAAGCCGGTAATGATGTATTGTTCCCACTGTGTGTTGAAGTGCTTCATCTCTCTCCCTGTAAGTGGCTAAACCTGAAGGCATCTGCTGCTTCCCCCAGCCCCGAACTTGCTCAGAAGGTTTTTCTGTAGATGTTCAGAATATGTTTTCCAGTTCTTGGTGTTCATCTACTGCATCTTTCAGTTCACGGAGCAAAAGTTGGACTTCAATCTGCAGGCTCCCAGTTGGCCTTCTGAGCTTTCCATGTGCGGGAGATAAAATGGGGCAGAACAAGCCAGGAACGGGAAAAGTCTGCTCTGCTGTGAGAACGACCCGATCCCCCGCTCCCGTCAGGCGGGGGATGCGCAGCGGGTGTGCGGGGAGCTGGTGCTGCAGCCGACAGCTCGGGGTGCCTGCTCTACCAGGGCTGCTGCCGCCCTGAGCTCTGGTCGTCCCCCGGTCACCAGGGCTCAGCCCTTCTCGAGCCAGTGAGTTCCCTTCTGGTTGTTCCAGTATTGAGCTGGCCTGTACGATGGTTTTAATCTTAAGTGTTAATAAATTACATTTTTCCGAAGGATGAATTTTTGTCAGTATTTCAGATACAGCATCTTCCAGGTCCAGTGTTTTGGGAAGGCACAGAGGAATTAAGTGTGTTGTATCTTCATGATAAGGAAATTGGAAAAATAGCTAATGTGCGCTCATTATCTTTCAGTTCTAATCTGATAGGCCTCACCCGTGTAATACTCCACTGAGCCTGAAAATAGCCTGTAGGAATATTGTTAACGGCGTTTGCTCCCTCGAAGCCCTGGGTTTCTGGGTAATTTCTGATGAGGAGGCTGTAGGGAGATGGAAACTTCCTGACAAATGGAAAGGTGTTTGCTGTTGTCCTGACACCGCTCTTGCTGGGGTGAGCCGGCGCCTAGCGCTGCTGAGAGGCAGGGGATGCTTGTGGGGATGTTTTTCCTCATTGCCTGGGTCTTGTTTGATCAGGCAGTCATCAACACAGTATTTTATTAAACTGCGTTCAATCTAATAGGATTAGGGGTTCCTTACTGAAAGAGGCTATTTAACGTGGCTGCGTAACGTTGAGTTGTCACAGTAGCAGTGCACAGTGTCTTTTTTTCCAGAAGGAGACGTTTCTGTCTTCAGAGCAGCGCTTCCCTGGGTGTACGTAACCCAAAGGCTCCTGCCAGGTTCCCAGTTGCGTTGTCCTTCGTGTTTGTGAGCTGCACCCTGGGCTTGCACAGACAGACCGTCTGTGGCCCCTGCCTGCCTCTCAAACCCGTTGAGCTTCCCAGGGGAGCCTCCTGCAGACCTCGGGCTGGGTCCCAGCGCTGGGGCCTTTCTCTGGCCCCAGAAGGGTCCTCTCCCTGCTGCCTGGGGTACAGCGCTGGGGTCTCGCCCGATGCGCTGCGTCCTGGCGGGATGCGCTGGGGGCCTTGCTCTGGCCCTGCACAGATCTTCTAGAGGTCTCATCTGATGCCTCTCCTCTGCTTGCTGTCCAGAACAGGGAATCCGCAGGCGTGGGCAGAGAGGGAGCCTGTGTTTTACTGCTTCCTGGGGTTTCCCTCTGCCTCTGGACCACCTTGTCCCGACTTTCCCTGTCTGTTTTCTCCAGAAGCCCTTTGTCACCTCGGCTGGACTTACAGCGGGACAAACTATTTGTTGTTTACTGCAGAGTCATACGAGTTTACTTTCCTCTATATTCAAGGCTTTCCATTGGGCTTTTTAAAACTTTCCCCTTTATTCTTTGCGTGAGCCCTTTCTAAACGTTTTCATTATCATTTCTGTTACTGTGTCTTTGGGGAAGCCAAGTCCTTTGACTGAAAGCAGATAGGGAGAAACTCATTCTGCTGCTTCTCACCATTCTCTGAGCCTAGCAGTTACTGTGAAATATTTTCCATTTTCTAGGCCAGTGGGCATATGATAAATCTTTCATCAAAACTGTCTACCTGGAGACGTTTGACGATAAAGCTATTTTTTTATTACAAATGTTCATCAAAATCCATGACTTAAATACAGACAGGCTCTCACGACTGTTTGCTCATAGGACAGTGTTTCTTCATAGGCTATTTGTAAATTGGTTGTTGCCTTGGTGACTAAGGATAGCAAAGGCACCACCAAAAGCATTGAAACTGTCTTTTTACGTTTCTGACCATGTTTTTGTAAATGAGCACTCAATTTTACTCGGGTGGCTTTTGATGTAGCAAAGCTATTGCTTATGGAAATGATTTTGAGGGCCTGTTAATAGTCAGTCATTACTTAATCTATACGGTTTCAAATATGCTAATAGTTTAAAAACTATTACCTTCAGAAGTGAAGAAAAAACTATGACAAATTCTGTGCACAGGGCAGACCACGCAGAATTTGGTTGTGCAGGTTCCGTAAGTGCACGGACGTCATGAGATCTGGACGTCTCTGTGTTGCTGGCCTTTCCCGAAGCGTGGTAGCGCGAGAGAGTGCCTCGAACCAAAATTCCGTGTCTGTTTGGGGAGCCAGAGCGGGGGGTTGCGCGGCCCTGACCCTGGTGTCTCTCATACCACTGGCCTTCAAGGACGTTCCCTTAGGATTATCTGGGCTGGAATTGCAGGCAGGCGGCACCCAACGAGCCGGTGCTTTTGTAATTGGGGTGAAGCTCGGAGCCGCGGCGTTTGTTTACTAATGTGTTTAGTTCAATTTGTTGAGATCGGGGGAATGGCAGAGAACAGGCACTGTAAATAGCATCTCTACAGCAGGCAAAGTCCTTGCTGCATTTTCGCTCTCTCTCTTAGGTTGTTAAGAACTTGATTGTGCTTCACTGTGAAGATGTAAAGCAGCTGCATTTGCATATAAACCTGCCCACACTTTGTGACTGCGGGAGCAATCGCTCCGGCAATAATGGTTGAAAGCAGAAAGTATTTGATGCCTGTGTTGTTCAGTTGGGTGACTTTACCAAAAAGTTTGTGTATCAGGATGTTTGTGTTTTGCCAGGTCCCGACACCAGCGCTGTTTTTGGAAGTTCCCTTGTCCCTGCTGCTTGGTGACGTGAATCCACGTGAACAGCGGCAGTTGTGATGGGCAGAGCATTGCTTCCTGCCAGCCTTCTCGGTCAGTCGGGGCGGCACACGGTGACTCTGCAGGTGACAGGGTCCCTGTTGTGTGCTCAGCTGGGCTGGCACCGGTACCGTGCTCTCTGCTGCTCCCTGCACCTCTGCCCTGTGCTCTGGGGCCGGAGCTGCCCCCCCCGGCGTTCCCCGGTTCACATACGGTCATTGTCTCTCTATTTTGGTGAAGGAGGCTCTTTCCTTCTGCTCTCCAGAACCAGGTCATACGCTTTTCCTTTACCATCTCTGCTGTCTCGCATGAGAACGTATCAATGGAACATCCAAGCATTGCTCCTCAGGAGGGGCGAAGAGAGGGGCTCGGTGCATTGGGCAGAATTGACTTCTTTTGATTCTCAGCAGCTTTGGCAACCTGTGGGGTGTTCCTGCACTTTTCCTGGGAACGAAAACCTGCTCTCAGAAACCGCAGGGGCAGTGGTACCAGAATGGCCGTGGGGTGGTGGGACAGGCAGTCACTCAATGCTGTACAACGTAGGCAGCGAAAGGTTGGCTTTGATTTGATCAGAAAAGATGACTCTTTTCCTCCCTGAAGGTGGTGGTGTCAGTGCAGCCTTGGCTTCGGTTCCCAGCTTTTTGCAGACTCTAGTTCCAGGTACAGCAGAGCCCCTTTTGGCCCCGACCTTGCTGTAGGGGTGGCCAAAGGCCTTGGAACTCACCCTGCGGAGGTGGCAGGTCCTGTCCTCAGGTGATGTTGTGTTTGCTTTATGTCTGGTTAAAAGCTCCCGGCGTTACTGTTTCCAGATGAAGTCTTGCCTCTTGGGTGATCTTGTGAAAAATCCCCCGTTGGCGATTGGTGCTATAAATGGATCTTTTTGCAATGTTTTTTTATTTCCCCAATTCCCATTCCTTTCCTGAGGATTGTTTTTTATTTGTATTCTGTCCATCACAATTTTAATCAAGGCAGACAGAGAGTGATGGCATTATTTTCCTGCCTATTGATCCTTCTTATTTCAGTTTGTTTTGGTGATACTTTAGTCTATTTTTACTCAGTGGGTAAGTAAAAAAGATCAAACTATTCAGCGCGCTGGCGGTAGTCTTCCTGCACTACTGAAGCCTGTGCGGAGTGACAGTGGCTGAAAGATCAAGTTTTTCCTCTGGGAAGGTGACGTTTCGTCACTGCAGCCCCATAATTAGCCCATCCTGGGGACACTGGTGCTGTGGGTGTGCGGAGCAGAGAGCTGCCGTCGTGGAGAGCCCAGGAAGCTGGCTGTTGGTATTCAGATATTCAAAATATCCAGAGATTTGAGATTCAGCTCTACTACTTATTAGATATTTTTTGCATTACTCTTTTCTGACTTTCTTTGTATTACATGCATTTCATTTTAGTAAGAACATTGTTTGCATTTCAGATATGTTGTATTGTACCCATCCTCAGTCCTGGAATGGATTTTTCTTCCATTTTTGTTCCTCTAAAATAGAGGATCTATTTTTTTCCCACTGTATTGTTTTTGAGTGAAACTGCTGTAATGGGCATTGATTGCCACTACCTTTCACCACTAGAATGCCTTATTTTAGAAAACCAAACAAGTGATTTAGAAATATATTGTAAAGGCTTTAAATGTGTCTGGTTTTGCCAGTTACTTTTGGTTACACAGAGAAAAATGAGTAATGAGGAAAGAAAACACCCAGAAGGACATTGAGACCCCTCCAAGGTGGTGAGGGGTTGGGAGGGGGTGGCAACGTGGCCTTGTTTGCTGTTTCTCTGGGAAACGATGCTGTGTTGATGTGGTTCCAGGGAGGACACGGGCTCCTTCTTGCCACCTCCGTCTGGCACCTGAGGGCAGATACTCAGAGGCACACGGAGCATCGCTCTGCGCTGGGGGCTCTGGGTTCCTGGGACACAGAGCGGGACTGAGAGTGAGCGTTGCGGAGTGTCTTCTGCAGGATGGACACACAACAAGGTCCCGCTTCTTGCCGTGCAGCAGCTGGGCAGAGGTTGTTGCGGAGCTGTGGGACGTGTGGGCAGAGGCTTCTGTCCAGGTCTCCTCTTGCTCCAGGGGAGACGGGAGATGGTGGCTGTGCCTCGGGGAGGAGCCGGTACCTGTAACGCCTGAAGACAGCTCTGCTCTTAAATGAGTTGCTGTTTGAGGCAGGGACCTTTCACATTTTTGTTCTTCATGCTGATGCCTTTTATGGGTTTTTATGGCCATATTACATATGGCCATAAAAACCTCCTGTCTCCATAACGGCTTGGAAACGGTTTCATTATTATGTTAATATGAAGTCCCTTGCAGATAATGTTTTGTCAATCTTTTTGAAGCACTGTACATTACGTCCTAAAAATTATATACTTATTCTTTATACTTACTGAATGTTAACTGTGACTAGCAAGGGCTTCCTTGAAATCTCAAGATCTCTTCCAGACAGTGTTTTATTTGATGAAACTCTTGTTTTTGTAACAGACCAGAGGCAGAGGTTTCAGGACAAAAAGTATCACTTTATAGAAAACATCCTAACTTTTGCCTCATTTCTGATCCATTAGAGTCAGTCTCTACTTTTGTGCAAGGAATCCCAGCGTACAATTAATTTAGAATGAGCGCTGCTTGGCCGTCCCGGGGGGCGCCCCCTGCGTTACACCCACATTTGCCCGGTTCCAGTGCCCATGGAGGGCCAGGGCGCCCTTTCCTGTGTGCTCTGTCCGTGATGTGTGGAGGCTTTTCTTTCTGGTTTTCGTTTGGCACCGAAGTGGGGCTCACAGTGGTCCTTAAGTAGCAGGAGTGCTGCTGGCACCTTAAAGACGTGTTTTTTCCCATGCCCCGGCGCTCCTGTGTAGCCACTGATTTTAAGCATGAAAGAGTATTTTCCGTTGGCTTCTCACCCTTGGGCTCAAGCCTCCTCCAGATGCACCCCAGGTTAATGCTGCGGCTCTGCCCTGGCTCAGACGGGCTGTGGTCCTGTGATCCATTCCAGTGGGAGAACCCACTCTGTGCGCGGTGAATCCAGGGCAGGGGAGATGGGGACAGGAATAGAGCTTGGGGACGATGCGAGGGAGTAAATCTGGGAGATACCCCCCTGCCTGGCGATGGAGCAGCAGGGCAGGGGGAAAAACTGCTCCCGCCCACGATACATCACGGGCTGGGTTCTTGCTGTCACTGCCATCCTTTCTGGGGCTGTATCTGAATGGGACTGGCCATAACTAATGCTGTTTGAGTGAGAGTGAATACATAACTTGTTATCCCTAAGTGAGATTGTTGGTTGTGAATAGGTAAAGAGAGGCTAGGCTCAATCATATTTACCCCAATATTCATGTTTACATCCAGAGAAAGGCGGTCAACCCTATGACAAGTCCAGCAGTAGCCCTGGGGCAGATCCCCTTCCCAGCAGCTGGGGTCCCTGTACAGGGGGCTCTGCAGGTCCTGGTCCTGAGAGGTCTGGCTTCCGCGGGCTGAAGGAGACCTTTCTGTGCCCTGTCCTCTGTGTTGCTGGTGGCAGCCCGTCCGGCCGCCCCGCCTGGCAGAATTCTTGCCCACAGCAGCTGAGAAGGCGCTGTGTTTGCCTTGGCTCTGCACGTGGCGCTGCACACTGGCTATGGAAAGTCCTCCGGTATTCACCCACCTCGCTGAGATACGGTTAATCAACTTTGAGGCCTCTAAATATGGATATTCTTAAATTTTCTGAAATTTCAGACTAGTTACTTCACTAATATTAACTAAACATTTCACTACGGTGGTTCGCTTAATTTCAGCTGCAACAAAAGCATTAACTCTGCTTTATTGCATTGTAGAGTTCTCTCTACTTCTTTATATACAGTGAAATAGTCACAAAGGTGGTTGTTGCAGCAGAATTCCTTTGCCTGAACTTCCACTGTGGAGACGTAATGTCAGAGATGCGGATAAAGGAGTTAACAGTCAAAGCACACCTCCAGAGTGTCATAGGAGAGACTTCATGTGCCACCTCGTTAAGCCAGAAGAGAAGAGTGAGGGTGAAAGGCGTTTGTCTGGGACACTGGGGAGTGCACCAGTCAAAACACCATTTTGTAAGAAAAATGAACTCTGCAAACACGGGGAAGAACCTTTCTAAGAATTCTGGGAAAGAGTGGTAAAACCAGAGACTACATATTGGAGATTGTTGCAGACCCACGGACCAGTCGGGGTTGGAGGGAACCTCTGAAGGTCACCTGTCCCAGCCCCCTGCCCGGGCAGGGCCACCCAGAGCTGGTTGCCAGCCCCTGTGCAGACAGGGTCTGAACGTCTCCACTGCCTCCCTGCGGGTACTCGGTCACCCTCACACTGAAAAGTGTCTCCTGATGTCCAGAGGGACCCCCCATGTGTCACTTTGTGCCCGTGGCCTCTGATCCTGGCACCACTGGGACGAGGCCGGTGCCATCCTCTCAGTGCCCCCCCTGCAGGGGGTGTGCCCAGGGCTGAGACCCCGGAGCCGGCTCTGCTCCTGGACGAGCATCTCTGAAAGAGCAGAAAGCTCACTTCTAGGAATGGAAGGAGAAGTTTGCTTCCTTTTGAGATAGAACTTTTCGCGTTGCGACACCTTTTTGCCCTTTGTCAAAGTAGGGTGGTATTGTCCTCTGCTCAGGTAATGATAATTTTCACCTCGGAGAACAGAAGTAGGAATTTTTTCTTTTAAGTTTAAAAATAACAAAATGACAGCACATAGGCCATGTGGCAGAAAAAGGAGGTGAGGAAGATGAAGGGAAGTTCAGAGCAAGAGTGTTGCTAAAATTGTTGATTTGGTCCTTGTTTTCTTTCTGAAGGTGATTTATCTACAACATCTCTCTTGTGCTTCTTTGATTGGGCTTCTGTTCTACAGTTTTAATTCCATAATGACTTTCACAGAGAAAATTCCTGCCCTGATGGGGAGTGGGATTACGATTGATTTTGAGCTATCAATGCTGATTATTGGAACCTGCAAAGCAAACGTTACTGCAGGGGTGGATTCAGCCATCGTCTCTGGGAGCCCCGCATTTGGTGACAGATGGAAGAAAGCAGCCCACGGGCAGCCTTTAGAGCCTGGGGGTCTTCTGCTGTGGTGTCAGGTGCTTCTGGGAGGAAGAATGCTACACTGCTTTCTGCCACTCCAAAAAGAGCAGAAAAGTTCACAGAGCATTTCTTCCCAATCTTTGATAATTATGAAATAACTGACCTTAATATAAGCAAGTTTTCATTAGGACTTCGCTCTTTCATTCCAGGTGTTTGAACCCGTGTGTGATGAGGCGGGAGAGGAGGAGGGTTGGGCATTTTTCTCGGCAGTTTGGGCCCTGCCTTCAGTAGATGTGGCTCCCTGGGGTGACTCTGAGGTTTCACCAGCCCCTTCCCACACCCCAGCCTGCCCAGGTGCTGGGAGCAGCGCTGAGCAGCAGAACCCCCCGTGATGCGCAGGGTGGGTTCCTGTCCGTCTGCTGTCATTTGAGTTCTAAACTGCGGCTCTTCTTTCAGCACGGGCTCAGGGACCAGGGGCCGTGCCCCGTGTCTCCGGCACAGCCAGGGAGCTGCCAGCACGGTGCCACCGATGTCCTGGCTCTGCAGGACATGTGGAAGAGCTGTCCCCAGCGACATCCCCGCACTCGGCGTTCCCTGCGCCCGGTGCCACGGCTGCTGCAGGGGAGGTGGGTGACCACAGGGTGCCAGCAGCCCGTCCGGGCAGAGGGTGGCCTTGGGGTGTGCCAGCTGCTCCGCAGCCCTGTCTCAGGGCAGGTTGTGATGTGGGGTGGAACGAAAGCTGGTTCTGGAGCTGGTTGTACTGATTGCTCCTGGGTGT
This sequence comes from Pedionomus torquatus, assembly GCA_013398155.1. Classification (NCBI taxonomy): domain Eukaryota; kingdom Metazoa; phylum Chordata; class Aves; order Charadriiformes; family Pedionomidae; genus Pedionomus; species Pedionomus torquatus. The sequence continues at coordinate 118,696 of VZRU01009535.1, read as the reverse complement.
CATGGGCCGCGGTACTCTACTGTGGTGTGTTAATGAAAAGGGAGATGTTTGGATACAAATGTGACCGTTGTGCTGATGCTTTATAAAACATAGAGCTCTGGTTACACTAATGTTGAGAAGGTGACAAAGATGATCCTCTCAGCTGTTAAAAGAAAACTTTCTAATTGTGCCTGGTTCTTAACAGCTGTCCTTGTGGTCGTGCTTGGTGTGTGTCATATTGTGCATCTTCTTGCAGGGTGACGGAGCCCAGTTTGGGTGTTTGGGAGGTGCTTGGGTACAGGCTGCACGTACCGACTGGTACAACCCTGCTGGGGGGGTGAGGGAAGCGGTCAGGAGCTCCAAACGTCACCTCTGAAGTGTCCTCCTCGCCTGGTCCTTCCCTCGCCGACCTTCCTGATCTTCATCCTTCCCTCGGCCCGCTATCTGACAGCCCCTGGGCTCCTCGCCTCTCCGTGTCCCTGTCACCAGTGGCTCCGCAGGGAGGAGATGCTGGAGTGACACTTCCCTGCCTGCAGCGTCCTGTCTCTCTGTGGCAGCCAGTGGTTTTCCCCGTGTCCCTCGCTCAGAGACAGATACGCAGCCTGTCACCCCCCAGGGTGACTCCTCGGATGCTGCGTGGGCATCTGGCAGAGGTTTGTGACACTGGGGGACCCCAGAAATAGCATCCTGCCATTGGGCACCATCTGAACCTGCACAGGCTGGACCTCTCCATCCCCGTAGCACTGAAGGATGAAGGGAGTTGAGAGGAACCAGGGTGGCCAGGGCAGAGCGGGTCCAGCAGGTCCCCGGGCTCGGAGAAGGGCCTGGCGCTGTCCTGATACGGGAGTAGAAGGGCTGGTCCTTTTCAGTCTGGTCCTGATTAATTATTCATGCTCCCTCCAAAGCAGTATCAGTGGGAAGTACAAAAAATCAGGAGAAGAAGGGTGTGTAGTAACTTCTGGAGCGCTGTCGTTCCTTTGTGTTGCTTTTTATTGTGGCACGCCAGGAGAGGCTTTATGGCAGTCCTAGAGCAGAGTGCTTGTTTTGCAAACAAAACCCCCTGCAAAAGTTATTCACAGTCTTGTATATGGTCATGCTGGGAAAATTTTCCTCGTAAATGAAGTACAATAGTAAAATTTTAGTCTGGTTTATATTGGGATTGTAAAAACAGGAAAATTGGATTTTAAGTATGAATATAGTAGATGGAATGTACGTTTTCACATCAGTCTGATGCATAATTTCAAGGGAAATACTGGAAGAGCTATTGTACCAGTGGAGAAGGAATGCATTTCAAAAGGGACATGTGGAAACATCACTTGTATTATTAGCTCCTGCTCATATATAGTTTTATGCAGCAAGCTTTGCATTGTCAGAAGATTTTTTAAAACCTATTTTAAAAAAGCAGCTGGTGGAGGGAGCTGTGAAACCTTGAGGGAGTCACTCCTTTTTCCTTGGTTGGTTTGTCGAGTTCGGGGTGTAGAGTTGGTGTGGGTGCGTGGGAGCGGGGCTGGGTGCGCTCGGGCAGCGCTGTGCTGGCCCAGGGGAGGCAGGTCCTTCCAGCTCAGCATCTCTGCGGCGTGTCGGGGTGGGCAGAACCCGGTGGCACGGAGCATGGAAAGGGCCTGCTCGAGTCCGGTGTCAAAGGACTCTGAGATTCCTTCAGCACGGCACGAGAGTAACTTCTCTTACATGGCAAATCAGTTTTGACAATCAAATTTGTCACTAAATGCTGACTTCTGCCAAGAAATGGGGATGTTTGAGTTGCACGTTGCCCACGGGTGGGGCTGCCGGGGCACGGGTGGGCACCGAGCGAGGCGGCTGGTCTCTGGCCCGGCCGGGGAAGCAGAGGTGGATCCCTGCAGCAGCGGGGTCCCGGGGCTGTGGTTCCCCACCCCGGCCCCATCGTGCCACGGGGGCTGCCTCCTGGCCACCAGCTGGCATCCAGGCGTCATCTGCTGCCACTCCTTCCCCTCTCCGCCTTCACACCTGCGCTTCCTCCTGCTTTGGGTGTATTTTGCTTAAAATACGTGTGTGACTGTGTCACTGCGGGAATACAACCCCTGAATCTTGGTGGCCGTGCTGCAGAAATCCTCCTCTCGGCCCAGGCAAATCATGGAAAACCAACCCAGACATATTGTTGCACTGCTCGCATCATAAAAAAAGGGAATACGGTTCAGAATATTTGCCTGCAATCAGCCTTTTCCCCTAAAATTAGTCTTTTGGGGTAGAATCAATTATTTTTTTGCAATACACAAATTGGTTAGAAAAAGCTTTCACAAAATACAGACAATGTATTTTATAAAAGTCCCATATTGAATATTTTACCAGCATGTCAGCTGTGCCTGAAACTTCGTTGCTGTGCGTAGTTACCAGTTGAAGGTAATATCTGTAATTTATTGGAGAAAAAGCAATTGAAATACTCAGCATAAGATAAATGATCTTTTTAGCTGGAGTATAGAGTCCGTAATTACAGTACGAACAGATTAGGAAAAATAACATTCCATCATATCTCCTGTTCAGCGTTTACAGAAATTCTGGGTATTTATTAAATATTTAAATAGCCCATCTCCAAGAGTGTTTTCATTGTTTGATGTGGTCGAGCAGTTCTCTGACACCCTTCATCATTCATCTGGATTATTTTTGTAGGCACACCATATTTTAAAATTCTCTCCCTTTATCTGCCAAGTCATTTCATCCAGGCATTTTGTTAAACTGCTAATGAGTCCCACGGGGCAATATGTTTAAATTAAATATATATTAGTACCTGGTACAAATTAAAAAAACACCCCCCCCCCAAGGAAGTCTGACTTTAGCTATATATGTGAATGCAGAGCCGTTAGGTGGGAGTGGGGCTGCCCTCCCCCTGTCCCCAGCGCAGGCGAGCTGGGGGTGGGAGGCTCCGGTGGGTGCGGGATGTCCATCTGGGGCCGGGGACCTGCAGCTCCAGCGGCTCTGGGTGCTCTTGAGGTGGTGCCAGCCCAGCACTGTGGCACGTGTCCAGCTGCCACCAGCCTGCCACCTATGCCACGTCCTTACTCCACCCACCCTCTTCCAGAGCCTGGCCGTTGCCTCTGGGTCCTCTATGCTTCGCTGGTCCCGCTCTGCCCAGCATGTGATGGCAGCTGAGAAGATGCTGTGAGTGCCACTTCCCGACTGTGAGCATTGTTTTGCCCCAGATGTGCTGTTTTCCACCTTGCACCCTCCCTCTGCCTTGGTGGGTGGGTCAGGGCGAGCTGGCAATGAGAGCCCGAGTGCCATCAGCACAGAATTCCCCTCCTTGGATGGGAGCATCCTTCATCCCCAGCCGTGGGAGAGTTTCTAGACCTTGAGGCTTCTCCACCCTGTCCAGAGCTCAGGTGATGGGGACCCTGGGCGGTGCAGGGGGACAGCCAGTGGGAGCAGCTGAGCCTTGTACGAGGAATTTCCATAATGGGGTTTCTGGAAATGAAGAGTCTGGTGCCGCCTCTTGTCTTCTGCAGTGATGGCTTCCCCTTGCCGTGCTGCTCGTGCTGTTCTGGTGCCTGCAGATGCCACCATTGCCACTTGTGCGCAGAAAGGAAAGAGGAGGCTTCGCCCAGAGGGGTCCCTTGTTCCTGGCGTCACCCACGCTGTGCTGCAGGAGAGCCAGGAGGTCCCACCAAGGAACCAGCGGTGGCAGCTGCAGCGCCCACTGCTCTCGGGAGAATTTGTGGCTTTTGGAGGGGCAGGGATGCAGCTGGGAGAGTGTCTCTATTTCCTCCTAATTTCTACATTCCCAAGCTGTGTTTATTTGGCAGGGAAGCCCTGTTTGGTGACCCCAGCGCTGTGTGTGACTTTGACAAGGAAAAGGGGAGCAGGGGTTGGTGGGGATGGGTCGCAGACGGGGGCAGCTTCTCTAGTCGGCCCCGGTGGCCCCTCCGGCAGGCTGCTCGCACCACCGAAGGGCTTGGGAAGGACATCTCACCAAGGACTGGGCTCTGCAGAGCCCTCTGTTTGGAGAACATTCATCTCTGCACGTGGCTGGTTCGTAGCAACTTGCTTGTGGCACTGTCCGTGGCTGGATTTTCCCTTGAGCTGCTCAGGCAACAGTTTGTTTTCATCTTCTCGGTGGGTGGAGTTACCTGGTAGCAGTAATTTAAAGGACGATTGTGCCCAGTTTGCTCGTGCTGCCCAAGCTGCAAAGATAATTCCCTTTTTAAAGGGTGTCAGGCCCAATGCTCGCCAAGGCCCTGCTTCCGATAGTCCATCTTCTTTCCCTGCCTCTTGCTCTTCTTCAGCGTTAAGAGGATTTGTTCTTAAATGCTTGCTTTGAAGCGACTGTGCCTCTGGTCCTGCTCAGTAGTCTTGGGTCAGACTGGTCGGTGCTCTCCCTCCGGGCACCCCAAAGCCGAGACCCTCTTGCCGTTCCTCCTGCGGGGCATCGCTGCCTCTTTGCCCGTCTCCTGGTGCCCCTTCAGCCTGGGCTCCCAGATTCCTCCCGCATCCCACTGCCGGCCCGACCCCTCTGCTCCCTGCCTGGGCGACTCAGACACCAACGTTTAACTGAGGGGCTTCTTTTCCTTCCCGTGTGTTTTTCCGCCGTTGTTCCTCACCTGCTGTTCTTTCCTTCCCAACTCTATTTGACAGAGATTTGTGTTCCTTCCCAGGGCTGTCCTTTAACAGATGGAGTGAGTTTGCAGATGAGCCTGTAGGCAGCTTTTATTTCTGTGAGCACTTTTTGCTGCTGTAATGCCTTGTGCCTTTTTAAGCCCAGTAAGGGCTTTAGAGACCATAGTTAGGAAGAAGGGTTGAGTGTTGGAGGGCTCTCTGTGAAAGGACAGAGGGTGGTGGGATGTGCCCTCCCCAGCCCCCCTGAAACAGCCGTGGTTTCCCCTGGGCTGGGGGGAGCGGGGCTGAGGAGGTGCTGCCTAATCCCCCGCGCTCTCTGCAGTGGGGATCAGAGAGTCACAGAATGGTTCAGGCTGGAAGTGACCTTAAAGCCCCCCCAGTGCCCTCCCACCACCCCAGGTTGCTCCAAGCCCCCTCCAGCCTGGCCTTGAACCCCTCCAGGGATGCGGCAGCCACAGCTTCTCGGGGCAACCTGGGCTCTCACCAGTTCTTCCCCGCATCTCATCTCCATCTCCCTCTTTCCATGTCAAACCCTTCTCCCTCGTCCCAGGGCTCCCTCCCTCATCCAGAGTCCCCATCAAGAGTTGGGCAGAGTAACTGTAGAGAAGTAAAGCTGATCCTCTGTCCAGGTTTTCGGAAAAAAGCGTTTAAATTGTTGATTCAGTTGCAGTTTCCAGTAGATGGCAGCCTCTGTTCAGTCTTTGGTTAAGGAAAAAAAAAAAAGTAAAATCTTTAGAAGGTGTGAAGGAAAGGCTTGCACAAACGCTTGCAGAACTCCAAAATACATTCTTTACAACGTTGTTTACAAGTATCTGGTTTTGCTATAATCACTGACTATTTGGTACCTGTTGGTCCTGGCGTTAAGAAATCCTCTCGGCAGTGGCTGTTGAGAGGCAGAGCGTGGGAGCTCGAGGGAGGTCCAGGGAGGTGTGCGCAAGAGGGAGAAGGGCTCTCTCTGACTGGAGGGGGTTTTGGGGGCCTGAAGCACACAGGAGGAAGACGGGGGGGCGGGACTGGTTTTCCCAGAGGAGAATGGAAGCCCGTGACCCCCGTGTCAGTGTGAGTTCTGCTGCATGAGGGTTTGATCCCGCATCCCGAACGTCAAACGCACCTTCAGAAAATTTTATTTTTGTATGGCCCGTGTTGTGCTGCTTGAACCCACCCGAGGCTCTTGGCTCTGGGGTTGCTGTGGGGAGATGCTGCACATCACTGGGGGACTCTGGCCCTGCCGAGGTCTGGGCTGGTAGCTTTGTGGCAGAATGGAGATGAGGGGCTTTGTGGCAGAATCCCGGGTGCTTTGCATTCCCCAGGTGCCCTCCTGAAGAGTGATGCTAATGCAGGAAGACACGACTGATTATTTTGTACTGCTCTTGGCAGTACTCTCAATATTCTTCTTTTCCGTTTATTGCCAGCACTTTCCTCTTCCCTTTTCAATACTTTACTTTTTTTTTCTTCAATACACATTCACTTATTTATTATAGATACATTATTCTGCTACTGGTAGCACTAATGTCTTCTGGTGACTTTTTCCTTCAAAGATGGTAAAGGAAAGAGGGAAAGGAAAGAGCTTTTCTTCACCTTTTGAGGTGCCAGGGGAGGATGGAGATGGGGAAAATTTCTTCAGGATTGGAGATTGGGGAAAATTTCTTCAAGGCTGTGAAGCCCTGGCAGAGGCTGCCCAGGGCAGTGGTGGAGTCACCATCCCTGGAGGGGTTCCAAAGCCGGGCAGACGTGGTGCTGAGGGACACGGGGCAGTGGGGGTTTGGGCAGCGCTGGGTCCAGGGTTGGACTCCACGGTCTGAAGGGTCCGTTCCAACCCAGACCATCCTGTAATTCTGTGATTCTATGTGATCCAACTGTTAGAGATTCCACCTTCTTCTCCTGCTCCTCAGATGCCTGGCTGCATGCATCGCTCCAGACTGCTCTACCTTCCCTGGCCCTGGAGACATGCTACTGGGGCTCGTGAGGGGATGGAGAAACATGTTTGTGTTGGCAGGATGCGATGGTTAGGGCTGATATACTGTGGCTGGTTCATACCTGGCCTGGGGAATGGGGAGCAGCTTGTGTCTTTATTGTTTGTTTTGGTTTTATAGCTTTTGGCAGATACCCAGAGAATTAGATGCATCCCTTTTTTTTGTTTTCTCCTGCTACAGAAACCCCAGCAAGGCCATGCTGTGCACCACGGAGTACAGACACATAGAACCAGCCTCTGAGACCATGCCGGCTCCGCTTCTGCAGGAAGGATGGCAGGGAGACCCCAGGACATCCTGGCCATTCTGCAAGCAGTACGTGGTTTCCACCATGGAAAATGGAGCAGGAGTCCCAGGAACTTCCTGAGTCTCCAGCAGAACCAGAGGATGGAGGTCCTGTCCTTGAGTCCAGTTTGTTTCCCACAGCCAACTCTTCTGTGTGTCTGTTACAGCGTTGGAGACACAAGGGATGAGCCCTGCCCAAGGTGAGCGGGTTTAGGTGATATGACTGGCGTTGCTGTAGTCAGGTTCCATGGACTCGCTTTCCTCCCTGAAGTACTGGAATCCTGGGAGCAGCCCAGCCCAAATAAACCTCAACATTTTCATGGCATTTCTCAAAGAGCTACAAGTTTTCACTAGCACTTAGACCAGTAAATGTCTACATCATTGAGTTTTTTAATGGTCAGAGTCAGGGTGTTTACCACAGCTGTGGTTCTAGAGGCTTTTGACTCTCTTGTACATTAAGCAGAGAATTCTGGTTGTCTATTTTTTTTAAATCCATGGATGGAATTCAAGAGTATTAAAGCAGGACCTCCAGACCAAGAGGCTTGGCTGGGGGTGGCGGTGAACTGTGCTGTGGTTTGAGGTGAAACAGAGCAGCTAAACAGTAAAATTACTGAAAATTGGTTCTGTTTCACCTCAAACCAGGACAGCTGTGGCGCTGCCCCTTCCTTCCACGCTGGCTTCAGGCACAGACGCTACCAAGGACCAGCCAAAGCAGTTGTCCTTCATCTTCATCCATCCTTGGGTACAGCTCAGCAGGAGGGGTTCCTACTGGCTGGAGGGGCTTGGAGAAATCCCGTGAGTATATTAAACACACCAATGCACCCCTAAACAAACACTGACTGGACGATATATACATTCACGTGCTGGTGTGCGCACACAGGAGCTACCTCCCCCTGCTCTGAGGCCATCCCGATGTCTCTGACCCTGGGGGGAACCCCAAGCATTCCATTCTGCCCACACACCTCTGGGTGGCAGGACGAAGGGAGGGCTCCGTGGCGGTGCTGGAGGCCACTGCTGGGTGACCTGGTGTCGCTGGGCAGTGCAGGACACAAGGTGGGCTCCGAAGCCACCCTGCTGAGGTGGGTGGAGGGCTGGAGGATGCTCTGACTCTTCTCCATCCCTGTTTTTGCCCCGAGTCCCTCAGGGACAGAGCTGCGAGGTGTATTTTTTGCGCCCGTCTGCCAGGAAATGTCCCCCTCCACAGGGAGCAGGGTCCTGCCTGTCGGGGTTCGTCAGCCCGCGGAGCCCGCGTGCAGCGCTGCGGGGACAGATAACTGGGCTCTGGCTGAACCCTTCTTGAGCAATTTCTCTAATGTATTAGGCATAAACAATCTTTCTTTCAGAGTCAGGCATGCATGGCTCAATCTAATTATTTTTTTCCCCTCTAACCCGTTTCTTGTTCAAGTTGTTGCCACAAGCAGTGGTGATAATATTCTCTTCCCATTGTTACTAGAGAGAGGAAATTTGCTCTAATTATTGCTTAAACTGAGCTTTCTTCATTGAAAATGTTCAAAAATCTGTGGATGCATGGTAGTGCATCCATACGTCTGCCAAACTTGCCATTTTTGGGCCAGACAGACGCTCCTCTCATCCCTCGGTCCCTCGTGGTTGTGCAGCCCAAAGCAGGGGCAGAGCAAGGGGGGACACGGGTGCTGGGCTGAAGAGGCTGCAGGAGCTAAACCTGAGCAGAGAGAGGCACAAAAGCCGCGGCCCAAGCTGTCCCCTGGTGGCATTCGTTTATCCTGGAGTTTTCACACCTTGCAAGCCAGTTGTTCTCCCTTCAGGATCCCTTTGTTTCCGTCTACAGAAAATGTTGAGACATCTGCTGGGACGCTGAGGCACTGCCCATTAATTGCCACCCAGACTGCTGGGCAGCAGTGCTCCCACCTTGGCTGCCTCGGCAGAGGCACAGACAGCCCCAGAGCGGGTGGTGGCTGCTGCTGGGGGCTGCGGCTTCAGCGCACGGTCGGCAGATTCACAGGGTCACGGAATGGTCTGGGTGGGAAGGGACCTTAAAGCCCTCCCAGTGCCACCCCCCTGCCCTGGGCAGGGACACCTCCCACCACACCGGGTTGCCCCAAGCCCCATCCAACCCGGCCTTGAACCCCTCCAGGGATGGGGCTCCAAGGAAGGATGGAAATTATTCAGGTAATAAAAACAGCAGGTAGGAAGCTGGGTGGATGGGAAATGACCTCAGCTCAGCCAAATGCTGGTGTGTTTGTCTTCTGATGGAATTAGACCCTGAATGTGACCCAAATCCGTGCAGTCTCAGTCAAGCCCATTGCAGACTTTTTGGTGAACCCCCTATTTATCTGAAATAAAATTTCCTGTTGGTCTCGTGTGAGCAGGAGGGGAGAGCTGCCAGGTCGGTACCTGCAGGCACAGGGAGGGTATATGGAAGTGCTTTCACAGCAGCTACCATTCCCTTTAAAAAAAGGAAGAAGTAAAAAAGAATTACAAATAAGGCTCTCTTTTCCTAGCTCTGTCTTTAATAAAAGTCTAATGAAACTATGTCAAAATGGGTGAGTAACTGTTAGATGTATAATTAAACCTTCCTGTGTAATATGGGGCACTGCAAGATCAAATGAATTACCAGATTTCCCTCCTGGATATATTACCTTACTGAAAGCTGTCAATATTTTTTAACGAGAAAGACTGAAAGGATGTGGGTTTTTCAAAGAATGAGCAAGTTCTAAGCTACTTAGCTCTAATATTAGCTCTGAAGGGAGGAAAGGGGAGCGGTATCGGTTGGAGCGCACCTGAGAGGAGGCGATGTCTCTGGCTGAGGGCATACACTAGCTCTGAAGTGGTTTGTTGTTGTTGTTCTGAGCCCTGTGTTTACAAGTGCACTGCCAGGATTTAGTCCTGTAATGGCTTCTGGTTAATAAAAAGATGAAGAATGTGATTGATGGCATTTGAGATGCAAACAATGGATGCTTGATTTTGCCCTCTTTGTCACATCCTTAAGGAAGGAAGAAATAGGTTTGAGGAGCCCTTCACAGCCGGGGGAAGAAAGGAGGCTCAGAAGACTTCTGAATGTGACTCTGAACGGATTCCAGACACCACAAAAGAGCAAAACAGCTCCTAAAGTGCAGGGAAAAACAAATATTTTTAAAGGATTTCAGAGTATTTAGCATAAAACATGTTGATTTATAAGAGACTAATTATTAAAATCATTAAAAGACCGTGATTATCATTAAAAGGCTATTATCAGAAATGAAATTCTAAAAACAAATGGTATATATTAAATAGAATCATACATATTTCATAAAACATATTATACTGCAAAATATGTTGTCCCGTAGCCATGGCAATGACTTTTAAGTTACCCTTTTTGATGCCTTAATGCACTCTCTGCCGGTTTCAGTGTCAGGCTCTGAACATGCCCAGCTCCTCGGGCTCCGATGGTTGATGGGCATCAAGGGGCGATGATACCCCGAACCGGTCACCGTGGGTGGAAATGCTGTTTGTTGGTGCGGAATGTCCCGCGGAGCTGGGCTGTTGAAACAGAAGTGGAGGATCCAGCCATTTTTTGTCTCCCAACCACTGTCCCCGTGGTGTCTGGTCCCCGCTGGATGGTTCCTCCCTGGCCTGCCCTGGCCACCACCACTGGGGTCCCCTGGCCGCGCTCGTAGAGCCCGGCCACCCCCTGGCCACCTGCGTGGCACAGCTGGCAAAAAAAGGAGTTCAGTTTCTTGCCAGGGGCCGGGGGAGTGGGATGGGTGCTGCTGCAGGCAACAGAGCAACTCTGCTCATCTTTGTCCTGAACTGGACATCTGGCTGCAGCAACTGTTTGGAAAAAAATAGGGGTTCTGAGATTCACTTGTGCATTTAAAATTCATAATATTTTTATAGATATCCTCTTCCTTTTTCATTTTATGTCTGTCTCCTTTTATTTTGAGTGTTTTCTTTGATTTTTGTGTCAAAGAGCTGATAGGTACAGCGTGTCTGATAAGATCCAGCTGAGATTAAAATAAGTTCTGTTTTGTGGTGTGGAAGAGAGCGGTTTTTACATACCAGAGCTCATAAAAGCAGAAGAGTCTGTGCGTGGCGATGCTGAACTCTCCTGTACCCTCTCATTATATCGCCTGGGACGAAGCGGGGCAGAGCTGGTCCTGTGGCTGCAGGGGCCATCCGGAGGCTTTTATCACCGCCTCTAAATACAGAGCCATTTCTTTTGTCACAGGCACTTCCCCGACGCCCAGGAATTGGAGATGTAATTATCCACGTGAAGTTCTTCCCGAGGGCGTGGAATTCCTGCTGAACAACCTCTCCTCTCTCCCACCGGCTCTGTTTTACCCTCTGGGCTCTCCCTGTTTCCTGGAGCTGGTACCTGCACCCCCCGGTCAGTGGAGAGGGGCCCACGGTGGGAGAGGATGGTGTCCTCAAGAGGAGGCGAGGAGCTGCCACCCAGGTACACCCTGGAAAGCATCCTGGTGCCTGGCCTGGGAGACAGCTTGGGGAACAAAGCTCGGAGACACGGCTGCAGCAGGTAGGGCAATCTCTTGGTTCTTTCTTAATATTTCAACATAAAGCATTGTGGTCTTTTGTTTATGGGTATGACATGTTCTGTTTGCGTGCTTGTTTGGCTTCTAAATAGGCTTTGTAGGAAAATACCCCAGATTGTGCCGTCATTCTTCAGTGACACACTCATTCCTATGTTCAAGAGCAGACTTTATGTCCCAGGATGAAGTAAGTCCACCCATGGATGCTCCTGCCGGTTCTCCCACAGGGCTGGGAGAAGGGGCCGGGCAGGGGGAGGTGGGCAGCGGGACAGTTTTGTGAAATGCAACTCCGTTTATGTTCATCCATCAGAACACCCAACACGGATGGACCGCTTGTTTTCTTGGTGCTCCTCAAGCAGCTTCTTTCTTCCCTCCCAACAAAAATCCTGCCGTTTCTCGGTCAAAAATGTTCTGCTTCAAATTCCCCCCAAAATGAGGATTCCCCCAACTTCTCTTAGCTCATTCATCCAAAGCAGTGCGTTCAGAGGATTTGTTCCCTGGTCCTTTGCCCCAGCTCCTCTGCTGGTGCCTTGCGTGTCGTTGGTGTTTGTGACCAGAGGGAGCAGCCGGGGTGGGAGCTGAGGGCGAGGGAAGTTAGTTATTTCGGTTAGTTATTCTGGTGTCAGCTTGGCTTTGGTTGTAGGCTTCTTGAGGACCCAGTGGTGTTGATCAAACAGTGTTGTGCCACCACAGCGACTGTAGCGTCTGCCTGCACCCAAACACACACGGGGCAACACTGCAATCATGTCACCGCTGCCACCATCAGAGTGTCTTCAGCAGGCTTCAAGGTGACACTGAAGTCACTCGCAAATGACACAGATGTGTTAGAGAGTGACATTCGTGTCATCCTGATACAATGGTGACATTAGCATCTAATTATCTTGTAGTCAATTTAACATCAGTCACATCCTCTGTATCACGTACCGTACCGCCTTGGCTGACTGAAGCCTCCTGGGGACATTAAATAAGTTCAGATCACCAAGAATTCGTGTGATTGAGGAGGCATTCGGTAACTTCCATGGGCACTGCAGGGAGAGCTGTCGTCGTTGATCCCTTCCCTGGGCACTGCAGCGAGAGCCGTCATTGATGCTACCTTCCATGGTACGAGGTGGTTTGGCTATGGAGTCCTGAAGTCTTCAGATCCTGCTGGCCTGCAAGAGGCTCCTTGTCTGCATGAGGGTGGGTTCTGTTGACCAGCATGAAGTGATTCTGTGCGAGCGCGCCTGTGACTCTAAAGTGGTCCCACTGTTGTTGCTAATAAGCACTCCTGAAGAACAGGCCCGTTAGGGTTCTGGGAGTCTCACCACCAGAACGTTTTCCCCTGTTTAATTAGGCAACAGCCAACATATTTCAGAAATAATGTCTCTCCCTCAAGAACCATTTGTTGTAAGTGTCAAGTTTTCTGTTTCTCAATTACCATTTTTTCGGGAAGCGTTTCTGATTTTGATTGATCTTCAGCTGCTCTTGGTGTTGTGGTTGCCGTCTCACCCTGCAATCGGGGCTGCACCTGCCTGTCCCCAAATGTCACCACAGCTGTCCCCAGGCCCCTCGCAGAGCAAGCCGAGGAAGCGACCGTGCCTCTCCATCTCGGTGGGTTCTTGTCTGTCCTTCCTTGCAGGTGACCTGGTTTGGGGGCAGTTACGCGTGTTTGTGTAGGTGGTCACACCTGAACGCTGCCTCCTTGCTCAGCGCTTAAGGTCACTTAATGCCATTGGGAAACTTCGTTTTAATGACATGGTTAGCCCTGAACTGCGCTGGCTGCCCAGAGCAGTTGTCCTCACGCTGTCAGTCAGCTGCTTAGATATTCACCAGGGAAATCTTATCGTTATTCACAGAGACAGAGAAACAAACATTAAATTTAATTGCACTGCGGAGCACCAGAGTCATAATCTTTATATGACAGTTAATGCTTTCATTACTTATCAATTCACTTATTATGTTACTCTTTCAAAAAGCTGAGCATCTGACAAATAGAGGTAGATCTTTCTGTTCTACATATGTAAGGACATAAATGACAGAGTATGATTGAGTAACTGTACTGAATAATTTTATTTTACATGAGTAGTTTTACTAACTCCTAACGGCATGTTTATGTCTTGTGTTAAAAACATAGCCCTTTCGAATTTTTTAAAAAGTTTTCATTGGTTTTATTTAGGCCTTATTTGAAGGAAGGCTGCGGTACCTCATTAGACTCGGGCAGGTCCTACAGCAGGTCCTTCTCAGCAGCCTTCCCGGGGCCGACCTGACTTGTTCAGCCGGGAACCCCAGCGTCCGCTTGGATCCAGCAGGATCCCTGCAGTCCCCAGTGGTGCCGGGGCCATGAACCACCCCTGTGTGTCAAAAAGGAGCCACCTTCTTCAGCACCACCAAGGCTGTCTGCCTTGGACGCAGTTTGCGGAATGCCTGCTTAAACGTTTGGAAGAATCAGGTTGATTCTTTGAAATCACAGAAATCAGAGAACAGCAAGAAAGTCACAAAGTCAGAAGGAAACGTTGATGCTGCTTTAATGAGTTCCGTCAGTTCTTGCTTGCAGCTGCTTTAAGCCGAACCAGGCTCTAATGGCCATTGGAAAACAGAGCTACCAAAGAGCTGCTGATACCCAACGTGTTTAATTATCAAACCAGAGCTGACGGTGGAAGCAGCCTCTGATGCTCAGGGCGTTCGGGCACTTGAGGTGGTGAGAAGCTCCACGTTACTGCTGCAGCATCCTTGCGGGAGCTGCCTTCCCTGCAGCCCAGCTTCCTGGGGAATAAGGCAAGGAGTGCTGGCAGATTTCTGTTGGGCTGCTGGAAAGCAGTGAGATCGGGCTGTACGTGCTGCCACCCATTCAGACGGGCACGATTGATAGAGGCAAACAGAAACCGAAAAACTGTAGCGTCTCACCAAGTTCCATGCCCGGTGTGGAGGGACTCGGGTACCCGCTGGGCTTCTCTGGTTCCTGCTGGCATCAGAAGAGCTATATCCATAGCTTCACCTTTTAATTAAACCCGGGGGCTGTTTAATGTGTTCCCAGTGATGGTACTGGGGGTGTATCCAGCAGCAGGCACAGAGCGTGCCAGCTTTCTTCTGATGGAGTAATTCTTGCTGTACACCTCTGCGTAAGCGCTGGAACCAGAACTCTGCAGCAGTCTGAGGCTTCAGCCTAATTTAAATGATTATAGTGCTGCTGATAAAGCCTTCCTGCGCGGTAAGAAGGAGATGAACATTAAAATATTCAGGGTAAGTGGCACAATAATTGAACCTGCTAACAAATGGGGGGAGCCCTTTTTGAAGTAATTCCTTTGCTTTGCGTAATATTTGAATCTAAAGCAAACAGGTTGTTTTCGGTGTGCTGTTGGTGCGTGTGTACTTGATGTGCCATGTTAATAAAGCACAGGAAAATTGAATAATCGGCAGGTTGTCCTCTTAACACACAGGCTTGCCATTACCCAGAGCGACGGAGCAAATGAGGAGTTCAGTAATTCACAGAGAGCTTTGTGCTCGGCAGAGCTGAGGGAGTGAGGGGAACGCTGCCTTACAGTGCGGGATCACCCCAAGTACAGCCCTTTGGGAGAAGCAGACAGTGTCTGAGCCACTGGTCTTTTTTCTTCAGGCAGAGAGCTTCCCTCGTTACTTTCTGCGCTGGTTTGGTGGTTCTGCTGCTGGTGAGTCTCCTGCTGGCTCTGGTCCTGTGTGCCCCTCGGCCCGGTGCCACACCACATTCGGGGGTGGCTCAGAGTTCCTACCCCGGCAGCAGCGGAGCTTGGGAGGGATCCCACGATGCCCGCTCTAAAAGGCACTGCCTCTGAGTGGTTGCCTCCTGGTCTGATCTATCGCACAATCGTAGGATTGCCAAGGTTGGAAGGGACCCATCAGACCGTGGAGTCCAACCCTGGCCCCAGCGCTGCCCAAACCCCCACTGCCCCGTGTCCCTCAGCACCACGTCTGCCCGGCTTTGGAACCCCTCCAGGGATGGCGACTCCACCACTGCCCTGGGCAGCCTCTGCCAAGGCTTAATAACTATTTCAGTGTTATGATGGCCCCTCTGCGGCTGCCCAGTGCCAGCCAGGTGTGAGACCCTCGGCTCCAGGGACCCTAAGGGGTTCCTCGTTGTTGGTGCAGCCAGGACGGTTACAGCCATGGGGATGGTGCAGGAGATTTCCCACCGAGATGGTGCCCGGCGCCACCAAGGAGCGTGACTGATGGGCGCTGCTCTCTGTGAGCTGGCTTTTAATCTACAGGATTTAAGTGTGCCTCTTAATTGTGCTGAAGATTTATGAATGCAGTGTTAAATTGCACGTCTGGGAGGTGGTTTTTTGTAAATAACAAAGTGTAAATTGCTGAGCTTTTCTGAAGTTTACAAAATAGTTATCTGTAGGTCTATCAGTTTCCTACCAGAAGCCAGCCAGCCTTGTGGTGCTAATCATCCGTCTGGGTGGGATAGTGAGGCAAAATGTCCCAATTAACAGTTAATGTAGATTACTTAATGCATAAACGTTCCTAGGCAGAACTAATGTGGCTTTTCTTTGTCTTAGTCAGCTGTTTTTCAGTCTCTGCGAGGGAGCCCTGGGGTCTGGCTGCAGAGTGGATCCAGCAACAGCCGGTGGTCCAAGCCCTGCCTGGGGCTGCGGCATTTCCCCCGATGGGCTGGTGTCCCCAGACCCCCTGTTCCAGGGGCTGGAAGCTGCCACTCACCGGAGGGCACTTCATAAGGAAATTCAGTTTAAGGCAATTTGGGGGATTTTTACTTCTGGGTAAATCTACACAAAGATACAATGACATTTTAGTGAGCTGCTCTAGGTTAACAGCTCCTGTTAAATTATCAGAGAATCATAGAACTGTTGAGGTTGGAAGGGACCTTTCAGACCATGGAGTCCAACCCTGGACCCAATGGTCCAAACCCCCACTGCCCCGTGTCCCTCAGCACCACGTCTGCCCGGCTTTGGAACCCCTCCAGGGATGGCGACTCCACCACTGCCCTGGGCAGCCTCTGCCAGGGCTTCACAGCACTTTCCATGAAGACATTTTCCCCAATCTCCATCTGAAACTTCCCCTGGCACAACTTGGGACCGTTTCCTCTTGTGCCATTACCTGTTACTTGGGAGAAGGGACTGACACCCCCCCGGGTACCCCCTCCTTTCAGGGAGTTGTCCAGAGGGAGAAGGTCTCCCCTCAGCCTCCTCTTCAGGCTGAACACCCCCAGCTCCCTCAGCTGCCCCTCACAAGACTTGGTCTCCAGCCCCCTCACCAGCTCCGTTGCCCTTCTCTGGACACGCTCCAGCCCCTCAGGGTCAATTAGATGAGTTTTGCCAAGCGCCTTTAGACAATGAGCACGTTGGTGCAGGGAGGTGTGGGGTTTGTCGAGGCTGTTTGCTGCCAGGAAGACGTTTCCACCTCTTGCTCCTGCTGTCGGGAACATCTCTGTGTGACGGTGGTGCTGGCGTTCCTTTGCCTTCCTGCTGTGTCCTTCTCAGAGCCGCTGGCTGCTGGGCAGACGGGCAAACCCAGTGAAATGGGAAATGCATAAGGAAAAAAGTCCCACCTCTTATTTTAAACTGCCCAATTGTTTTAGTGAGAGCTCCTATGGGGTTCGGCAGCCAGTTGTCTCTCCGGGCTCAATGGCATTTGCAGCCCGGCCGTGGTTTCAGCCTGGTTTGCAAGTGACAGTAAAGGTGGGGTGGTTAGACGGTTGCTGTGTCCTGTGTGTCATAGCTGAGCCTGCAGAAGGAGACACCAGCAATACCTGCATTGATCAGCAGATGAATTTGCTCTGCCTGTGCTAATATTGATTTTTTTCCTTTGCTTTTTGCAAATCCTGGCTAATGAATTTCCTGGCAAGAGTGCCTGCCAAAAAAGAAAATTTTGGTCAAATGTTGTAGAATTTTGACAGCGTATCAAATGAGGGGTTAGATCCCAGAGTATATTTGCTAGAACCCAATTCTGAAGCTCATCTTGCCAAGGAAAATGTGAAATATTATCTGACTTGCTTGCAAACGGGCAGCAGATAAAATTACTTCCAGGATGAATTCAGTAAATGGCTTAAAAGAGAATCCCAGAATGTTCTGGGTTGGAAGGGACCTTTCAGATCCCCCAGCCCGACCATGTGTCCAGCACTGACAAACCCCACCACTGACCCACATCGCTAAGCACTACGGCTGCCCGGCTTTCAGACATCTCCAAGGCAAATGCTTGAAGACTTACTTGCTGTATTTTATCAACCTGACGTCCAGCGCGTTGTCATCTCTCAGAAGTTCCCAGCTGAACAGAGCTCAGGAGCTTCTGCTGGAACGCTCGGTGCTTAAAGCCAAGCTAAAAGAAAATGTTGTTGCATCACAGCGGTGTGAAGGCCCGTCTCCTGCTGGCTGGTGTGACTGGAAGGCGATGTGGTCCATGGGTGTCCAGCAGGGATGCTGGTTGCCCACCCATCTCCTCCCTCCCTAGGAGCTCCTCACGAGAGTCCCTGCAGCGCCTGCCTGCCCTGGCTGGGAGCAGCAGGAGGGGGTGGCTCTGGTCTTTCCACTTCTCAGCAGCACTTCTCACTCTTTTTCCAGCACTGTAAGAGAAGGCCAGTGGCTCTAGTCCCAGCATTTCCAGATGGGAAAGGGAAGCTGCCGAGTTTGTGGCTAATGCAGCCATGGTCAGGGTCTGGACGGGCCTCAGTTGCCTTTGATGTCATTGGAGTTACTTTAATTTTAAGCTAATTCTTTATGTTGTCAGACTCAATATCATCAGAGTCGCTACCACGCCTGTCTGCAGCAAGGCCATCGCTGCTGCTGACACCGTGGTCATGGTGTCACTGCTGATAATTTAAGTCTGACATTAGAAAGATTAATTTACTATGAAAATGACCCCCGGGAGACTAGTTCTGACACGGGATGAATCATATTTGAGAAATTGGATGTCTCATTGTTTCAGAAGTTCTAATTAACTTTTTTTAACCATCGAGAGCAGCGGGTACAGATCCATCGTGGGTGCCCATTTCATTCCGGTGGGGTGGGGATGGCCACGGGGAGACAAGTGCCCCTGTAGCGGGTCTGTGGTGGGTGGGACGACGTCTGTGTTGGGCTGGAGCTGAGTCACACCATTCCCATCTCCTGCATTTCTCACTGTGAAGGCTGAAAAAATGCATCTTGGATAAATTTGGGGCCAAATTGTAGCTGGTGGCGATATGGACAGTTAAGAGCAGAAAAATGAAATAAAAAATATTTAAAGGTGTGGTTTTAGGAGTGCCCTGTGGTGAGCGCTGCCAGCTGTGCGCAGCCCGGCAGGGGTGCACGCTCACGGGTTGCCTGAGCTGCTCTTTGGTACCTCTGAGTCTGGAGAACAGGAGAAATTGAACCAAACTTATGTTTTAAATCTGTGACTTGCTGTGCTTTCTGATAACTTTATCTGCTTTTCTTTTTTTTCTGACATCACTCTCACTTTCCTCACTGTTTGTTGTGATGGCGCCTTTTATCCAGTATTCTATAAAACATGGCAATACGAAACTGCAGACGTGGAGGCTGCAACAGCACCCGGCAGCGACTCCAAGTAGGAAGTTCTGCCACTTGGGTGTCTTTGTCTGTTACTGTTCTGACCGGGTCTGTGTGCCCTGGCAGCTTCCTCCTCGGGGAGGTGCCGTGTCTCAGCTGTGCAGAAGGAGCTGGGATGTCTCCATGTGATGAGGGGAGCGAATTCTCCTGCTCACACCTGAAAGGTGCGGGGAGAGGAGGAGGTGACACATCCAGCAGCGCCACTTGGGCCTGGCACTCTGGGAGCAGAGGATCAAAAGAAAAGAAGAATGCATATTCCTCCCTATTTTCTTGAATCCTGTTTTGAAGTGGGGTCATGCCTCCAAAACACTGCATTTTCAGCCTGGGACCTTGGGTGCACCCCTGCCTTGCTTCTCCCTGCAGAAAGCTTCTGCCTGCGTCCTGGGCTCGGCGCCGCTCTGGCCGGGCCATCGCCTTCCCATGAGTGATGGGTTCCGAGTCAGCTCTCCAGCGCAGTGACACAGCTGCAAAACCCCATACGGCCGTATTTCCCACGTGTTTCTCTCCCTCTCGTCTCCCAGGGTGAAGCGGCAGGAGCTGAGCTCCGGGCAGAGTGAGTGCCCACCCCACGGCGTCTGCCTGAAGCTGCTGAGGCTCTGACGTCGCCTGCCGAGTTCCCTGGCTGTGCAGATCCTCTCGCCCCCCGTGAATTGCTGTATTTGCTGAGGTAAGACAGTAAATGCCGACAGTAATTTCTGGGTTCAGGTGCCAAGGTGCTGGGGTGAGAAGAAACAGGCTCCTTTCGGTGGGAGGTGATTGAGGTGATGTTTGAGAGGGACCATTGGGATGGGTCTGTGCCTGGCCAGTGGAACCAGTGCCTCTGCTGCTGAGTTCAAGGGTAGGCAACTAAAGAGAGCTCTGAGCGTGCTCTCCCCAGGACTTTGAGAACTGTGAGGTTCTGCTGCTGCCCGCCCTGCCTGCGAGCCCCCCGGGCCCCCGCTGCCAGGGCATCGCTGGGGTTTTGTCTCATTTCCCATGTAAAAGCCCTGTCTTCAGCCTGTGTGGCTGAAAGCTTCCTGATGGCGCTTGCTTGGGAGCTTGGCACTGATGGAGTTGGAGGGCAGACAACCCCAGCATTAGATTTCCTAAAACAACTAAGGGGAAAAAAAGCCAACCCTGAATGTGCATTCACAAAAAAGCCTTTGGTGGCACGTGTGAGACCCGTCCGCACGGGTAGAACCTGGCGGGGAGGCGAAGCATAAAGTGGGAATGCCCACGTCTGGGAGGTTCAGGTGCCCTGGCACAGCCCATCGCTGGGTTCCCCGGTTGTGGGTCCGCGTGTGCCGGGCAGCAGAGGGGAGCTCTGCCACAGCGCTCAGAGCCTGGCTGCTCCTGGGGGGCTGGCAGCCAGGAGGTGTCAGTCACCTCCAACGCCATTTGCTTCTCTTCACTAACGAAGCTCGATTTCGAGCGCGGCTTTTCCCCTGGCTGTCTCCTGTGGAACTTTATCCGCGCTCTCGTATGGGCCTGTTGAACACAGGCAGACATCTCGTGTCGCTGAGAGACATTATTGGAAGGTGACAGGCTCCTAAAGATGCAGCTGGGTGCCTGCTGGGGTTTTCTCAGGGCTTACTTTTTCTGGAAGTATGCTTCATTCCTATCAGTATCAGTATTTCTGTCAACTTCAGTTTAAGCTGGGTGTCTAGGGAGTTTGAAGGTCTGTCAGAGCGGTTTTGTGGATGTATTTATACCCCAAACCCCTCAGAACGCAGGCCTCCAGGTGTTGCTGTGACAGCTCCCCGGGTGGATGGTTTCCTTCCTGGTGGCCACTCTGGCGGGGCAGGATGCCCGGGCTGGCTCTGCCAGGGCTGGGGGCAGGCAGGGAGCGAGAGCTGCCGGTGCCGGGAGAGGCTGCTGCTGGGCTGGGCTGACGGAGCGAGGAGCTGCTGAAGGTCTCTTCCAACTCCAACCATTCTGTGATTCTGTGGTTTATCTAGTCTAGATTTGGGTGTGATGGTGAAGTGCTCCCTACGGGACAGCTGTGAGCCGGAGCATGGGCATCTCTGCTTCCACCAGCCACGGGGATTTGTAAGATCCTGGGAGGGAAGCGTGGCTGCTGGCCCTCTTCCTGCAGCAGGCAGTTGCCAAGTCATCGTTTGCCACGGTTGGGTGGTTGCTGTGGGTGTCCTGCACTACAGCAAAACCTGTATTTATCCCCCGCAGCACTTAGAGCCACCTGCGCTGGGTGCTCAGCGCTGGTAATGGCCGAGGAAATCTCATTTCCTGGGAAATGTCCATCTTTTGCATAATCCGTCACTCTCTAACAGGCAGCCGCCGCCTCTGGCCACCCGTGGGCCAGCCCGGCTGTGTAAATGGCATGGCAACCAGCGTGGCACGGCCGCTCCGGAGGCACCACCCCGCGCCCGCAGATTGCTGTGCAGCCTGTTTTCAAGCCATTGACTTTCACATTGCAAACAAAGTCTTTCTGTTTGACCTTTTAACTGCTCTGTTGCAAAACGCAGAGGAAGTGCAGTGACAGCACATATGTGGAAATTGCTTTCATGCTGATTTTCGGTGTACTTCGGCCCATTACAGTTGTTACAGCCGTTTCTTTTATTATTTTTTTTTTCTTTCTTTTTTTTTCTGATAGAGCCTGGTCCTCTGGGGTGTCCACTGTTCCCGTGTTTAACTCTAATCCATTAATGGCATCCCCAGCTCTGTTCCCAGCAGATACAAGCAGATGCTTGTCACCTCCCAGGTGGGCATCCCAGCCCTCCTGCTGGCGCTGCCTGTGCCAAGGCAGGTCTGGCACACGTGCCAGCGGGAGCTTTTCTCCTGGCAGCGTCTCCAGCACCACTGGTTAACTTCTCGCTTTCTTTTCTTGCTCCTGCGCTGCTCACAGGCTGGATGCTGGTTTCTGTCACAGAATCACGGAATGCTATAGGGTTGGAAGGGACCTCTGGAGATCATCCCCCCCAAGCCCCTGCCAGAGCAGGCCCACCCAGAGCAGGTGCCACAGGAACGTGTCCAGGTGGGTTTGGATGTCTCCAGATACAGAGATGCTACCACCTCTTGCAAGCAGATTATTGAATGTCTCCAGAGATGGAGACTCCCCCACCTCTCTGGAGCAGGTTTTTGAATGTCTCCAGATAGATACAGAGACTCCCCCACCTCTCTGGAGCAGGTTTTCTGCTGGAGCATCACCTGTGGCACAGCCACAGCACAAGCCCAGCATTTCTCCCTGTTAGAACCCGGGGGTTAAGGACAGCAAAGTGCTCTTTTTTTTTACCTTGGTCTGTCTGGTAGGTTAAGTCTTGGTTTCTCAGTTCATCAGCAACACTTCAGGCAGCAAAATACCTGGTGTTTGGATATTAACAAGGTATTGAACGTTTCAGCCCAGTGCTGTTAAAGCACTTACATAGCAAAGGACCAGGGGGTGTCATTTTGCCCATAGATGTGAGTGGCAGATGGAGACTGACTTCAGGTCTTCAGCAGAAGACTTCATTTCCCCGTAACTGATGAGAACGCCTAACGTTACAGCTTCCCGTTCAGTCCTGAGGTGGGAGCTGTGTGTAGTTTTTCCGGCTGTGCCAGAAGTCAGCCACACAGCAGCCGAGCTGTGGGTCCTGGCGGTGCCGTACCCGGGGCTGCGGCTCGGTGGCCGTTGGNGGTGTCAGTCACCTCCAACGCCATTTGCTTCTCTTCACTAACGAAGCTCGATTTCGAGCGCGGCTTTTCCCCTGGCTGTCTCCTGTGGAACTTTATCCGCGCTCTCGTATGGGCCTGTTGAACACAGGCAGACATCTCGTGTCGCTGAGAGACATTATTGGAAGGTGACAGGCTCCTAAAGATGCAGCTGGGTGCCTGCTGGGGTTTTCTCAGGGCTTACTTTTTCTGGAAGTATGCTTCATTCCTATCAGTATCAGTATTTCTGTCAACTTCAGTTTAAGCTGGGTGTCTAGGGAGTTTGAAGGTCTGTCAGAGCGGTTTTGTGGATGTATTTATACCCCAAACCCCTCAGAACGCAGGCCTCCAGGTGTTGCTGTGACAGCTCCCCGGGTGGATGGTTTCCTTCCTGGTGGCCACTCTGGCGGGGCAGGATGCCCGGGCTGGCTCTGCCAGGGCTGGGGGCAGGCAGGGAGCGAGAGCTGCCGGTGCCGGGAGAGGCTGCTGCTGGGCTGGGCTGACGGAGCGAGGAGCTGCTGTAGGTCCTTCATCTGGATGCCCTTTCCGATTTCTTGCTGTCAAGCGGCTGCTGCCCCTGGGGGAGCAGGACCGTCCCCGGGCCCCGCGGTGACAGGGGCGCTGGCAGCAGAGGTGTTGGTGCCTGATGGAATAAGCCAGGCAGCAGATGAGTACCTGGGGCCATTTCTCTCCACGGCGCCGTTAAAGGAACAAATAGCTCCGACACAACTTGTCTGTCAGTGTCAGGGGGACTCTCTCATGGACCACCGCGGGGGCAAGGAGGCCATGGCTGCCTGCTGGGGCAGACACCGAGGTGCGGGGGTGTCGTGGTTTCANTTTTTTTTTTCTTTCTTTTTTTTTCTGATAGAGCCTGGTCCTCTGGGGTGTCCACTGTTCCCGTGTTTAACTCTAATCCATTAATGGCATCCCCAGCTCTGTTCCCAGCAGATACAAGCAGATGCTTGTCACCTCCCAGGTGGGCATCCCAGCCCTCCTGCTGGCGCTGCCTGTGCCAAGGCAGGTCTGGCACACGTGCCAGCGGGAGCTTTTCTCCTGGCAGCGTCTCCAGCACCACTGGTTAACTTCTCGCTTTCTTTTCTTGCTCCTGCGCTGCTCACAGGCTGGATGCTGGTTTCTGTCACAGAATCACGGAATGCTATAGGGTTGGAAGGGACCTCTGGAGATCATCCCCCCCAAGCCCCTGCCAGAGCAGGCCCACCCAGAGCAGGTGCACAGGAAACGTGTCCAGGTGGGTTTGGATGTCTCCAGATACAGAGATGCTACCACCTCTTGCAAGCAGGTTNTGGTTTGTTTTACCTCAAACCAGGACAGGGGGATGCTGTGCCCTGTGCCCACCGGTGGCGGGGGGACGCGGGTCCCTGCGGGGCTGGCATACCCCTCCCCAGAACGGCTGGGAGGGTGTGCTCCATCCGCTCCTCCAGAGCCGCGTGGGAGCGGGCAGCGCGGGGGCTACGGCTGGGATTTTACTACTTTATTTCAAAAATGCTGTTTGGCTGCTCCTCGCTGGCTGCCAGTGCCAAGCACCTGTGTGGCTGCATCCTGGCTGCTGAGCCATCTGCGGCGGGCGGCACGTCATTGTCACCGCTGGGGCGGTGAGGGCAGGATGGCCAGGAGAAGAGGGGAGGGCACTCACTGCGGCTCCCCACGCGCTGTGTGCCCACGGCTTGGTGCCTCCGTGGCTCCCTGAGGCTGCCAGGCAGAAGGACAGGCACCCACATCTGCCCATGCGCCAGGAGCAGGAGGCGCT
>VZRU01009535.1:65078-93140 GCA_013398155.1 Pedionomus torquatus | reverse complement strand
TGGAAGGGACCTCTGGAGATCATCCCCCCCAAGCCCCTGCCAGAGCAGGCCCACCCAGAGCAGGTGCCACAGGAACGTGTCCAGGTGGGTTTGGATGTCTCCAGATACAGAGATGCTACCACCTCTTGCAAGCAGGTTATTGAATGTCTCCAGAGATGGAGACTCCCCCACCTCTCTGGAGCAGGTTTTTGAATGTCTCCAGATAGATACAGAGACTCCCCCACCTCTCTGGAGCAGGTTTTCTGCTGGAGCATCACCTGTGGCACAGCCACAGCACAAGCCCAGCATTTCTCCCTGTTAGAACCCGGGGGTTAAGGACAGCAAAGTGCTCTTTTTTTTTACCTTGGTCTGTCTGGTAGGTTAAGTCTTGGTTTCTCAGTTCATCAGCAACACTTCAGGCAGCAAAATACCTGGTGTTTGGATATTAACAAGGTATTGAACGTTTCAGCCCAGTGCTGTTAAAGCACTTACATAGCAAAGGACCAGGGGGTGTCATTTTGCCCATAGATGTGAGTGGCAGATGGAGACTGACTTCAGGTCTTCAGCAGAAGACTTCATTTCCCCGTAACTGATGAGAACGCCTAACGTTACAGCTTCCCGTTCAGTCCTGAGGTGGGAGCTGTGTGTAGTTTTTCCGGCTGTGCCAGAAGTCAGCCACACAGCAGCCGAGCTGTGGGTCCTGGCGGTGCCGTACCCGGGGCTGCGGCTCGGTGGCCGTTGGGGCTGGCGGTGACGCCGCCTCCTGCTTGGTGCTTCACGTTTAGTGGGATCGCTGCTGCACGAAGCACGCAGCCAGAAGTCGTTTGAGAGGGCCAAGATAAAAAATAAAAACATATCCTGAGACATGGCGTAGTGAAAAACCTGCAAGTTGCCCACCGGGAGCGGGCAGTGATCTCTGGAACGCCGGTGGCGCGGCTCTGGCCGGCGGGGCACCGCTCGGTTTACCCGCCAGGGCTGCCCCCAGAAGTGTGCTCTGCTCACTGAGAGTTAAGTCACTACACAAATGTGTAGCAAAACTCAGTCCTTGCACCAACCCTAGAAAGCTGTTTTATTTATTTGCCCCATCGCTCGGGGAACGTTGGCCAGAATCTCATTGGAAGCATCAAATACCTTGTGGCTGAAAATTACCTTTCAGGCGGCCGAGGCAAGCTTTTCTGTTAAAAAGGCAAAATAAAGCAAACACGGGAGAGAAGCTCTGGGAGAAGGAGCCAGAGGAAAGCAGTAAATCTGTGAAACAGGAGGGCAGAGCACTGTCCAAAAGATCTGGTCTGAGATTTATGGTGAGCAATGTTTAAGTACTAATGGAACGCGGCACTCCGTCTTCCGCTGACTGCACTCCTGCTTAATGATTCTCACCGGGCTGCGGGATGAGACCTTAATGATCTTGGTGTGTAGCTAAAAATTGACTTCGAGAATGTATTCCGGAGGCTCTTCTGGGCTGGAAAGCTTGCGGGGAGAGCAGAGCCGTGGTGTGGGGTGGCAATCCTCGCTCAGCCCCACCAAGGGTGAGCACCTCCTGCAGCCTCTGCAGCGGCGACGGAGCCGCAGCCGTCCCCTCCGGCTGCTGGCACTCCGGGCAACGGCCGGCGCAGCAGCAGGGCACCCCACGGATTTAATCTGGGAATGTCTGTGAGACAGCAAAGGGTTGTTTCAGTTACGTTTTGGTACGTGAGGCTCTGGCCTCCCTTTTGACAAGCACAACTCCCTCGCCTTTTGCAGGTGTGCGACGTGGATGCAATCATCTCTGCAAATGGGGTTTGAGGAAACGGTTCTTTTCAAGAGTGAGAGACAGAACCCAACCTCTTGGTTATGATTTTGGTTTTGCCAGTCAAAACTCTTCTTCCTCTAAAGCATCATAAACAACCTTTTCCGCTGCAGAAGGGCCTGTCGAGACATCTCTGAAGATGTGGGGTGACAAGTGGAACGGCACATTGATTGTCCCCCCGCCCGCTCTCCTTTCGAGGTGCCACTGACCTACCCGTCACTGGGGGGGTTGTAGCTGTTACTTCAACACCTACAATCATTACAGCCGAAAAGAGACCCAGGAGGATCGATTTCTTCTGCAGGTTTCGAGTCCCCTTGTTTTGGTCACTTAACACCGTGAGTTTTCCGTGTCCCCGTTTGTCGGCCAGGCCCTTGCCATGCCCCACGCGCGTCGGGTCCCTCGGGGGTCCCGTGGGCAGCACCCGTGACCGGAGCCGAGTGCGTGGGTGAGAGCTCTGCTGCTCTGCAGCCGGGGGTGGCTTCCCTCGCTTTTTAGAATAATGCTACAGGGAAGATGAAAGTTGTTTTTTTCAGTGGGGCGATGGGATGATAAGCCAATAAATGTGGTGAAGAGACCTGTTACAAACAGTGGCGTAGCCTGTACTTGGACAGCCTTATCTAAACACGCCAGAGTTGGTTGTGAGTGGAGGCTGAAGGTCAGGAACCTACTTTGGATCATTGGGCTCTCCAGGGGTACTGACCCGAGGCCTGGCCAGCCCTGCGGCCAGAGGGAAGGGGGTTCCCCTGGGGATGGTGGTTGGAATGGATGCAGCCCCACCTCTGGAGTGATGGCTGCGCTGGGCTGGGAGCTGTGTGCCGGGGACTGGCAGCTGGAGGGGTCAGCACCGGAGGGAAGCGGCACAGGTAACCACATGAAGCAGGAGAGGACAAAGCCATATCTGGTCATTAGGTCCAAGCTTTATAATTGTTCTAAAAACCAATTTTTCACTTGGGCAAAAGGACAAGGATTAGCTGTAACAACAGTGACAGCCTGGTGAGTTCTGATGTGCTCTGGCAGGAGCCTTCGCAGGGGCAGGGAGCTGTGGGGAGCTCTCAGGACACGTGTGTGCGTGTGGAGAGCTGCCAAGGAGACTGGGCACGTGTTCATGGCAGAGAATTCCTGCCACGAGTCCCGGGAATCTGCAGCTCTTTGTCTCCCGCGGCAGCCCCCCCGGTCCTGGGCAGAGGGGAGGGCTGTGGGAATTCTTCGGGCAGTGCCCGGACCCCCAGGATGGAGCCCTGGGCCCGGAGCAGGAGGCTGCAGAGGGTCTGCAGTTCGGTGCTGTTTGAGCTGGTTTATCTGGTCAGCGCCAGCCCGTTTTGTGGGCAGCTTGTGCTTGTCTCAAGGTATTTGGATTTGATAATCTGATCAGTGCCAGTCCGTTCTTGGCTCCTCTGTCCACCTGCTGACTCCCCCGTGCTACCCTTCTGGTGCTCCATCCATCTGTTAAGAATTTACTTACAAAACGCATTAAAATAAATCACTAGATTTTATGTGCACAGGGATCCTGTTTCTAGCACTTCAAAAATCCTAATAAATAACTGGGTCTGTTGGTAACAGTGTCGTAAAGTCTTGTATTTCACTGTTAGTGATTTACAGGGAATGCCACCGAGCTTAGAAAACAGTCTTTTAACATTCAAATTTGGTGCTTTTCAGAATTCATTTTATCCTTTGTTGTCGGGTGACGGAGGTTTTCAGACCAGGTGCGTGTTCTGGGCTCTGTTAGCAGAGAAACACACTCAGAGTAGAACAACAGCCTCCATTGAGTTATTGTCTGACTGCAAAGAGCATCGCGCTGAGACCCGGGGCAGTGGAAACGCCACGGATCCACACGTTGTTTGGAATTTGGGCTATTGATTTTTCCATGGGGGAGGACGGGAGAGCCCTGCAAGGAGAGAAGATGATTTTCCATCCTCTGCAGAAGCTGACCTGAGGGGTCTTTGTCCCAGCACAACACTTGTGGTAGCTGGGGAACCTGGAAAGCCTGATGGCACCAGCACCGCTGATCAGGAAGGGCCATGGGACCGGGTGCGGGCTGATCCCCTGCCAGTAACGGGGCTGGAGCTCATGGTAGAAGCAGGTGATGTTCAACCTCCTTCCAGCCTGCAGTGGACCTCCCCCGAGCTTCAGGAGCAGCACCTCGTGGGATGGCCGCTGGCAGTGCAGTTCCATAACCATCAAGCCGCTGAAGATGCGGGAGAGGAGACAAGGTGGAGACAGGTTGCGGATGTGCTGGTGTTTGGAAGCTGCTGAAAGGCTGTGGGGAGGCTTCACAGCCTGGACATGCAATCAAAGAATCAAATTTTTTTTGGCCGGAAGAGACCTTCAGAGCGTGGAGTCCAACCCTGGACCCGGCGCTGCCCAAACCCCCACTGCCCCGTGTCCCTCAGCACCACGTCTGCCCGGCTCTGGAACCCCTCCAGGGATGGCGACTCCACCACTGCCCTGGGCAGCCTCTGCCAGGGCTTGACAACGCTTTGGGGGAAGAAACTTTTTCCAATCTCCATCCTAAACCTCCCCTGGTGCAACTTGAGGCCGTTTGCTCTTGTCCTGTTGCCTGTTCCTTGGGAGAAGAGACGACCCCCTCCTCTCAGGATGTTGTAGAGAGCATCTCCCCGGGTTCCTCATCACCACTGAGCGTCCAGCCCTTTCTGGGGGCCTGACCCTGCGGGGGAACTGCTGAGTACGGCGTTGGCGATGCTGTTTTATCTTCTTGCTGAGTGGTTGCGAGCTGCAGTTTGTGTAAATGAAGCCTTTATCTGTAACATATCAGTTAAATCCACGATATTACAGGAAAAGAAGGGCGGCTTGGCTGATACAGGCATTCAAATCTTCTAAGGTTATGTCCCAGATAGTGGGTAATGGGATATAAAAAGATTGTAATGCATTTAGCAAATCCAAACACAGCAAGACCTGAACAAACCCCCGAGGACACCAAGACAACCAGCCTAAAATATAGGTCAGTGTGTTCAAATTTGGTCTAAGTTCTTTTGGTCTAATTAATCTGTATCTCCCAATATATTAATGAGAGGGAGACACAGAAAGCCGACTGCCACTGCAAGGTCCCCGGGGCTGAAAGAAAACAGTCTCAGCTTGTGGCTAATTATTTTTCCCTTAAAAATTATACCCTGAAACATAAGCAAACATGGTGTTTATTTGACCTGTGCACCTTCTACCAGACTTTTTTTTTTCCCAGATACTGTTCTTTAAAGCAGCAATTAAAATGATAGAAAAAGAGAAGAAAATGCTGCTGAAAACGCAGCAGCACAACAAGGAAGGAAGGGGATGAGCACGGCTTGAAGTTACAGCAGTCGCTGCATCGAGATGCTCACCAGCCATCCCCCTGGCCACGCAAGGTGTGTGCTGCGTGTCCAGCCCTGGGTCTCCTGCCTTCTGCGGTGTTCTTCCTGAGAACCCAAGCCTGGACGGTCTGGGCTTTGTGTAGGAGGTGCCTCTGCCCCGTGTTCCTGGGAGGGAGCATGGCCACAGCACCCCGTCTGCTGCCCTCGCCCATCCTCCGGGGCACCGCTCCCCGGGAGCACGGCAGCCCTGGGCGCTGTGGTTCCTCTGCCTCGTCTCCAGCCTGCCCACCCCTCCCCGAGGTGAGCTGTAATCCTGGGGGAGCTATCGGGGCTTCTCATTTATGCAAGAGCCCGTAAGAAATGCACGACAGTTATTTCTGGAGCTAATGGAATGTAAAAATCCAGATAACGTATCTTAATACTGATAAGCAAAACCTCTGATAAGAACCCCCCCCACCACTAACTGGAAGAGCTCTGCTTGGACTGTGCGGGGGCCTCTGCCCCTGCCGCGGGTGAGGGGCTTCCCTGCGAGCTGAGTTGGCGAACGCAAGGGCACTGCCAGGGCTGACCGCGNAGCAACACCCTTGATAAGACCCCCCCCCCCCACTAACTGGAAGAGCTCTGCTCGGACTGCGCGGGGGCCTCTGCCCCTGCCGCGGGTGAGGGGCTTCCCTGCGAGCTGAGTTGGCGAACGCAAGGGCACTGCCAGGGCTGACCGCGTCCCTGCTTGATGTGTCCCTCCTTCTTCCCAAGCCGTGACGTTGTGCCTGTGTACGGCCACTCCCTTTAACCTGAGATGGGGCTATGAATCACAGAATCACAGACTCATCNCTCCAAGGTCTCCCTGGAGCCTTCTCTTCTCCAGGCTGAACATCCCCAGCTCCCTCAGCCTGTCCTCACAGCAGAGGGGCTCCAGCCCCCTGAGCATCTTGGTGGCCCTCCTCTGGACCCTCTCCATCAGGTCCATGTCCTTCCTCTCCTGAGGGCTCCAGCCCTGCACCCAGTGCTCCAGGTGGGGTCTCACCAGAGCAGAGCAAAGCGGCAGAATCCCCTCTCTGGATCTGCTGGTGACACTTCTTTTGATGCAGCCCAGGGTGGGACTGGCCTCCTGGGCTGCCAGTGCCCACTGCCTGCTCATGGCCTCTCCTCCATCAGCACCCCAAGTCCCTTTCTTCCGCGCTGCTTCCCAGCACCTCGTCCCCCAGTCTGTACTGACGGTGAGGGTACATGAAGGGGGCCTTTGGGCTGTGCTGCGTCTTTGGGGCAGGAGCGGGGAGGAGAGGATGCCCAGCAGTCACCATCGGCAGCCACGGCATTGCTGTGCTCGGAGCTGCTCCTGCCGGGGAGGGACAGGAGCCGCTGGGCTCCACGCGGAGCTTTGATCCTGTGCTGCTGCTTTTGGAACGTGCAGCTTTTCTCCTCCCTCCCCATGGCTTCCTAAGGGACGCAGGGTCTCGCTCCTCCCAAGGAGGCTAAGATGTGGCTGAGCACGTTGCTGGGTAAATGGCTCGCTTTGTGGTGCTTGGTGAAAGAAGTACCACTGCCTGGCCGGGGAGGGGTTTATATTTCATCTAACAGAGGATCTGCATCCCGAGGCGCGTGCTGTTTGTAACGCCGTGGTGGAATTTATCATGGGAACATCCAGACCTCTTCAACGAGCACTAAATTTAACTGTAAAGCAATGCTAATTCGGGGGAAAAAACCCAGTATGCATCATCTGTCGTCAGTTTGATAGTCTGTGATATGTGTAACCAATTGTTCTTATTTACATTAATTTGCATTGTGAAAAGCAATTTTACAGTTTCAGTCAGACTTAATAGGCAATTTGCAGCTCACTGCCTAATGGCGTAGTTACTTAAGCCTGCCCCCAGGGTGCTTTCTAGACCTGCTATGAGACTAAACCTTTTAAATGTTCAATTGAACATCTTAAAAAGTCAAAAAGTCCTTAGCTGTTCCACCCGCTTCACACTCGCCGTGCCGCGGTGGGCACCAGGCTGCAGCTGCCCCGGGGTCCAGGTGTGGTTCTGCCCCGCGCCTGCAGGAACCGTGATGTGGTTCTGCAGAACCGCGGGCGGATGCTCCCCGTCCCAGCCAGGGGAGGAGGAGGAGGGGGATGGCAGGAACGTCCTGGCCCAGCCGTGCTTCACGGCGGTGGTTGGGTCGCAGCTGCTGCTGGCACGAGCTGAGCGACCCTTCCCCAAGGCCTCTCAGCTCGGGGACACATCTCCGTGTCCTCCAGCGCCTGAACCTGCAGTGGGTGTGAGAAAACCCGATTTTACAACACTGCATGAAAGCCCTTAATTCATAAAAATTTTACTTTGGGTTGAATGTGTTAGGGGCAAACTGAAAACCAAAATAGCCTCCATTTGGGTGGTGCTGCTGAGGCTGTTGTGGCTTTTGGCACCCTCAGAGCACCACCTGAGAGAGGTTCTTTGCCCCATCAGGTGACACCAACAGCTTATCCTTCTCCTGATAGTGTTTGCTCGCTGAAGAGGCGCTTTGAGGAAGGTCCCAAGCAGTCCCGCAGGGAAGGTCCCTGGTTGTGAGCGGTACAGACGAGGGAGGAACGGGCAAAGATCTCAAAAGTAGAGTCCCACCTCTTAATTCCTGGCAACAAGTGAAGGGCACAGAATATTTTGTCTTTTATGAAGAATACAACGTAGGTGAGCCTGAGGCAGTCACTGCTGGTGGACAGGTTGAGCAATGACACTGGTTGTATCTGGTGGGTCGTACAGAAGTGCCAAGGGGGAGTGAGTTCCACAGAAGCTGCGCTGTTTGGCCATCCCTGTACTCATGGGGACAGCAGGGCGTGGGGGCATTCACGCGTTTATATGAGAACATTGACAGATCTGGGCTCGGGCTGCAGCGAGTGCTGTGTCACTGCTGTCATTTGATCCTCACAGAATGAATCACAGAACACTAGGGAGTTGGAAGGCACCTCTGGAGATCATCCGGACCAAGCCCCTGCCAGAGCAGGCCCCACAGGAACTATTTCTAGTTGTTTTTTGTTATTTATTAATGTTTAATAAGCAGTGACCTGCAGATACAGGATGGTGCTTTCCAGCCTTGTAAGAGGCTGTTCTGCTGTGAAGAGGATGCTCTGGACGTGATGGACACCCCTCTTCTCGTCTGCCATTGATTCGTGCGAGGTGGGTTTTGCCAGCTGAGCTGCAGACCCTCTAGGTCCACGCTGGAGACCGAGTACATTCATTAAAGCGGAGAGAAGAGCTCGGGGAAGGCGTTAGTCCATTAATCACTGGCACATGGAATGACCTTCATGCCGCTGTCTCAAAGCAGCAGGTGATGCTGGAACGCCCGAGTTCAGCCCCGGCGAGGAGAGGATGGTGCTGTCTCCAGGGAGGAACCCAGCCCTGCGAGGGACACGAGTGTGGAGAGAGGGGGACCCCAGGAACTGAATACAGTGCCCCAAAGCCAACGTCAGGGGCCGTGCCAGACCCGGCCCTTGCTGCGGGCGCTGGGGGAGCCCACGGGGTCCTGCAGCGCTGAGGGGTCCTCACCAGCGGGAGGTGACGTTCAAAATGCTGATCCCACCGAGAGGCCAGTCCTGTGTTCTGACCTGCTGGAACGAGGTCCCGGACAGATTGATCATGACTTACGTGCATCATTGTTCTGTGTCCAGAGTCCTTTACAGCAGCTAAAATGATCATTAAGGCAAATTGGAAACCAAATGAGCAGACGTGTTTGCTCTGGGTGATGATGCCAGCTGTGATTCCAGCACAGGACAAGGCAGAACGTATTTCTTTCAAAGGAATTCTATACAAAAGCACCAAACCTTTTCTGCAGCTCCCCTGGTAACAGGGGGCAAGATGGTCTGCACAAACGAGAGAGGCGGCCGTTGGGTGATGGTCAGCCTGAGCGACCCTTCTGTCTGTGCCGGTGCCACCTTCACGGCTGTGGCACCCGCTGCTTCCAGCGTGGTGGCACTGTGGGAGGAGGGGACTGTGCCCCCCTGTAGGTGCCAAAGCCAGCATCTGATAGGACAAGAGGAAACGGCCTCAAGTTGTGCCAGGGGAGGTTTAGGGTGGATATCAGGAAAAATTTCTTGCCCAAAAGTGTTGTCAAACCTTGGCAGAGGCTGCCCAGGGCAGTGGTGGAGTCGCCATCCCTGGAGGGGTTCCAGAGCCGGGCAGACGTGGTGCTGAGGGACACGGGGCAGTGGGGGTTTGGGCAGCGCTGGGGCCAGGGTTGGACTCCACGGTCTGATGGGTCCCTTCCAACCCTGATGGTTCTATGATTCTATCCATACAACCTCAAGGGCTGTATCATTCGGAGTGAGTTCAAACCTTAAGGCTCATCCCAACCTTTTCCCAGGAGTTTTCCTTCTCTTTTGCCCTCGGGGGTGCTTTGGTGGGGTGGGAGGTGTCACCAGCGCAGTCCCCAGGCCAGCACAGGATGGGTTACCCGTGCCAAGGGTGGATTTTGGTGGAGCTCTCCTGAGGCGAGCGGGGCACGGCAGGAGAAACCAGGGGGGGCTTGGCAAAGTGCTGAGCCCCCAAAGGGCCCTGCGTCCCCAGTGAAGGCGGTTTCTGTGCCAGGGCTGCCACCGAGGGCGCTGCCGGAGCCCATACCCCAGCCGGTGAGCTGGGTAAGTGACATAAAAGCACTTCTTAATTTCTCCCAAAACAGTTGCGATACACTGAAAACCCTGACTGTGCCGACTGCTGCTGATTTGCCTTTCCTTCTCCTCCGTACTGCTGCGTTCTTTCCAGATAACTCCAGTGTCTTGTTGGCCATTTTTTCTGTTTTCTTCTGCCAAATCTCTGCTGGACTTTGGAAAACAGAGGTGACTCTCCGTTGTGTTTGTGAGGCTTCTCTGGCTGTCCCCAGAGCACCCGCCTGCCAGCAGCCTGGCTGTGGAGTTTTAGTTAACTGCTGGGGAAGCTGCTTTATGACAAAAGCATGATTAATGATTGCTTTTGCATGTTTCTCGTAAATGAGATGCTCTGTCACTAAATAAATACACAAATAAATGGGCTGGGTGGAAAAGAACATGTTTTTAATCAAAAATGACACCCTTAGTTGTAAATTTTAACAGATGTCGTGAAACCAAAGATATTATAATCTATTATGAAAAGCCTTTGAAGTTCCATTTTAATTAACTTGCAAAGCCATCAGCACTCTTGGAGAGAAGATGATCTGAGATGATCTGAGGTGTCTCGAGAAGTGCTGGAGTGTGGTCTGCAGGACGGGGTGGGCACGGCTGGAGAGGGGCAGCCGGGAACAGCGGGGAAGAGCTGAAGCCATGTGTGGCTGGTGTTTGGCAGAGAAACCCTGGCACGGGGAGCGACGGCGAGGAAAGCGCTGCCTGAAGACCCTTCCTGTGCCCACAGGCTCCAAAGGCAGCCTTTGGAGAAGCTGAGCCTCAGGAGAAGCGGAGCATGGTGTGTCCTGGGTAAGAGCCTGTTCCATGCCGGTGGTGAGTGGCTTCTAAACACTTTCTCTGGATGTTTTCCGTCAGTGTTGGTGGCTTGGAGCCTGCCCGCAGGTCCCTGTCCCCGCTCCCCCAGCAGCAGCGTGGGGTGATGTGGGGCACGGCATCCCCTGCTCTGGGGGGCGTGGACGGGGCCCGCCGGGACTGAAGCCGGTGCTGTGGGGCTGCTCCAGGAGCACCACCCTCCCAGACCAAAGCGCATCAGCCAAAAGGAGGAGCCCCAGCCCCAAACAGGGCTTTGCAGGCCTTGTGAACAAAAATACAGAATCACAGAATCACCGAGGTTGGAAGGGACTTTTTAAGATCATCTAGTCCAACCAATGGGAAAAAAAAAAACAAAAAAACAAAAAAACAAAAACCCAACAACCGTAAACAACACAGCACTGTTCTGAGAAGGGAAATGTTCATATACAGTTTAATATGTCAACTATTGTAGTCCTAAAAAAGTTAGCATTTACAAAATACTTGATAAAAATATCTTTTAAAAGTTGTCCAAGAGGTACATAAAATCAACCCAAAATTTTCATGATATTTCATTCATTCTTGTCACCTACAGATTCACTTTTCTGAGCCTCTTCAGCTTTATTTTCCCCATTTGCAGATGGTGTAGTACCTTCCTTTGCAGCTTCTTGCTTTTCATCCTTCTTCCCTTTAGCACCTTTGTTGGCCTTTGTTCCAGGTTCCTTCTTCGTGGTTTTCCTTGGTTTGGGTTCAGGTTTTGGCGGAGCAGGTTTGGCTGACAATCTTGCTGATCATCTCGTGGGCTCTTGTTTAGTTCCTTTTGCTGCATCCTTGCCTTCAGCACCCTCTGGAGACTTTCTCTTTGGCATAATGTCCCCGCTCCGGGCTGCCAAAGTACAGCGACAGAAGAAGCTCCGGCACAAGCGCGGATCCGCCCGGCGGTGGTGGTTGTAGCGGTGGTTTGGTGGTGGCGGTGGCCAAACTTCTGGTGACGGTGAAGGCTGTCGACCTGAAACACCTGTGGGGTGGAACGAGCACCCAGGCCGGCCAGAAGGAGGTCTGCCCGGGTGGAAGAAGGCTGGACCCCAGCGGGTTTGCCTGTGTGTCTGTCTCACTGGCTGTGGTTCCTGCTGGCGTTGTGGCACGGCTGCTCTCTGCTGAGGGGAGCCCTATGCTGCGCTTCCGTAGCGTGTGCTTGAGCGGGACGGGGTACCGGAGCAGATGGGCACGCTCCGGCAGGGCTGGGTCTCCGTGGTACCGCTCTGGACCCAGGGTGTAACCGGGGAGCAGGCAGCACGTCACCTTTGTGAATGATAAGCGTGTTTTAAACAGGCTGGTGATCCCCCTCCCTAATAGGAATTTCAGCTGATCACTCTTCTGAAACCCCAGTGCTGTGCCCACCCCTCGCTGCCTTTCCAGTTCCCTGTTGTCATCTTCCTGCTCCTGCTGATGCCACCACTGGCCGTGGGGCTGCTGCTGCTGCGGTTCAGAGCTCTCCCAGCCCTGCACAGACCATCCGTGGTGTGAGCATCAGCAGCGTGGAGCTGCAGCACAGCAGCTGCAGTGAGACAGTCATGGAATCACAGAATCATGGAATGGTTTGGGTTGGAATGGAGCTTAAAGACTACCCAGTGCCACCCCCTGCCCTGGGCAGGGACACCTCCCTCCACACCAGGTTGCTCCAAGCCCCATCCAGCCTGGCCTTGAACCCCTCCAGGGATGGGGCAGCCACAGCTTCTCGGGGCAACCTCTTCCAGTGCCTCACCACCCTCACAGCAAAGAAGTTCTTCCCAAGATCTCGTCTCAATCTCCCCTCTTCTAGTTCAAAACCCTTCCCCCTTGTCCTGTCCCTCCCCTCCCTGACCAAGAGTCCCTCTCCAGCTCTCCTGGAGCTCCCTTCAGATCCTGGAAGGCTGCTCCAAGCTCTCCCCGGAGCCTTCTCTTCTCCAACCCAACAGCCCCAGCTCCCTCAGCCTGTCCTCACAGCAGAGGGGCTCCAGCCCTCCCAGCATCNCAGCCACTCTCTGCCCAACCTGGGTTTGTGCTGGTAGATCTCCTGTGTCAAGTTTAGTGGAGAAAGAGCCATTGTTTTAGCCCTGGGGATGGCGAGTAGGGCCGGGTCCCCCCGAGAAGGTAGGTGCCCGGTGTGGAGGCGGCTGGGCAGCACGTGCCCCGGGTGGGCGCTGGGGTGGGGGCTCTGGGGCAGAGCCGGGGGCTGCAGGGGAGTCCCTGTGGCACCAACAGCACCAGGGAAAGACCAGGCTGCGGGTGCCCAGCGCAGGCGGATAAAATTAGCAGGAGTAATTGTCTTTGTGAAGACGTCTTCTGATAGCCTACCAAAGCCAGGAGATTATAGAGGAGGAGGGGGCCCTCCCGCCACGCCCCCGCCGGTGGTGTACACAGGTAGCATCACTCTGAAACAAACGGAAGGGCTCATCATTTACGGCACCTGAAGGCCTGACAAACCCCCGTTTGTCTGACACTGTAATGAATAGACATTTCATGGGTCTGAGATGAGTTCAGGTAAAAACCTTAGGTTTTTAATTTCCTGCCTGTCTCACTCGGATCCCGATAGCAGCCGGCGTTATTTCACTGTAGTTGTTTTAAAAATTAACTTGTAATACGCTCCAGTCGATCCTTCCTACCGCCCGATAACGGGGGCTTGGTGTTATTTTGTTTTTAATTTGACTTCTTGCTTTCAGATTGCCGTCCCCATCGCGGTGCTCCTCCATCCCGGTTTCGGCGGGCGTTAGTGGAAGAGTTCCATCATTTCTGCCCTTTCTGTCCGTGCCGCCGCCAAGCGTTGCCTTTGGGGCAGTTGTCGGTGCGGGGGGCGCTGCGCACAGAGCCCGCAGCCCCCCGGTCAGCCGGCTGCCCGGGGACAAGGCGTGGGGGCCCTTCTGGGCAGCAGTTCCTTCTGCATCCTTTCCTCCCCGGTAGTTTGATGCCAAACACACATTTCCATTTATTGGTGTACTGGGCAGGACAATGCAGGTTTGTGTTGCCATCTTCCAAGAACCCAGGAAAGAGAACATTTGTCCAAACCTGTAATTTGTTGGTGTAATGGCCAAGAATTAACGACTGAGGATAACGAGCGGCATCAAGCCTTTTTGATCTCTAAAAAAACTCCCATTTTTTAAGGTTACTTGCTCCAGGCTTTGCTGTCTCTAGCAGACATAATTTGGGTTTCAGTTAACCTGCAGTTTGGGTCAAAAGGAACAATGGGAAAATTAAAAGAATTTGAGTGGCAGGAAATAGTGGTGAGTTTCTTACGGAGCGGCTGGGAGAGAGCAAGAGGACGGCAGGGGCTTGATGGGACCCTGGCAGCTGGGACCCTCGGGGTTCAGAGC
This sequence comes from Pedionomus torquatus, assembly GCA_013398155.1. Classification (NCBI taxonomy): domain Eukaryota; kingdom Metazoa; phylum Chordata; class Aves; order Charadriiformes; family Pedionomidae; genus Pedionomus; species Pedionomus torquatus. The sequence continues at coordinate 79,310 of VZRU01009535.1, read as the reverse complement.
CCTCTGGGCCATCGGGGACCCCCGCATCTCTTGCCCATCATCTAAGGAGAGGTTCCTTAGGGCTGTCCCGGCTCCCCACCCTGCCCAGCCCGCTCCCGGCGTTTAAACCCGTCTCTGCCTCGGTGGCACGCTTGCTCCATCACCCTCCGGTGAAATGCCTGGTGAGTGTTCCAGCAGCCTTCAAAGGAGTGGAGGCAACTCCCTCCCTCCCGGGTCGGACCACTCTCTAAACACCACCCGGGTTTTAGCTCTGGATTCATCTCCACGGTCACTGAAATCTTCCCGAGGTGCTTGTGCTCAGCCCCCGAGCAGAGCAGATGCGTCTGGTGTGGCCGGCGGCCTGAGGGAAACGGCTTATTCCATCCTTGGGTCAAGCCGAATACATTTCTGCCTTCTGCAGAGGGAATTACAGCTGATGTGATTTTTGCTTCCTCGACAGTGAAGATTTAGTTACATCAAACAATACTGAACAGCTGAAAGATGGAATTTGGGATATAAAAGGAGTGTGGCAACTCCACATTCAAAGACATGATAATTCTTACTGTTGGCTGCATCATGATATTCAAATACTTGGGGCACTGCCTGTTGCTGAGCCCTTTCTGGAGGCAGGCGGTGGCTCTGAACCTTAGTCCCCACTCAGTCTCTCACATCACTGAGCTTCAGAGGGGAAACTGCAGAAAATCTTGCGTTCTGGTCGTGCTTTTCATGGTGCTCCAGGGCAGTAAATGGTAGTAAATGGAGCTCTGGCAATGGGAAGGTCGCTGCGGGGCATTTGGAAATGAAAGGACTATTTTGTGTCTCGTTTAGAGACTTCTCTTCATTTCTTGGTGTCTGTTACCCGCTGGCCGGGGTAATGGGCCCCAGAAGAAAGTGTTGTTTAAGGAAAATAGCCGTGGTTTGGGAGGAATAATTAAATCAGGAGTTCTGAGAGGCGACAGCCGTGGTCTCGGGCATCTGAAATGTATCTGCTACTAAAAGCAAAGTGATTTTTTCTAATTCCAAAATCCCAGTTTGCGAGGATGCTAAATCATCCTTGAGCTTAACACAGTAGTCTCTTGGCAACTGCAGATGCTTGTCTTGAAAGATTCGTTTTTACAACAGATTGAATTCTCAGAAAAGAGGCCAAACGTAAAGATGTTAGAAATCAAAGCAAAAATCCAGAAAGGTTTTGAGGCTCGATTTGGTTAAGCACCCAAATGCTTGGGTATTTATTTGAAACTTATTCAAGCTGCTTAAATGTAGAAAACCGGTCCCGGGCTCTGTCCTCCCTGCTCCGTGACGGAAAGTCTTGGCACACACGGTTCCAAATTGCATTGACCTTTTTTGCTGCCAAATTCTATTGCATTTTCAATTCTAATTTACTGTCCAATCCAGCCCCAAGGTCTCCAGCTTTTACTGCCTTTCCAGGTTTCCATCTCTGATTCAATGTGCTTTTCACCCTTACTGAATAGTCTTCATTTTTTCCCAGTTAAGTCTCATCTTGTTACTCAAAAATTTCAGGACTGATAAAGGAGATCAGCCCCACAATCCATCCCTGTTGTTAGTCTTTCTTCTGTTATTTCCCAGGTTCAGATGCTTCAGAAGGCACTGAGAAACCACAGCACTGGATCAGTGTGGGAGCCTGTGTCCGTAGCGTAACCGCCTCGTGTGTTTCTGGGTTTGTATCCTGTATCCCAAGGGTTTGTATCCTCTGCCAGGACGTCAGGGTTTGGTGCCAGCACCCGTAGTGGAGTCCTGGTTCTCTGGCTTCTATTAAATGCTCATTTTCAATAATATCCATCAGCAGTGAGTTCCTCGGGTTTGTTCTGGAGGTTTGTTGGTTGTTTCTGCTGATGTTTGTGTTTCCTCTCATCTCTTCTGCTGGTTTGCTCGTTTTCCAAAGCAGTGTCCCTGCTGATGGTCATTAATGAGGCGACGTCACTTCCTTTCCAGTAGCAAGGAGGCTGCTGTATAAAATGAGCTGCAGTGCACGTTCTCCCTCTAATTTGTAAAGTCCCTTTGTATAAGGTATATTGCACAGCGTATTGTGAAGCAGACCCTGTGCCCATGCCTGGCACTTCCACTGTTTCTTTATGTCAGCACTGAAGGCTTTGCCAGCCGCCCCGGGCTGGAGGCACCTCTGCAGATCTTGGCAGCGCCGCCCGTCTTTCACGCGGCGTTCCTCCCCCGTTGGGTGCTTTTGCTCCGTGCCTGGGACTTATCAGTTTAATTAATCTAATCTCTGCAGTATCGTCCGCGCTAACCGAAATAACTCCTGACAATGTTCTGTTGATCCCTGTGACTGCTGCACGGGAGTGGAGCTGTGTGCCAGCATATGGCACCAGATCCCATCTCTGATGGCTAACTTTAGCATTTTACAGGCTTTTTTTTTTTTCCAGTCCTTTTAATCAGAGTTGTCTCTTTGCTCAGGCCATTGTTGTGTGTTTCCTCATTGATAAAATTGTGCTTTTTGATGTTCTGTAAAATCATAGAATCATAGAATTGTCTGGGTGGGCAGGGACCCTGAAGATCATCGAGTCCAACCATCAACCCAACTGGTAAAACTGACCCGTGTCCCTCAGCGCTGTGTCAACCCGGCTTGTGAATCCCCCCAGGGACGGTGCCTCCACCGCCGCCCTGGGCAGCCCAGTCCAGGGCTTAACAACCCTTTCAGGGTAAAAATTGTTCCTGATCTCCAATCTGAGCCTCCCCTGGTGCAGCTTGGGGCAGTTTCCTCTTGTCCCATCACCTGTTCCTTGAGAGAAGAGACCGACCCCCCCTGGCTGCCCCCTCCTTTCAGGGATTTGCAGAGAGCCAGAAGGTCTCCCCTCAGCCTCCTCTTCTCCAGGCTGAACACCCCCAGCTCCCTCAGCTGCTCCTCACAAGGCTTGGTCTCCAGACCCCTCACCAGCTCCGTTGCCCTTCCCTGGACCCGCTCCAGACATCTGCAGGAGCAAACCCCATGCCCGGGATCACAGGGCGCTGCTGCAGTGACAGGCACAGAGCTGCTGCACGGGCCTTTTCTTCTTCTGAGTGTTAAAATTCGTCCTTTCATTTCAAGAAAGAATAGTGCTTTCTAAACAAGCAGGAGGCTGGTTCCCCAGGCCCAGCCCGGCAGGGGCACGGTGTGGTCTCAGGGGCTGTACCCACAGTAATGTTGGGTCAGTGATGTTCCTTTACTTATCAGCTCCCAGCGAGCTGGGAGTTGGGGTGACAATCCTGTCTTCCAGGGATGCGCTTTGGATCCCGGTGCCTGGTATTTACAGAAGGATTTTCTAGGGCAGACTCAGCAGTTTGCACAGTTTGGAGAATTCGTTTAGAGTAATTAGTGCGACGCCAGGCTGGATTCGTCAGCCTGTTGGAGCCCCTGTGCTTCAAGCATAGCAACCCCTAAAACATCTATAGCCTTTGGTTTTGGTTGGGCTGCTGCCCGTGTTCTCCCAGCTCTGCTGAACGAGGATGGGCAACGCGAGGGCTGGTTGGCACAGCCCCTGGCTGCTCCTCGGGCACGGGGACCGAGGGCAGGGATGCATCCCACGGGGAGTCAGGGAGGGACCCTGGGCTCCGAGTCGGTGACTTTCCTGGTCCTGCTGGGACGGGGGTGGCGGTGGTGGCCCATGAGCCCCGGTGGCCAGCAGCGCTGCTGTGCCCGCTGCTCCCGCGGGTGGAATCCCTGGCGTGGCCACCGCAGTGTGTGCTGCTGTGACCGCAGGTGGTGGCTTTGCCTTCCCTGACCCTGCTCTGGGCAGTTGTTTATGTTGGTGACAAGAGGACCCATCAAAAATTTACTCCCATTTGATGTATTTTTCACTTGGTAAAGAGAGAACTTGTCCACATACTCTTAATACAATTTCTTTCCCCCCGCAGTGATGGGCCAGTTTTATTGTGTGCCCCTTCCCTGGGCTGTGCAGGGCACCCCGCAGTGCTCTCCAGAGACATGGCCTGGCAGAATGCCCTCGGGAGAATTTTCTCCCATGCTTTATTCCCAAATGCTCGTACTGCTGGTCAGGACCCTCCCACCGGTTACGGAAAGAGTTGTGTGTGAGCCTGGTGTCCTGTGGAGGTGACTCCATGAGCAGCCCTGCCGGCACGCTGGCTGGAGTGGAGCAGATTCTGCCCTGGAGGAGATGCAGACCACACCGGAGGGGGCTTTGGTTTGGTTTGCCACACTGGAATTGTAATCGCCTCGATATAAATTACCCCAGTGATACTGGCCTTCCCTTTCTGCGGGTTGTTCCTTTCAAGTCATACTCAGCATGAAGAAGTGGGGCTTTTCTTGGTCCTGGTCTAGGTTCCCTGTTACATTGCAGGTTTTTTTCCTCCAGAAGTAATTTTTGCCCTTGTCCACCTGAAATAGTGTTAAGAAGACGGATGAAACTCTCCTGCCCTGTGTGTATTTTTAGAGAAGAAGTAGGGCAGCTTGACTGCTCGCTCCCAGTCAGTGTTGGGACTTGGCATGCCCAGGGCGCTCACACTGCTCAAGTGATGTATTTTTCTGGATATCTCCAGAAATTGGGTTATTTGTGTTCGTGGGTTACCTTAATTTTACAGGTGAGATAACTCAGAGTATCCAAGCTGTCTCCTCTCTTTTACTGGGGACGTACCCACCCGGGTAGTCGCGGTCCCTCCTCTCCCGTGAGCCACGGGCACCCACCCCCCCCGGGCTCTCGGTCACCGCGGCACCGATGTGACCTGAGGTGGGGGCAGGAGGTTATATTGGTGCTTTTAACCCCCATATCCCTTTTGTACTAAAATTAACATTATCTCTGTCGTTTCCTCCTCCCCAGCGGGACTGGCCAGAAGAAGGTGGAGCCGTGATGGTGCGGGCTGTGCAGGAGGAGGTGGAGGGACCCAAACTGGTGCCAGTGCTGGAGGGTAAGTCCGGGCCGGTCAGCATGTCTCCAGTCCCAGGCACGACAACAGAACAGCTGATACAAGACTTGATTAATGAATAATTAATTAGAATGTATTCTAATTAGTGTCAATCAATTTGTGGCTGTGGGAAATAGGGCTGGTAGATAAGAGCGACTTTGTTTTTTAATGAGATGACAAACACTAGATTTGGGGACCGTCAATACGGCAGCCAGCTGGGTGGCATCTGACACCAGTGTGACAGCTGGGGAGGGCACGGGCTGCTGCTGCATGGCCACCAAGGGTGGGAGATGTGGGATGCTCTGCACCCGCAGGGCCGGGGACCCGGGGAAGGTACGGGTGGTCCAGCTGCGGTGGAAACCCTCTGCAGAGCTGCAGTGGATGTGCCTGGGGAGAGGGACCACACCAGGAGAGGGACCCCAGCAGGCAGAGGGACCGTGCTGGGGAGAGGGACCATGTGGGGACAGGGGTGGTGTTGGGGAGAGGGACTGTGCAAGGGGAGGCACCGTGCAGGGAGAAGGACCATAGAGGGGAGAGGAAGCATGTGGATGAGAAGGACCATGTCCTGGAGAGAGACCACACAGGGGAGAGGCACCACGTGGATCATCGGCCATGGGTAGCAGAGGGACAAGGGCCAGGAGAAGAGGCTGGGCAGCGAGAGGCTCAAAGGAGCCGCTCTGCTGGGTTCAGGAGTGAGATGAACGAGCCATGATCTGATCCCAGGATGAGCACAGGAGCAGGCATCTGACAGCAGAAAGCTTTTCAACGTAGTGGGCAGGGATATAAGGAGATATAAAGCTGGAAGCTGAGATAAACACACCTTTCATCTCCAGTGGAGATAATCTGGTAACTGGAGCGTCCTCCCAGAGCTGATGGCCGAGTCCTCGTTGCCAAAATGTCTTAATAGAGATTGGTTTGTGGTTTTCTGGAAGGGTGCTCTACTTGGAAAGGAATTAATCCTGGAAAGTTTATGTCCGAGCCATGATGGATGCTCACAACATCCCGTCCTGGCTGCTGACCCACCGTTACTGGCTCCGGTGGGTTTATCTGGAGGAGGATCAGCCCCTCAGCCGTGGCGGAGCCCAGCCCGTGGCACAGGGACCAGCAGCGCTGGCTCTGCGGCTCATCAACACCTCAGCTAAAGTGGATTGGATTCGGAGAGGTCTTATGGACGCCAGTGAGGATCAGTAATCATTAAAATTAACCACACACTGATTTAATCAACATATAGCTTTGTTAATTACTAGCTCTTTCTTCATGTCCATCTGTTTTAAAGATTTTAGTGAACCTGCAGCAGATGTTCATGTAAATATGATAAGCCGGTTGCCATGTACATACAAAATTTTCAGGAGTGTTTTTGTATCAGACATCCAATTTATTTGTGGTGGTGTCAGCATCACGTCTTCAGTGGCTTAAGCACAAAACTGATAACTTTGTTAAAATCCCAGTTAGAGACAGTCTCTGCTGTCCCTCTGCCTGGCCCCCCAGCGCCCCACTCCTGTGCTGTGTGCCCGATGGCCCCCGTGCTGGGGATATACCCTCCCAGGGAATAAACAGTCATTTCTGTGCGCAGGTGAGACGGTTCCTTCCCACCCCGGTGCCGGCTGGGCAAGGGGGGGTGGCTGGAGAAGCTGCCCCCCGGTGCTGGGGGGCCGGGGAGACAGTGGCCAAACCGGGCTGGTGTGACGGTGCTGAAAGAAAACGGGTTTTTAAACCTGAATTTGACTTCTAAACTTGACCCCCCTGGGGCATAACCTGAAAAAAACCCCAAACCCTAGATTTTTACTTTGCCACTGGTGACTAACTGGGGTGCATTTTGCTGGGTTGACTTTTTTTCCCAGTGAAACAGAATCCCCAGTGCAATGGGAAAAATGCATGGAAAACTCTTACATTTGCAGAAGAGCTTTATTTTCCTGAGAAGACTTTAAAAGTTTAAGACTTAGCTTTTGAGTCCATAGTTTAAGAGCAGCTTTTTCTATTTTGTGTTTTTGGCAGCACGTGGGGCTGTTCCTGCGTGTGTGAGAGCTGTGGACCGGGGTCCTTGGAGATCTTTGCCTAGGGGAGCGTGGCCCTCGGTAAGTCTCTTCCTCGTTGGTGGGCAGGGAAGGGGCCAGTGAGCAGAGTCGGGGGAAACCCAGCTCTGGGGCTGCTGGATTGGAGCTTTGTGGGATTAGAACTGTGTTACTGATGGAACTGCCCAAGCTTCCCGTGTGAGAGTCATCTGGGGGCTGGTCCTCGCAGGGAGGATCCTGGCAGGATAAAACGGGGGGCTCCTGTGCCGAGAGAGGCACTGGCTCCATTGGGTCCCTGCTGCCAGGGGCTTTCCTCAAGGAGTGGCAGCAGAGGGGACCACCAGGAGGCACGAGCACCTTCAGCACCGGTGGGACCAGCTCGTGGCTCCTTTGCAAGGCCTCCCTTAAGATGGATTTTAAAGTGCAGTAGAGGTGGACTCCACTGGCAACTCCAGTGTCCCACAGAAATGCCGCAGGGCGATGTAATTTCTGCTGACTTCCCCAGAATGGACCACCGAGGCCCCCACACCGTGGTGAGCAGGGGCTTCCCAGCGCAGCGACCGAGGGGGGAGCGACGGGAGGTTGAGCCGGGCTTGGTGCGCGCATCTGCCCAGGCTCTGATGCCTCCTTCTCAGCAAAACACAGGCAGCTTCTCCCTCACATGAGTTTATCTTTGTGGAGCGTTACCCGGCAGCTGATTCCGCAGGCTTTTGGAGCTGGCATGAAAAATGAAATGTGTATTTTGGTGCTGGTTGGGGGAGAACAGAGAAAGATGGATCTTACCTCAAAGTTTCCTGCAGAGAGCTGAGTCTGGAGTTCTCTCTCGTTTACGTCTGCACTTGAAAAGAGCTCCGCTTCCCAATTTCTTCTCTTATTTTTTAGCTTCTGAGGATTTGGTTTCATTTAGCTCTGCATTGGCAATGACTGCAGGAGCCCAGAGAGGAGGGTGAGAGCGAGCGAAGGCAGATCATTAAGCAGCTCTTCTCGGGCGCCTTTTGATCTGTGCAGTCCTTGCTCAGATGGGGCCGGCAGACGTGACACCCCCTGCTCTGCTCTGCAGAAGATGTACGATTGTTCTGGGATGGGAGCACAAAGAAACACCCGCTGGTGAGTGAGGAGGGAGACCCCGGGGCAGAGGCGGCGGCTGCCCCCTGCCCATCCCCACACCGCCAGGAGAAAGTGGAGGAGTCCGGCATCTCAGTGGGGGCAAATCAACGTCCACAGAGAAAACAGGAATTTAGAGATGACAGAAGATAGTCAGCAATGTGCGAGGAAGTTCATCTAAACCAAGCCCATTACATTAATCATAACATAAAATCATGGAATCGCAGAGTGGTTTGGGTGGGAGCCCTTCAAGCCCACCCAGCGGCACCCCCTGCCCTGGGCAGGGGCACCTCCCACCAGCCCAGCTTGCTCCAAGCCCCCTCCAGTATAAAGAATTATTTTTACAGTTTCTAGTAATCTTTGTGTAATATCTGCTAAACTTTCTGTTGTACTACTAAAAATATGCCCTTTTGACTGAACACAGCAAACGGTAGAGAAGCTTTTATTTCCCAGTGCAATTGAGTCTTACTGCCTCAAACCTTTAGATTTCAAATGACAGTGGAAATTAATCGCAAGAATAAAATCTTATAATTGGAACTGAAATGAAAGTGAATCTTACAGATGGGATAGTTGCCTGAACTTCAGTCTGAGTGTCTGAGGAATCACGACGCATTTTTTAATTCTTTGACTCTTCTCCGTAAATGTTTTGACATGCTCAGAAATTTATCTTCATTATTCAGGCTGCTAGATCATCACAGGCTCCTGGGTTCACAGTCAAAATTCTTACTTACCATTTACTCAGAAATAAGTTTCCATCTGGAAATCTACATTTCGGGCTTATTTCTCCTATTAGTCAGGAGCAGCGACGCGGCGCCGGGTCTGGCATCATCCCGGCTCCTGCGGGTACTCGGGGACACCCCCAGCTGTCCCTGGGCAGTGCCTTTGGGTTTTGTCAGCCGCACACCCAGGAGATTCGGTGTGGATGCGGCACTCCCACAACGGATACAGTCTCTTACTCCTGCCTAGAAGCCCTGGTCACTGTTCTTTTTAAAAGAAGGTATTTATAGTTTTAGACCATACTGATATTTTAGTGAACAGATTCAGGACCTTCCCCTCTGCAGCCCTGCCCTTCCAGACGGTACATTTCTCTCTGTACATGATTAATCCATGGCCATGAAAGTGTAGGAAACGGAGGAGGGACACCTTTAATTCTCTGTCTTTGCCCCACGAGGGTGCTATGTGGATTGAGAAGGTGACCGGTGTGAGGGGGTGTCTGTGGTGGGGGTGTCTGTGCCGAGCCGTCTCTGGGGCTCCGAGGCTGGTGCTGGTCGGCTTGGTCTTCAGTGGTGGAGCCAGCGTGCCTGGGTCCTCAGCGATATGCGGTAACAGCTACTGAATATTCTCCTTCTTGTGGCTGAATATTATTCCCAGTTTTAATTTAAATAAGACCTTAAACTTTGTCCAGCTAAAACTCTGATTTTAAGAATTATATAATGCTTTTTAATGTGAAGGTAGGAAGCAGTTTAAATAACCCTCTGTTGACAGACCTGTGGATTATGAGCCAAAAGTGTCTGTTGTGGTCACCTGGTTTCACCTCTCACGTAGCAGAGACTTTAAAATTAAACCTGCAGATCCTTCCTTAAGCCTCCTCCCTTTTCCTTGTTTGAAAAAAAAATAAAAAATTCCTTTTTGATTTATTCACTATTGTCTCATTTGTTCATGATGTGAAGAGGGCTTTGTGTGCCAGGACAGTCCTCTACTCTCGGTTGAAGTCACATTCTGAACGTTTCGGAATAAAATGAATGGTTGATCTCCTCAGTCTTTTCCTGCCAGGAGGTCTCCAGATGCCAGCGGTTCTGGTCGGTCTCCTGCTGCGGCTGCCGTCGTTCAGCACAGTTTTGGTGCCGACAGCACAGGTTCCGTATTTCACTGCCAGTCTCACCCTGCAGGTGGGTAAAGTGTTCCGACCTGTATTTTTGCTGATTTCAAAGAATAAGAAGTTAAAACCAAATTAATGTCTGCTTTGTCAAAATGTCTATCAAGTGCGCTGTTCGCAAATCAAGACAGTCTCAGAACTTTTCTTCGGATGATTCTTTTTCAAACACGTTGTCTTTAGACTTTTCCCACATGTGTATTATAGAAGAGGTAGCCCCTGTTATTTTTACTTTGGTAGCAACAGTGAATACTTTGTTCCAAGTCTACCTTAAACATTTTTATATTATTTTTCAATTCATCTAGCTAATTTGATCTTCCAAAAATCAGTTTTTAAGAACTTTAGTTTTTATCATCCTTTTCCTTGATTTGGGAGAATGACAAGCCTTTATGTCTAAAACAGAGAAGTTTTTATAAAATAGATATCAGGCAGAGATAAGTTAAAAAATGTGTTACCACAATGTTGCAGATCAGATTTTTGAAGTCTGTCAAACCAATGGACAATGAAAAATGGAGTGAAGGAGTTCCAGATGGCACTTGAGTGGCTCTTTGGTATTTGTATTTATTAATGCTGCAAATCGGTGCACATTTTCTGAAGACCCAAATTAACTAGCGTTATTTCTTCATCTGAATAATTACCATCAATAAATATCTCAATAAGCCGCCACTTAGAGAGTAATTTTCATAAAGATCATGGCCAGATTCTCTGCAGTTATAAACTTTCCTGCCCAGTGTGTTTCCAGCAGCTGGTGACCTCCCCCTCGCTGCGGGCTCGGCACGTCCAGTGGATCCTGCTCCATCACGTTCTGGGCTTATGGACTGAAAAGCTGCATGATGGGACCTGGTGATCCGTCGGGATGTTGCTTCCCAGCAACGGCATGGATCGGCACCAGAAAGCAGCATTCCTCACTATGGAAAGGTCGGAAAAAAGGTCAAAAGAATGGCATTTGTGAACAGGCTCCTCCTGATGGATGGTGAGCTGTGCCGTGAGTGCAGGAGCGGGTTCAGCACACGTGCAGACCAACAGCACGGACCTCGTGGTCTTCATGGCCCTCGTGGCCTTCATTGCAGCTGCAGCTGCCCCGGCCAGGAGGATCAGAAACCCCCAGCAAAATGGTCTGAGAAAGGAAAAACAAAAAGACAGAAATAAACAAATCTAATTTTTGAGGACAATGCTGTGCTAGAGAAGGAAAAAAAATGTCATTTTGGTGACCTTTGTTTTTTCTGTCACGCCTGCTAAAATATTTGGATATTTTTACTTTTTGAAATGCTGGGACTACAAAGAGCACGGAGCGGCTTCTCCGCTGTTTAAAAAATAAACGAGAACAGAACATTTTCTTTCTCTAGGAGGAACTGGACGGTGAATTGCTTTCCCGTTGCACCAGAGAAAGCCCATTCCATTTGTATTTTGTTTTGTTTTGTGTGTCGTCCCCCCTCCCAGTGGAAGATCTTTATCTCTAGACGCTTCCCAGGAAGGGATTTTCATAACAAGAGTTGATTAAGAGACACCCGTGGGCTTCCAGGCCATCTGAGGGGTTACGGGGAAAAGCCAGGGGCGGGCGCTGTGCCCGGGCAGGCGCTGAGCAGCAGCTGCTGTACGATGAGGGAGCAGAGCTGACCCTGCCACCGCCACCTCCCGAACCCTCTGCCGTGGGTACAGGCTCGTCTGTTCCAGGGCATTCATTTTCGCCGCTTCTGCCGCAGTTTGCTAAATGGCTCCCAAATTATTGGCATTTATAGCGTAGGAATGAAGATAGATGTTGGGTATGATCTGTAAAAACCTTAAAGCAAGGATGAGTAAATCTTCCCTGGCGTCCTCACTGGCACATTATTACCTTAATGCAGTACTTTTGGAGAAATGGCAATGGCTTCTTTTCTTTTTCAGATTAAATCATAGAATCATAGAATCATAGCATGGTTAGAGTTGGAAGGGACCTTGAAGATCATCCAGTTCCAACCCCCCTGCCCTGGGCAGGGACACCTCCCACCACCCNTTCTCCAGGCTGAACAGCCCCAGCTCCTCAGCCTGTCCTCACAGCAGAGGGGCTCCATCCTCTGAGCATCTTGGTGGACCAAAGCTGGAGGAGAGAGGGCACGGGCTGCCCGAGCTGGGAGCCGTTGCGTTTCTGCTTTGGGGTAACATCGGGGGGGGTTCTGCTTTCTCCAAAGTTTTCTTGCCCCGAGGGCACCTCCAGAGCACCCCGTGCCCAAGCCCAGGGCTGTCTCTCGGTCTCTCCGGTGGCTCTTCAGCCCAACCTTCCCTAAAGGCCCAGGAGAGCCGCATCCCGGGGCTGCCCCTGCAGGAGCACTGCCCTTCCCAGCGCAAAGCAAACACCTGCCGGTGTCAAATACAAATATAAACACAAGCAAATGGGTGCTTTTCAAAAGTAATTGCTGTTTACTTTGCGCAGGAAACAGATCTGCTCAAAACACCGCAGAGCACATTCTGTTGTTTGCTCTGGAAAACAGCAGCTTGAGTGAACTGAGGAGCAATTGGGGTTAATGGTCACTGGATGAATTAAAAAAGCCAAAGGCAGTAGGCGTAGATAAACCCAGAGCCCGCTGTCCTGCAGACAATTCCCAGCATGAAGCACCGTGCAGGACTGTGACCCGAACTGCTGTAATGTGGAAAGAAAGAAGGCGGCGAATGTCTGCAGGACTGTGCTCAGATTCAGCTGAGATAACAAACTGTAAGTGATGTTAAACTAAAAGGGAAGGAGCTCCCGGTGCTGCTGCTGGGGCTGCCGGTGTGTGGGATGCTCCAGCCAGCCCAGCAGCTCGCACGGCTCCGGGCGGGCAGGATGCTGTGGGACGCTGCCTTTCCACCGGAGGAACAGGGATTGTTCCTACAGGACAGACGGAAACCCAGCAGAATCTGTGTTTTCTCTGGGAAGACTTTAAAGAGATCTGTGTCCTGCCCAGAGGTGCCCACAGGCCTCAGGGAGACCCTCAGTGCAACCATCTCAGGGGGAAACTGCCCGGGCAGCACCAGCAGCAGCCTTAAAAATGCCAAAATCGGCAGTTAAATTGCCCTGGTTTACTCTGGTTTGTCTCTTGGAACCCAAAGGTTGTGCCTTGTCCTGTAACCACCAGGGAGGTGGTTGAGGCACCATCCCTGGAGGGATTCAAGAGAGAAGTTGACTTGGTGCTCAGGGACATGGTTTAGTGTTGGGTGTTGGGTGGGGTGTTCTTTATTGTTGTTGGTTTTTTTTGATTTTTTTTTTTTTTGGTGTTTTTTTGGGGTGGGGTATTTTGGGGTTTGTTGTTCTTTGTGTCATAGTGTGGGTTGGTTGTGGTGTGTGTTTTATGTGTTTTTTTTTGTTTGGTTGGTTGGTTAGTTTTTTTTGTTTGGTTGGTTTTTTGTTTGTTTGGGTTTTTTTTGTCTGTTTGGGTTTTTTTGTTTGGTTTTTTTGGGGGGTTTTGTTTTTGTTTTTGTTTTTTTTTCCCATTGGTTGGACTAGATGATCTTAAAAGGTCCCTTCCAACCGAGGTGATTCTGTGATTCTGTGAAACCCAGTGGCACAGAAGTGCAGCTGTGCCTCTTGACAGGCTCCATCCCACCACCCTTTGAAAAATGCCAATTTTCAGCTGTAAAATAAGTTCAGTTTGGGCCCGAAGGGGCCGGGCCGTGTCCCTGAGCCCCCGGCCCCGTGGGATTCCTCCTGGCCGGGGCCAGACCTCCTCCTCCTCCTCCTCCTGCGGGCAGATGGGTGCTGTCGGGAACCCACCTCTGACAAACAGCCCGGGAGCTCCTGCGCTCCAGCGGCTGCGCGGAGGCTGGAGCAGTGTTAAAACTTGACATTTTAAGACAGTAAAATAAATAAAAAATGGCTCACTCTTTCACTGTCGCCCGAGCAGAACCCGCACCGCTCCTGCAGCCGAAGAACAGCAGGCTCCATAGAGAGGGAGTTCTTACGAGGTAGTCAGTTGGGAAATAAATCTAAAAGTCAGGCAAACCAGCAAAATATCGAATTTGTTTGAAAAGGAGCACACTGTAGTGGTGTGTTTCTCCAAGAGGAGGTTGATTGTAACTGACCCCATGGGGCCTTGCAGCCACAAAGGCTCCAGCTTCCGAGGAGCTCACGGAGCTCCTGAACCGCCCCGTCCCCCCGCGCCCACCACCCCCGGGGAAGTCTCCCCGTCCCCCCACAGCGGGGACCCCTTTGGCACGATGCGCCTCTCGGGGTGTCCCCCTCTCCTCCTTTACTACCATATTTCCTTTTCAGCTGTTCCGAAAGAACAACTCTCTGCCTTGAGTGTGTTCTGGTCCATTAAAGAACTAAAGCACTGCATGAAAAAGGGATTGCATGGCATGGGATCCCGGCAGAATTCATGGCAAAGTCTCTGTTTATATTAGATCTTTCTTTCTTTCTTTCTTTCTTTCTTTCTTTCT
>VZRU01009535.1:46420-64507 GCA_013398155.1 Pedionomus torquatus | reverse complement strand
TGCCTTCCTTCCTTCCTTCCTTCCTTCCTTCCCTCCCTCGATTGACAGATGCATATAACAGACAGTTATATCACACATCTCCCTGTGTGCATGTATGTTAATAAGGTTCCGAATGCCGTTATACCCCAAGCCTCCCCTGCCCCCCTTACAAATCCTGAGCTGCACTGGGGGCTGCCATCAGCTGCTTCTGAAATTACAGATCTAAAACTACAGCTGGCGAGCAAGCGTTTGAAATCTGAAAATATTGCGCCTGTAGGACTAATCACGCTTTTGCAAACTTTATCAAAGCATTGCTGTTTATTTAGAGTCAGCAGCACAGGAACGCCACCGCCATGGCTCATGGGCACCAACATCTCTTTGCTGGAGACAGTGACAATTAAGGGTTTGTGATGGGTTTTGCTTGGTTTAATCTCTCTGCCGGGACAGTGCAGAGCTAGAGACGCTGTCAGCGCCACAAAGGATGCTGAAAACCTGGAACCCAGGGTTTGTAGGAGGTTATGCTGCAGCAACGGGTCCGTGACGGATACCAGAGCTTTTGCGTGGTGGGGAGGGACGTGTTTCCCTCTTTAGAGATGCCGGGGTTGGTGATTAAACTCTCTGAAGCCAAGCTCGTTCACACACCGCGCTTTGGGGGCTCCGCCTGGGAACATTGTGTGGGACAGGTCCATGGAATCCTGTCCCGGTCCCTGCGAGGGCCGTGGGCGGCTGTCCCCGCGGGAGGCACCGCTCCCTCCAGAGTCCCCGCCGGGTGACGGAGAAGCTCCCACGTGTTTCGGGAGGCTTTGGCTCGGGTCCTCAGAAAGCCATTTGGGCAGTGAGGTGAGAAATCCGGGATGGCCGGCGTGTCAGTAACACGGGCATCGAGCTCCACTCTCCTCACTTCAGTTGGCAGGATAAATTCCAACCCGAATGCGCAGCAGCCCGTCGCCCACGCGTTGCCAAGGCAGATGCCGAGGCTGAAAGGTACATTTGGAAATGGGTCTTTTTAATGCACCTCTCTAGTGTGTTATTTTTGCACATTTATTCTGAATTTGGTCGCAGACTCTGGTTTCAGCTGCTGCCCTAAGGTGGTGTTCTGGCTGTGCCAGCACCTGTCAGACCCACGTTTTAATGGGCTTTAGATGGGAGGAGGTGGGCACTTTCTACTCCACCGCCCCAGGCTTGTGTTTGCTGGTAGAAGCCAGTGGAGCAACACGGATTAGTCCCAGTAACTTCATGAAAGGCCCTGGTTTCCATAGGATCCGAGTTCCTTTTTCCCTTTCAGCATTTATTTCTCCAGCTCAGCATCCTCAGGGAAAAGCGCTGGGCGTTGGTGACTTTTTGCAGCAAGGGTGTCCCTTCCTGATGGGTGCCACCGAGGAGGCTCCTTCTCTGTGCCCATGGGCAGGCTCCAGCCCTGGGGCTGGGGAATGGAGGCGCAGGATGGAGCCAGACACCTTTGTTTTGAGCCCATCCACAGAAACAACAGCCTGTTCTGAGCAACAGCACCTATTTGGAGTGGAGACGAGTCTGCCAACAGCTTCATGCTTCATGTGGTGTTGGCACAGCGCTCCTATGAAATGTTGGTTGGGTAAAATGGGATTTTGGGCAACATCACCAAAACTCACCTTCAGCGCTGCCCTGACAGAGTGAAGAGAGGGAGGCTGCTTCTCTCTGCTGCCCCGTTCTGCGCACCGGGAAGGTCCATTTCTAGAGTTAGGTAAATTAGCAGGCAGTTAATCAGCATCCACACATCAGCTTCCCAGAGACCAATCCCCTCACAGTCCCTCTGTCCTAGGGATGAGAGAGAGAATTCAGGAGGGAAATTCAAATTAGTACCTGGAGGCGCAGTCTAATATTTGTTTCTGTCCTATACAAGGATGCTCAGGATGGACAGCCCTGGCTTGGGTTGTCGTGGCCACATCCCACAGACCTGGGAGGTGGAGCTCAACAAATTCCATCTTGCAGAAGGGTCTTGCCCTCGTCGTTGCCTTGTGGCCTGGAGAAAGGGGCAGAGGACAGTGTCCCCAATCACACGGGACTGCTGCCGGATAAGCGCGCGGCGGGGCCGAGGAGTAATGAGAGGAATATGAATATCAGTTACAGAAAGAGATGTTACTGGACTCCTGTGGCAATTTCCTATGGCAATAAGCATCCAGGAGGATATTAAAAATGTCAGTTGTGCTATAAAAGTAATAATAATTGAAATAGATTCTGGCATCTTCTATAACAGCAGATCCAGCAATTATTACTGGGGATATATTAAAAGAAAACAAACACATTAAATAATTAGTTAATTGAATTGCCAATGTGCTGATCCTGCTGAAATTAATCTGAAAAATATGAGATTAGCAGCGTGGTTGTGCACAACTATAGCTGGTTGGAGAAGGAATGAAGTGGCGGAGTGGGATGCACTGGGCTGGAAAGCGGACCTGGTCTGAGGTGGGGGGCCCTGGGGGACCCGCTGCTCGGGGAGGCTGCGGGGGTCCCTGCCGTGGGCACACCGGCCCAGGACTGGGCTCAGAGACCCGAGACCCACCATCCCGCCCCGTGCTCCTGCCTGG
Source organism: Pedionomus torquatus (assembly GCA_013398155.1). Lineage (NCBI taxonomy): Eukaryota > Metazoa > Chordata > Aves > Charadriiformes > Pedionomidae > Pedionomus > Pedionomus torquatus. The sequence continues at coordinate 61,964 of VZRU01009535.1, read as the reverse complement.
CACCAGCTGCGCTGAGTGATGCCCTTTTTTTTTTCAGAGCTGTAAAGTTTCTACTGGACCAGCAAATAGAGCTTTAAATGTCTGGTCATTCCTGTGTCACGGCTGCGGGGATACAAATTTAATGTATATTTTGAAAATTTGGCTGCTTGGGTAGGAAGAGGCCAAGCTCCACACTGACCTGGCCTTCATCTCCCGCGTCCCTGCCCAGGTGAGAGCCACCTGCGGTCACCGTGGTGCATCCCCTGCCTTTCTGCCCGGGGTAAGTGAAGCACAAGATGCCCCGAGCCCCCCAGCACAGCGCTTTCCCCGGGGGCGCTCTGCTCCTTGGTGGAGTTTTTTATTTTCATGCAGCACGTCTGCCTCGCAAGAGGGTTCTTTGCCTCCTTACCCTTTTCTCCAGCCATTTTTCACTCCCGCCTGTTCTCAGGCAGCACCCAGAGCTCGGAGGGGGCTGCTCAGCGCTGGGTCTGCAGGCGCCCGGCCCCCCCGCTGCCACCCCCTCGCTTTATACCAATGGGGAAACACATCAGCAACCTTTTCCTCCGGTACAGCTGAAGACACAACCGTTATTTCTGACGGCTGTCCGGAGCAAACAGAATTTCTTCATTACAACTTACCAAGCCACGCCACTTGTCAATTTTATGAGTTTTTAAAATAACATCTAATGTTAACTTGGCAATGAATCTGCCTTAAGACACAGCACCCACTCAGGCTTTATTTCCTCTGTTAGGGGGAATGATGTATAAACGGCGCGGGAAGGCGTGGATCAAGCCCCGGGGGCTGGGGAGGGTCCCGCACGCCCACTCAGCAGTGACTTCAGCCCGGTCCCACCGCGCCGTGAATGGGAGCAAACACCCCGGCCTGGAGAGACCTCGCTTTCGGTTCCACCCTATTCCTAGAGAGTGGGTATCGCTCGCTGTAAGGGTCTGTTTGGGTCAGGGGGCTGCGCTGTAGCCCTTGTGCTTGCAGCGCGGCGGTTACGCTGCTGCACCCTGAGTCACGGGTCACCTTCGCGCCTGAACCCCACTTCGGGCGTAGAAATACTCCTCTTGATTTGGGTTGGAGCATCGATTATGGGGGGGAGGTGGAAGGCAGTGTCAATAAAGGTAACGTACAAGGTGCTGCCGCCGTTCCCGGCAACGCAACGATGGAATTGCAATTTTCTCTTGCCACAAAAAAATAGCGGAGTCCGTTCGTGTGTCGAGATATGGATTTTAATTCACTCTCAAATACACCAAAGTTCAATGAATCCTGTTTTTTCCTAACTTACAAATCCACTTGAAAATATGGGTTGGGGGGTTTTTTTGGCATTTTATGAGTCGAGAATGTCAGTGGTTCAATTTCATTCTCTCCTTTAAAAAAATATTTCTGGAGCGGGCGTAGCACCCACTTCAGACAGTCCCTGCTCTCAGCAGCCGCACGTGTTGGCCCTCACAAGAGATGTGTTTAACCTCGCACTTCAGAAGAGACCCTTCTGTACCACCAAGTCTGATTAGCTGTGGCACCAACTGTTATCTGAGTAATTAAGAGCCCTCCTGGGTCAGTCCCTGTTGGGAAGGTGCTGTGACCCTTCACGACGGGTCCGAGTGAGGGGAGCGGCACAGGCGAGGGGAGATGAGGTCTCCTGCAGCCACCAGGCTCTGCCTGGCAGGAGATGCCAGCCGTGTCGAGGAATTCACCTTGTCCTGAGTGCTCTGCGGACGCTAATTCCCCACCCAGCCCTGCAGGGAGAGGAGGCTTGTGCGACGCCATGGGGTTCCTGCCCAGCTTAGGTGGGGCATCAACAGCTGCAGCCCTGGTCCTCCACAGGGTCCTGGCGGTGCCGCTGTGCCATCAGAGACGTGGTGAGTTGTGCCACGAACATGAGTGATGCCGTGAGTGACACTGCCAGCGATGCCACGAGCAGTGCCGTGAGTGATGCCATGGGTGATGCTGTGAGTGATACTGTGAGTGATGCCGTGAGTGATGCCAAGAGTGATACTGTGAGTGATGCCGTGAGTGATGCCAAGAGTGATGCCATGAGTGATGCTGTGAGTGATGCCGTGAGTGATGCCATGAGCGATGCCGTGAGTGATGCTGTGAGTGATGCCGTGAGTGATGCCAAGAGTGATGCCATGAGCGATGCCATGAGTGATGCTGTGAGTGATGCCGTGAGTGATGCCATGCGTGCAGCCATGAGTGATGCCCTGAACAATGCCATGGGTGATGCCCTGAGCAATGTACCATGAGTATATGCTATGGGTGGTGCCATGAGAGATGCAATGAGCTGTGAGTGATGCCATGAGCCGTGCCATGAGCCATGCCGTGCCGCGGCTCCGCTCCTCTCTGCGGGGAGGTGTGAGCGCCAAAGTGCTCCTCTTCACTAACTACCAGAAAACCCAAAACAGGACAGTTTCATTCTCCCTGCCTCCCCAGCAGGAGCAGTCCCTCTTCTGGTGTCCACGGAGCCTTTCTTGGGCTGGAGGGGTTGGCACTGCCCGGGCAGCGCCATGCGTGGAACTGGGGATAAAATCTCCATCTTGAACATTGCTTCAGCCTCGAACCGTATTTATGAGGCTTTCATGCATGAGTGTTTGGAGAAAGTGAGTACAAAAGCAGGGTAAACACAGCTGAAGCAAATTCATTAAACATTAAAGCAAATATTTGCAGAGATTTTGGTTTGCAGCCTCTACACATTTCCAGAATTATAGTAATGGAGCGTGGGCACGTGTTCAGCTGGCACCGGCGAGACGAAGAAAATCATCGTGGGCGCCAGAGGGACAGGAGAGGGTGGCAGGAGGGGGCTCCTCAGGCTGCGGGTGCCCTGCTCGTCCCCAGGAGATGGCAGTGAGTGCGTCACCTCCCCGGACCCCTCAGCTTCTTGTTCGCTGCAAATGGGAGACCACCCCTTGGAGCAGGCCAGGAGCAAATGCAGGATAGAAATTCATATATGGAAGCTTGGGAAAATAAGCTGTTGGGTGAAAGAGCAAAGGAAGCCGAGCTGCCAGGGNTCTTCTCCAGGCTGAACAGCCCCAGCTCCCTCAGCCTGTCCTCACAGCAGAGGGGCTCCAGCCCTCCCAGCATCTCGGTGACCCTCCGCTGGACCCGTTCTAACAGTTCTATGTCCTTTCCCTGTGAATCCCGTTTGGTTGGCAAGGGGAACCCAGCCTGAACCTGGATCTTCTGCTGGGGCCACGGGGAGGGCTGAGCCCGTGCAGTGCAGAGCTCGCTCTGGGCATCTCGGCCGTGGCTCGGGATGGAGGATCGACCCCAGCATTACGGGAGATCAGCCTCTCCTTACGAGGTGGGCTTTGCATAGAGCAAACAACGCCCAGCTGTGAAAAAGGAGGCTCTCAGGTGGCTTACTTCTTTTCTGGCCTTCCTTACATGCAAAGGTATAACCCCTTGGCAAGCAAGACTCCTATGTTTTAGGGCCTTAAAGTGTTGTCGCAGCAAAGAACCCATCCTTTTCAGCCCAGTTGATCTTCAAAAAAACAAAGAAAAATGAAATGCTGGAGTAGCAGTAACCTTGTTTCAGTTAACGGTTTCATAAAACAGCTTGTGTGTGACAAACCCGCCCCTTTCTCCCAAACACTGTTCAGCCACTAAACTTTGCTTCATTTGAATTTCTCTTCTGATGTGTTGGCAATATCTCAGTGCCCACTGCTGATGTAACAGAGACCTAATTCTCAGCTCCTTCAGCCGCTGCCTCAACAGGAAAACAATGCCTGGTGGGAGTGATGATTAGAGAGCAGCAGCGGAGATGGGAAGCGTGGAGAAATGAAATAAATGGCAGAAAAGTTACTGATGACATGATCTCTGGCCGCATCAGTCAAATGCTGCTCTGAGGCACTAAATTGCTGCTTTTTTTTTTTTTTCTTTTTTTAAGTGATAGCCACATTATAAAGCAGCAAAGAGGATGATAGCAACAAGAATGCATAAACCACCCTCTCCTCCCGACCCCAGTGTCGTGGGAGCATCAAGTGTGGAGGAGACAGAGTCATGAAAATGAATTGCGTGCAGCATGCCTCTCAAGCTGTTATCTGTTATTTATAAAGAATTAAAATGAGCTAGTTATTTCACATGTGCTAGAAAAACGAGTTCATCAGTATTGTGCCGAAATGCATTACGACTTTCTGATTCCTGATTTCATAGCTGTTGTACTTCTTTGAACACATATTTATATGCTTTATATCAACTGCTTGCCATTGAATTTTTATTATACATTACAGAGAAAAATCTTATGTTTCAATTTGCATCTCACTTGATTCATTGACATACAAATGCGTAGTCCTGGTCTCGTGTGATTTACTCGGGAAATACCTGATCCCAGCCCTTGAGCACGTCCCTCCCGGCGTGTCACTTTGGGCTCTCCCTCTGGGAGCCCACGACTGGTCCCACCAGCCCGGGTGGGACGGGGCTCCCTTGCAGATGTCCCTGCTTATTGCAGGGGGCTGGGCTGGATGGTCTCTGGATGGATCCTTTCCAACCTAAGCCTTTCTGTGATTCTGTGAGTCTGAGGAGTTTCTTCTGATGGGTGACATTAGGACTCCCCTCTGCTGAATGTCCTGTACTTTGATTTGATGGTTACTCCTGCTTGAAATCCCAGTGAACTCTGGAGATCAGCCAAATTGGAGAGTGAGTCAAAATACGCATTTCTTGAAAGGCCAGACATGCCAGGTGTCGGGCAGCCTTTCCTGCAGCTCTGAGGTGACATTCCTCATCTTGGGGTTGGGGATTTCACATCACTGCTCCCCCCTCAGAATGACTCGGTGATGGTTTGGGAACACCCGAATGAGAATGAGCGTGAAGGACCAAATCCTCACCTCACGGTGGTGAGGGACAACAGCTTCCCTGGGTGGGGCTGAAGGTGCAAGGCTCAGGTCTAATCCCTTCCAAAGGACAGCTCTGCTGGCTATGGCAAGGATAACGTGCTCAGGGGAGTTCAAGTCCAACCAGGAATTTGGGAGGAGACTTCAGCTGTGGATCTCGCCTCACAGGGGCAAACGAGATGCAGGAAACCCCAGTGCCCACCAGCGCTGGGGGGACTGGAGCGAGCAGGGCTCTGCGCCGAGCCTTCATCCACGGCGTGATGGTGCTTCTCTCCAGTGGGAGTGTGCGCTGTACCTGAGCAAAAGGTCTGGAAAAACACATCTGAAACTCTTTCTATTAACCATTTCTACAGAGGGATTGCACTCAAAGGAAAGTTAACCTTCCAAGTCTTCTGCTAGACTTGGGTTTTATTTGTGCAAATATTCCCCTCACTTTCTTCAACACATTCTCTTCTTAACCCTTTACTCTCTACTGAAAGAGCTGCACCCCCACACCAGCGCATGGAAAGTGATGGGATGTTCAGAGACACACCTTCTCTGCTCCGGTGCTTTGATTTTATATCAGAGAAATGCCCGTGAAATCAAAGGCAGGTAAGTGCCTGAAAAATCAGATGTGATGCTGCTTCCCCTTGATACATAAGGCAGGTAATGGACCAGATCCAGCCATTGATTTATGCCGTGGCTGACTTTGGTTTCAGGGGTTTAACAACTTGTACGTGTGACGGGAGTGACCCCTGAAATCAAAAGGAAGGAAAGTGTTCACCTTTCCTTTTGGCAGAGTAATAAATGCAGAGGTCCAGAGAAGGTCAGGCACAGAAGTCTCATAAAATAGGTGGCAACCAACTTAAAACTGCTCTTACTTTACATCAAGAAGGAATCTCTGTTGAATTCCCTGCTGAAAGCTGTATCTGAGTCATTGGCCGCATCCAGTGCTCAGAAGAAATAGGTAGAAATTTCACACGTGGGAAATAAAGAAAATATTTAATAATATTTCATGTTCTTAGCTGGAAGCCTCGGAGCACAAGGTGCCATTGCACACCAGCAGCTTTGTGGCGTGTCCTGTGTTTGTCACCACGGGCCGGGGGGGTCATTCCCTGTGAGGGCTCTGACACTGCAGATGTGAGGAGGCGGGTGCTGGAGCAGATGCGCAGGATCTGCCCACACAGCATGGAAATTCCGGTGGTCCACAGAGATAAACCTTGGAAAAATACAGTGATTGGGTTAAACAGGAAATAAAGATTCCCCTCCTGCTCCTGCAGCCTGACGTAAATGCCTCCAAAATTCATTTTAGGGTGAGTTAAGGATGGAAAAATGCACTCTATAGAGTCCCATTATTTAAATGTACTTCTCTAACTTCATATGTAGCATCCTCGAGGTAAAATATCACACACTGAGCAACGTGAAGAGAAATCAACATAGAAATGTGTCAAAAGGGACTCTTTCCTTCCAAACTCCCCCTTTTGCCCCGTGTCTGTAGGTGTTTGGGTTTGTGCATCGGGACGGTGTGAGCTGTCTGCAGCAGAGCCTCCCGCAGGCTGGACACCGGGCAGGTGGGACCAGCCCAGGGGAACACATCCGTCGGGAAACCCTCTTCAGGAGCAGCGCTGAGGCAGCACGATTTGGGGGATCAGGAGTCTACCCCAGGGGGTTTGGTGCCCAGTGGCCCCAGTGCGAGCTCCTGGAAGCCAGCAGAGGCTCTGCACTCCCCTCCTTGCCATCCCTGCCCTTGGGTTTCACACCCTGCCCCGGGAAGGGGGTTGGTGGCTGCGGCAGCAAAGGGGCTGCTGCCAGAAGAGCATTCGGCAGGGAGCTGTGTCCAGTTTTGGGCTCCTCACCACAAAAATGACACTGAGGGGCTGGAATGGGTCCAGGGAAGGGCAACGGAGCTGGTGAGGGGTCTGGAGACCAAGTCTCGTGAGGGGCAGCTGAGGGAGCTGGGGGTGTTCAGCCTGAAGAGGAGGCTGAGGGGAGACCTTCTCGCTCTCTACAACCCCCTGAAAGGAGCGGGGAGCCAGGGGGGGTTGGTCTCTTTTCCCAAGGAACAGGTGATGGGACAAGAGGAAATGGCCTCAAGTTGCACCAGGGGAGGTTGAGGATGGAGATTGGGGAAGATTTCTTCATGGAAAGTGCTGTCAAGCCCTGGCAGAGGCTGCCCAGGGCAGTGGTGGAGTTGCCATCCCTGGAGGGGTTCCAAAGCCGGGCAGCCGTGGTGCTGAGGTTGGTGGTTAGTGGTGGGTTTCTTACCAGAGTTTTTTACCAGAGTTAGGTTGATGGTTGATGGTTGGACTCGACGGTCTGAAAGGTCCCTTCCAACCCAGACAGTTGTGTGACTTTATGATTCTGTGTGTGGTCCCACTTTCCATGCGATGGCTGCTCTGGCGAAGAAGGGAGGGTTTCCATCAAGGGGACGGGTGCTGGTGGTGCCAGGTGAGCCCGAGCGTGGCACCCCGTGCTGTGGCACACAACATCACACACGTGTTCTCACAGAGCTTTAAACCAGCACCGACGGCGTCCTGGCCATAGGCGATTATTGGGGAAAAATGCTGTGCCTTTATTTTTTACAGCTCAGGTGGACGTGGAAGAGGTGAACTTCTGAACTGCAACAAACCCTCTGTTTTGTTTATTTTTACTGACTTTGGTAGCGAGGAAATCCTGAGTGTGGCAGTAAATCTTGATAAGCTTAAATAGCATCCTGCACAGGGACTGCGCGGTTAGGATTAATTTTTGGTGTGAATTCAGCAATGGTATACAATAAATCTGACCTGAATGTGACAGAAAGTAAGAGAATTCTGTATTAATGCCTTATAATGGGTTTATAGTTAAATAAGTTTTCTGAAAGCATAGGGGTCTCATTGTTACCAAGCCAGCTTTCCCCATAGCAGTATTTTCACATGATTAAGTTGGAGATCAGATAACCGCCGTGTGCAGTATATACCCAATAGCAATTTTAAAAATTCAATATCAGTTGTATTATTCTAAAGACTCATTCCATTTTCAATGCAAAATGAGTACGAAATAAAGAGATAAACTACATATAAAATGTAAAACATGGAAAAATTTATCACTTGCAAACATAAAAGCAAAAAGGATAAAAAAAAGAGAACAAAAGCAAATGGAGACCATAAAAGAATGTAGAAAAAAAAGATAAATCCGCCGTGTTACCTTTTCCATATGTAGTTTGGCTGGGTTTTTATTAAGGTGCACACACTCCAGCACAGGAATGCAATCATCTCAGTAATACACTTTACGGCCGCAGGCAAAATTAATTTATGCCACGCTGAAGGTTTCCAGCCCCCCTGGACAGAAAGGGGTGGGAGGGGGGTGCGGGCAGGGCAGGGGGGTGGGCACCGGCCCCACCTGCAGCGTGAAGACACAAAGATGCTGGTGAGGAGCGGGAGAAGGGCGATCCCGGCTCCCTGCCCAGGGCCTGAGCATCCAGCCGCCCCCTGCCTCCCCCTGCCCCACGGCAGAAGCAGCTCTGCTGCCCTGTGCCCGGGGGGCTGCGGGGGGGCAGAGGTGCCCACGGGGAGTGCGTTCCCCACCACCGAGTGGCTGGAGGCTCCTCCACCCAACAGCCCCTGGTGGGCGGTGGGCATCGCTGCCCTCTCCTCTCGTGTACCAGGGCGAGTTCATCCTCAAAAGCCCCTCTGGCCCCTGCCCGTTGTGCCAGCGATTCCATGACGAAGAGGCTCTCAGGAGCTGTAATTACCATGTTTTATCTGCCAGAAGTTGCCCCGCGCTGACACTTTGCATACGTGGCTCCTGGCACGGATCGGTTTGGTTTTGTTCCTCTGCTAAATTGCTGCTCACGTCAGAGGACCCGGCCGGCTGCGCGGCTCATAACAACGGGGTTTTCAACGAGCACCCTGGGTTCACACAGCCTCTTTAGCAGGAAATAAAAGAGCTATTTGCGGGGGAAAAAAAATAAATCCAAACCACCAAAACCCCCCAAAAACCTTTCAGAGAGAAACTGGACTCGTGCATCATCCGGTGACCCTCGCTTCGAAGGACAGCGTCATTCCTGTCCCAAAGTTACTCATTTTCTACTCCTGCTCTTGAGAATTTATGTCAGAAGGAAAGAGTGATGAAACTGAGGCAATAGAACGGGACGGACTATTTACCCTAGAACTAACCCTCAGTGTGTAGTCTGCTGTGCAGCCAGCACGTGTTCTGCCTCCTGAGGCTTCTCCCCCCAGGGACAGCACGGCTGAGCTTTTGGCCGGGGTGACCTCCATCGGCTCCTCAGGACCAGGCTCTGGACGCAGCCGTCAACGGGACTTCACCTTTTCCAGCTCCTCCAGAAACACCCACGCGTGGAGGGCGGGTGACCAGGAGAGCCCCGGAGCCGAGCCAACAGCTCTGCCCGGTCCCTGCGGTGTCTGAGGTGACATCTGGGGATGCGCTGGGACGCCAGCAGAGACGTGCTGCTGTGCTGGGGGCACCGCGGGCCGGAGCTGGTGGTTCTGCTGCCGCTCCCATCTGCACATGAAGGAGACCTGGATTTAGTTCTCCTCCAGGAACCCTATCAGACGCTGGCCTGGCAGACCGGGTGGGACAGGGCTGGGCGGAACGAGGCTGGAATGATACCAGGAGGGACTCTTCCGTACCCACCACGTGTACCTGTGGAAGAGGGAGCAACCTCCACCCAGTTTTCCCTTGCAGGACCCAGATGTGTTTTGGGAGGAGTCTCTTGGATCTTTTTGTTCCCCTGGCAGTGAACGGGACTCACCTGCTAGATGCCATCTACAGCTTCACAGCAAGGCCACCATTCTGGTAAATCCTTTTTGTTTTCCTGTCTCCGAGTACGGTAACTGTCCCCTGGCCACTGCTCTGCTGGGCCAGCAGCCCTCCTCCCATACAGTGACAGGCAAAGAAAACCTCAGGATGCAGAGCTCCATGGGTATCCCCATGGCTCGGTGTGGGATGAGGAGGATGCAGAGCTCCATGGGTATCCCCACGGTTTAGTGTGGGATGAGGAGCCCCATGGGTATCCCCATAGTTTGGTGTGGGGTGAGGAGGATGCAGAGCTCTGTGGGTATCCCCACGGTTTGGTGTGGGATGAGGAGCCCCACAGGTATCCCCATGGCTCGGTGTGGGATGAGGAGGATGAGGAGCCCCATGGGTATCCCCACGGATCAGCCACTCTCCTGGCTGCCTGGGGCAGCTCCTACCTCCTCCCAAAGCCCTGGCATCGTGGCCACCAAACATCAAGACATCTAATGGGGATATGCAATAAACTCAGCAAGTGTGCTTGAAAAACTCCTCCCTTCACAGAACCAGTTTTTTTTTTAAATTTACATAATGTTAAACAGTATCTTGCTCACATACCCATGGATCTTCGTTGCTTTGTTGTCATGGATACCAGTACATACCTTGTTTTCTTTGAAAGATCTTTCAAATATGTGCATTTGGATGTCTGCTATATTTACCTGAACGTAATAAGCACATTTTTTACACTAGTAAATAATATTAAGCAACTGTGTAATTTATGCTGGAAGGCTAAACACGCTTCAGCTCCGCATTTTAACGCCCCTTTTTCACCCTGGAGGTTTCAGATCCAAAGATGCTGCCCAAATGCTGTTCTGGTGGAGACTGAGCATGACTTGCAGGAAACTGTTCTTTCTGGGGGATTTTGCTCCGAAGGGCCCGTCAGGTGCAAACCAGGCTCAGGTGAGGGAAGAAATCAAACGCCTTGTTTCCAAACATGAGCTGATTCCTTTCAAGATAATGTTCCAAAAGATGCTCCCTGTCTAAAAAAAACTCCCTAGGAGGATTCCTGTATATTGTAAACATCTTTTTAGTGGAGGCAACGAAGACATTATTGGCTACAGGCACAGTGGGGAAATCTTGGATGCGGGTCCCCCGTCTCCCCCCTTGAGAGCCTGGTGTCCCACAGCAAGGGACCGCTCCCCCCACGGGGCTTCTGAGTCCCAGCAACTGCCGAAAAGCCAAACGCATCCCTTTTGCTTCGTTACCTGTTCATTAGTCCCCAGTAACCTTCACGGCCCCTTCGTGCTTGACAACACGAAGCACAACATCTCATTAAGAGCGAGCACCAGAAATGTCTGTCTTGCGAGCAGTGACAGGCTGTCATTAATTTCATAAATGATATGTTGGAGGCTTCATACCCTGGGTCTGACGCTGGCGAGGAGCTGGGGAGGAAATCTTGGTCCCTGCCCGCTGAGTCAGCACCCGAGCTGTAGCCTGGGTGGTTAATTCATACCCACTACACTGCGAGCAGCTCAGGCTGGCAAAGGGGCTCGCTCCTAGGGTTTACGATATTAAATTCAATTAAGTTTCTCTTATCAGCAGCGGAGAAAGAAGACATTGAAATAATGACAAGGGAACGATACTGTTATTAGTGAAGAAGCAACATTTGTCACGATTAAAGAACAAAATTGCAATAGAATTGCCTCCCTTGCCTGCAGTTTGTGAAGTCAGGAGTAAATCACACAACCATGGGGTAAATATTTGAGATGCACGTACAAACCACACCTCTGAGAGAAAGAACAACATTTTCCTCAATGAAGTGACTCATTTTGTGCTTCAGAGCTGCTTCTGAAGCACCCCTCGGGCCGAGAGGCTGGGGGTGAGTGTCTGCTTGTGCCAACGGCCAGAGGTGGGGTAAAGCTGGAGCCCAGGAAGGGAAAGCAGGAGGTCCTGAACCCCTGAGAGAGCGGCACAGACCTGCTCCTTGAGGGAGAGCTCCCCAGGCAGCACCTGGGAAAAGAGGACGTGGGGATGTTTCGTAGCTTTGTTTTCTCTTCCGAGGCGCCAGAGATACCAACTTTGGAAAACTGCAGGAAGGTCGGAAACCGTGAAGTTTCAAAACCCAAAGAAATCTCCCCGGTGGCTTTGCGTCCCGGCCGGCGGTGCCCGCTGAACGGCGTGGAGCTCCGTGCCACCGCCCCCAGGACCGCCCGCCCGCCCCGGCCATCAGCCCCAGGGCTGGGAGATCCCCGAGGATCCTTCCAAGGGTGTTGCAGCGCCTTTCTGAGCTTGACTTGACTTGCTTGACTTTGCTTTGACTTGCTGGCTTTGCTTGACTTGCTTGGCTTGACTTTGCCCCATGAGTTTGAACCTGAGTAAAACACCTTTCCCAACCAATCTTGGCAGAAGCAGGTACGGAGCAGCAAGAACACAGAAGTCCAGGCCACCACGTGCAGAGAGGGAAGAGCAAAGAGAGGCAATAACGCATCTTTCTTTGCTTGTAGCCCAAAGTTCTCCTCCGCGAGCCTCGCCCCAAGGTCTGAGCTCTCTGCAAGGCACCAGGGCAGCAGCGCCGGCACCGGCAGAGCCTCAGCTGGTTCTGGCAGAACCGCTCATGGACGTGAGGTTTAGGAGGGCCGGTGCCGGATCAGCCCCCGGTTCCGAGCCGGTGGCCTCTCCCAGCATCCGATCGTGGGGCAGAAGGGAGCCGTGGTGAAAGGACTATGCCCCCCCGCTGCCCTTCACGCCTCTGGGGGGCTGTGGGGGCATCACCCTCCTGCCACCCGCGTGGGAGCACAGGGATGCTCTGAACCTGCCCTTAAAATTCACATCTCGGCTGCAGCTCCGTCAGAGGTGGAGCACGAAGCCGGCTTCCCTGGCAGGGCCCTTGATTAGCAGATTTCAAAGAAGGATCAAAACCTGAGTGAAACCCTAATATTAAAGAAGGCTGGTGTCCTTTCCCTCCTTTGTACAGAAAAAAAGAAAAAGAAAGAAAAAGAGAAAAGGGAAATGTAATTCTCTTTCATTTGCGTGTGCAGGAACAAATTAGCTTCAGAAGCAATTTTACAGTAATTATGACCATCTCCAATGGATTAGATTTTCAGAAATATTCACTCTAATGTCATGATGACAACTATCATATCCTGATTTTTTTTATTTGATGTTCTAGCAATTTAAGGGTTCCAATAATCTGTGTGCATGACTAGACTAGAACGAAAACACATTTACAACTTATGAGTTTTGTGACGCTGAAAATTTTATGGTGAAGTGATTTTGACCTTTGGAGTGGATGAAAAATTCAGTGGTAACACGATCTTTATCTTCTCGGCATGGCATGTTGATATAGCCTGTCATTTCAGCTCATATTCCCTGATAATGAGGTGTGTTTGATCTTTTATTCTCATAATACTTTAAGTGTCTCATAATTATAAATTTATTTGGCAATCCCTGCGATAGTGCAGACACAGGAGTCCAGTTAGCATTTCTGTCGCACCTCCTTTCACTGGTGATACCTTGTGATTTCACAAAGAGTTAAAGTTCAAAGTGTTCTCGTATCCTTGCATATGGAATGTAATGTAAATAAACCTTTGGGGAGATTTGGTGAGTTTGGGGGAATTCTGCAACATGCCTGGTGCCCTCTTTGATGGCTGCAGGGTCACTCTGTGCCTTTGGGACGGCTGCTGTGGTCAGTCAACTGTCTGCTGACGCTCTGCAGCAGCGCATCGTTAACACGCGGCTGCAGTCGGAACAGCCCCTGGGAAACTGGGGTTGCCTTTAAGAACTTTGTTGTTTGGTTGGGGTTGAATTTTTTTTGGTTTTGGTTTTATGTTTTGTTTGTTGTTGGTGGTTGTTTTTTTTCCCCCAGAGTAGCTCAACCTTGGTTTAGTTTCAGTGTCCACTGAGAATTTATGGACATTCTCAGCTGCGTAAGAACAACGCACCAAACCCCAACCCTCTAAACCCCAACTTCTGATGAAGGACAGCCCCGTTGCATTTGCATTTTGACCCAGAGGCAGCCCAGACGGTCTTTCTGACGACTCGATTTTGAAGCTGCTGCCTGGTTTCAGGCAGGCTTTCCTTTCTCCCCTCCCCTGCTGCACGGCCAAGCCGTGGCACAGCTCAGCCTGGGGATGCCTCTGGCTTTCCCGTTGCGGGGCTCAAGCCGGTTGTGAGCCTCGTGGTTGTGGTGACACTTTGCAGATCCCACGGGAACACGTGCCCTTGGGGAACAGCCACTACTGCTGAGGCCGATGTCACTATTGTGATCAATTCTTCAGGTCATTTAAACACCGCTGAGGCTTCTCAGGGGACGGGTGGTCAGAGGTGGTGTTGTCCATCCCCTGTATTCAGTCTGAGAAGCCCCTCTGGGGCAGCTGGTGAGGACCAGCTCATTGCCTGAGGACCATCATGGTAAGCCCCTGAGCGCTCTCGGGTCCCAGTGAAGTCCATGGAAGGGAGAGTGTCCACTGGCTGTTGGGTCTGGGGGGCTCTGCAGAGCCAGCCATGGAGTGACAAGAGACTGAAACAAAGACAAGAAACAAGCAATAACTGAGGCCACCAAAGCCATGTCCCTTGGTTGGCGTTTTTAACTGGGTAACAGCCCTGGGCTCACCTTTCAGCGAGAGGTCCACGTAACGTGGAGGAGCAGCTCCCTCTTTGCCCAATGGCCACCGCACGGGGGGTCCCCAGAGCCAGTCACCCCGTGTGTCCCCACAGCCCCTGCGCTGGCACTGGCTGAGGGCACACAAAGACGGGTCCAGCCCCTCGGAGCGGCTGCTCTGGGCAGTCTGCCTGGAGAGTGACTGAGTCAACAATTATAAATGAGCCGTTTCTTGTTCCTGCGATATCATCCATCGCTAGACACCGCTAAGTGAGTCTGGTGACATTAAAACCATGTTTAATAAAGCCAACATTTCAATACCACTTATGATAGGGTCAGCAGTTGCCTAATGCAATTAATCATTCATTTACTGAGAAAGTGGAGGCATTGGACAGTGAGAGAAAACAACAAAAGTAAGAGGAAGAACGTTCACACAAAATAAAAAGTAGTCATTATGCAATTAATGACAATTTACTTCTGATTTCTCCTCCTGAAATACCTCCTGAAGTTCTTTGGGCTGTGGGATAAAGCAAGTAGACTAAGGGAGAGCATCCCTTGGTGCCAAGGCAGAGCCCTGCACTGCGGCTCAGGACTGCACCCGAGGCTGCTGGGGTCCCCAGGAGGCAGTTTCTGCCAGAACAGAACGACTCTTTTAACCACGGTCTGCGTGATTTCCAGTGCGCAGATGATCTGTTAGAGGCTTTGCTGGGAGGGATGCTGTGACCTGCAGGGAGCGGGACACAGCCTGGACCGAACCTGGTCACAGAAGGCAGCGTGTTCCTGCTGCAGGGGAGCCCCCTGCCCGTCCCAGGGACACTTCCATCTGTATGCACCCCACAACCCGGCCGGGGCAGACCGGCAGTGAGTTGGCAGGTGGCCTTTCCAACGAAGGGACACTCGTTCAACATCTGTTTGCTGCTTTCTCACCCTGGAATGCTAAACACGTCCCAGGCACGCATATTCCTTTCCATTTCCCCTCTGTCCCCTCCTTCTTACCGCTCACATTCCAACGATCAAATATATTTTTAGGAGACACAGATGAGCAGGGCCAGTGTGGGGTTACTGCAGCTGCAGTGCCTACGTTCTGCTGCTTCTCCTAATGGCCAAACGCCACGAGGACTACAGCCCCAGACTTCGTAAAGCTCACAAATGAGAGCGAGCCTCTGCTCTGAAAGCAGGATGGGAAAAGGGAATCAGTGCTACTCCTCGAAGCAATTACAGAATCACAGAACCACACAATCACAGAATCACCTAGGTTGGAATGGACCTTTTAAGATCACCTAGTCCAACCAATGGGGGGAAAAAACCAACCAACCAACCAACCAAAAAAAACCGCACAAAAACCCACAAAAAAAACCAACAACCATAAACACCCCCTCACCCCACCCAACACTGAGCCATATCCCTGAGCACCAAGTCAACT
>VZRU01009535.1:31424-44350 GCA_013398155.1 Pedionomus torquatus | reverse complement strand
GGGGGGAAAAAACCAACCAACCAACCAACCAAAAAAAACCGCACAAAAACCCACAAAAAAACCCAACAACCATAAACACCACCTCACCCCACCCAACACTAATCCATATCCCTGAGCACCAAGTCAACTTCTCTCTTGAATCCCTCCAGGGATGGTGCCTCAACCACCTCCCTGGGCAGCCCATTCCAATACCTGACAACCCTTTCAGGAAAGAAATATTTCCTAATATCTCACCTGAACTTCCCCTGGTGCAACTTGAAGCCATCACCCCTTGTCCTGTCATCTGGAACTGGGGAGAAGAGACCAACCCCCGCCTCTCTGCAGCCTCCTTTCAGGGAGTTGGAGAGAGCGAGAAGGTCTCCCCTCAGCCTCCTCTTCCTCAGGCTGAACACCCCCAGCTCCCTCAGCCTCTCCTCAGCAGATTTGTGCTCCAGACCCCAGCTTTGATGCCCTTCTCTCTACCTCCAGGTACCATCTCTTTCCAGCCAGTGACGAGCTGCCGCCCAACACAGCGTTGCCGTTGCATCCCAGCACCCCCGCTGCTCCTGCGAGCAGCCGTGCCTGGGCATCAAAAACCACCAGCTATTAATACTTTAAACAATTAATTATTTAGTTATGGATGCTGGCTCAAAGAGAAGCTACGGCACCCACACACTAGCTGTTCCTCGGGCTTATGGCTGGGCGAGTGGGTGTCGTCCTCCGGGGGGGACAAGCCACCTAAAAGCCCCTGGAGATGCCCCCCAGGTGTGTGCTGCTTGGGCTGCGCGGTGCATTGGTCCTCCTGCTGCAATTAAGTGCTGATCTTTGTTAATATCCTCTTCCCAGAGCTTTTCAGGACTTTTTTTTTAATTTTATTTTGCACAGAGCAAGGCCAAAATACCGCAAAATTGTAATTTCCTTCGGCATCCCATTCTGTACACACAGGTCATGGCCCCCGAGCAAATAACTGTAACTCCTCTCTTTGAATTTGTCGAGGTTATGACAAATTTTAGCTGTTGAGCTTGAAACGTCCTCAGCGCCTACCTTGCACTAAATATTTACTGTGCTTTGGCAGAAACAGACAAATATCTGGGTCTTTAAAGAAGCGCACACACAGAGCGAGCATGCCATTAGGCTAAATTAATTGCCATCCGACTTCTGATCACTGCCGCGCTGGAAGTGAACGAGGGTGACGGCTGAAACGGGTGGAATCGCTTAGCATTTGGGTAAGTAAATGGGACGTGAATTAAACGCCTTCGTGTTTGCTGTCTGAAATGTTTGTGGACGTTGGGTAGTTACCGGCGGCGAGCCCTGGGCCAGCGGGAGTCTGCTCAGAGCGGGGAATGAGGGACCCGAGCTACGGTAAGGGATCAATAAAAATAGTAGATATGAAATCACTAATTGATAGCTGGGGATCGATAAAAATAGTAGATATGAAATCACTAATTGATAGCTGGGGATCGATAAAAATAGTAGATATGAAATCACTAATTGATAGCTGGGGCTCCTCCTGCACGAACAGCTGATACCCGTGTGCTAATCAGGTTTCCAGGAGCTCAGGGGGCGGGGGGAAGAGAACCAGGAGCATGGGATTAAAGAGAGAGGAGATGAAAATTGGTCCTGACCATCCAGAACCTGGCAATTAAAGATGCGGCTCTGTAGTTAATGAGAGAAAATGGGGTTAGTTTAGCACTGCTTGTGCAGCAGCTCTGCAGCAAGGTGGGTTACTGTTGGGCTTTGGTGCTATTATGGGTAGCCAGCAACTCTGGAAACTCCTCCTGGGCTATGGAGATGC
This sequence comes from Pedionomus torquatus, assembly GCA_013398155.1. Taxonomy (NCBI): domain Eukaryota; kingdom Metazoa; phylum Chordata; class Aves; order Charadriiformes; family Pedionomidae; genus Pedionomus; species Pedionomus torquatus. The sequence goes on along the minus strand of VZRU01009535.1, from coordinate 42,576 downwards.
TGGGAGGGCTGGAGACCCTCCGCTGGGAGGACAGGCTGAGAGAGCTGGGGGATTCAGCCTGGAGAAGGCTCTGGGGAAACCTTAGAGCCCCTTCCAGTCCCTAAAAGCCCCCACTAAGGGGCTCTATGGTCTCCCCGGAGCCTTCTCTTCCAGGAAAACTGGGAAGGGACTCTTGATGAGGGAGGGGAGCCCTAGGAGGAGGTGGAGGGGTTTGACCCTGAAAGAGGGGAGATGGAGATGAGATGTGGGGAAGAACTTTGCTGTGAGGGTGGTGAGAGCCTGGCCCAGGTTGCCCCGAGAAGCTGTGGCTGCCCCATCCCTGGAGGGGTTCAAGGCCAGGCTGGATGGGGCTTGGAGCAACCTGGGGTGGTGGGAGGTGTCCCTGCCCAGGGCAGGGGGTGGCACTGGAGGGGCTTTAAGGTCCCTTCCCACCCAAACCATCCTGTGATTCTTATGATTTGTGTGAAATAATGCCTTTGGTGGAGGTTGTGTGTCTCACTGGGAGAAGGAGGAGGAATGTCTCAGGGGAGGCATTGCTGTTGGCAGTAAGAGGGTGCGGATCTGTACGAGGCTGGGAGAGCAAGGCCAATCCCAGAGTCTCTGTTTTTTCTTGGTTAAACACATTAAATGTGACTTGTTTGCCTGCAGAGCCCCGGCACTGATTCTGCGTGGCGCGGAGCTCTGGATTCCCGGTGATGTGCGTCGGTGTCGGCGGCTGGGAAGGCCTTTTACTGAAATGGACTAATACAATATTTATATTTTCTGCAGCCTGGCTTCCTCTAAAACTTTGACTGCAGCTCTCTCCTGGGTACTATTTATCTGTTGCTGGATATGTCTCGCCAAAGGAGAAGCAAAAGAGTGAGCGGGCTAAAAGTTTAAGAAAAGAATCTGGGGAAAAGAAAAACAATCCAAGACTTATTCATTTGTGAAGTAGTAATATTTATACGTTATGCTGCAGTAATTTTTCTCCTGATGCTGTCATTTGGTCCCAGAGACATTTAGGTTTCATGGTTTAGAAGCTATGCCAGCTTAATTAAAGTCAATTACATACATGCATGAAGAGGAGGACAAGAAAGGAGAAACGAATCTCTGGTTTCAGCGTTTTGGCTCCAGGTTGACACCTCCTGGTCTCTGCAGAGGGGGGACCCAGGGCTCGCTCCCAGCCAGCGATGCTGCCTCTGCTCTGCCAAAATCTGTGCTGGGCCAGCCCAGAAGGTGCCCGTGGGGTTGGGCAGGGGCTGTCCTTACCCTGGCAGGGTCCCTGCCTCCAGCTGCAGCTGATTCCCTCTGACTCGCGAGAGGGGATTGTCTTGAGGCACGTGCTCTGCTTTCCCACCTCAAGCCAGCGATGTCAGGTGAGGGGCAGCAGCTGAGCCATTACCCAGCTTCTGAGGGCTGGTTGGTTTCACCGTGGGGACGTTTTGGGGTTGAACGCAGCCCAAAGGCTCCCTCTCAGTGCAGACCCTTCCCATCGATGGTGTGTCTGAGGGAGCTTCCCGAGCCGTCGCCGCAGGGCTTGCATGGGATGCTGTGAGTCCTGGGGCTGCGTCTGGCTGTGCCGAGCCTTCGTGCGAGGGAGGGGTGGCTGCTGCTTGTCATCAGCAGCTGAGGGCATCTGCATATGGTGGAGAGTGTTTGAGGTGTCACCAGAAGGTGTGTTTATGATTGGTCGTCCGCTAAGCCGCTCCTCTGACCCAAAGCCCATTAAAATCAATGGAGAGCCCCCGGGTGACACCAGAGGACGAGCTGCCTGATCTGCCCAGCGCATTAGCCTGGTCTGGAGCCGCTCAGCGGGATGATGCTGATGCCCTACCACAGCCAAGAGCCGCTGCGAGGGCCGGCTCCTGCCTGCAGCCCGGCGATGCTGCCCACCACAGCCAGGCCAGCTGCAGGCTCTCTGCCCTGGGACGCCGGCACAAGGGTAATTAAACTCGACTTTCAAAACAAAGTTCAGAAATAGGGCAGCGCAGTGGGGGCTGGTTGGGATTTTCGGGATGCTCGAGGCTGCTCAGCAGAGCACTGGAGTAAGGAACGGCAGAATGAGAAAAGGAAAGGAAGGAGCATTTGAGGAAAACACTGTTGTCTGATGTTGCAGATTCATTACAGGTGCTGGAAGGTCCTGGGGTGTGGAGGCTACCTGACCGGAGCAGGACTCTGGGTGTGTAATTAGTCGCTTTCTACATCAGCTCGATAAAGAAGAGCTTTTCACTGCCCGGTACAGATTCGTCTTTAGCAACATTTGGATCATTTTAAAGATGCAATGTGTATTTCAGCAAGGTTAGGAAGAGGAAACAAGCAGGAATTGGGCAAACATCTCAGTAGAGTTAGAAAGGTACTGCAGCCTGGTCGGTTTGGTGCTGTGCCCCTACGCACCCTCAGCGTAACTGCAAGTTAACACATAAGTGGGAACTGGAGCTGGAAAATTGACCATCCATCATGTCATGAGGCTTACGATGAGCAGATGAGAGTCTTTCGTGGCAGAAGACACTGCTTCACTTCAAAATATGCTCTACAAATGGTTCCCAGCCTTCCCCGTTTCTGCAAGCGGGTTTCCTAAAGCGCCGCTGAGGGCAGCTCTGACCGTCCTTCTGGAATGACAGGGAAAGGGCAAAATGCTGCCCTGAGTGAGCAGGACCGAGGGGAGGCACCGCTGGTGCTCGGGGTGTGACTCCCATACCCCAACATGGGCACCTGGGCACGTTTCTCCATCCCAGGGTGCCTGAGCCACTGCGGGCAGCTGGCAGGTAAACCCGCGATCCAGCAGCGCCCAGAGACAGAGAAAGGTCCTCAAGTGACCAAAGCAGCAGTAAATGTCTCTGTGAGGGCTCCTGAACCCCCATCACCTGACGTGAGGCTTCCTGCAGCCTACCCGAGGGTGCCCAGGAGTGGCACTCGGGGGTGGCACAGGGACCAGCTGCCGCTGGACTCCTGGGGCGAGCTGGCCCAACTGTGCTGATAGCCACCATGGTCAATGACCAACCGAGGAGCTGGAAGGAGACCTCACTCCTTCTAATTCACTGCCTGCACTCGGTTCCTCCTCTAACCCCTGCAGGCTTGGTGTGAAAGCACCTCAGAGACCTCTCTGGCTGAGCTCGGAGAGTGTGAGATCACGAGAGGTGGTGGAAGGAGAAGGGGCTGGAGCCACTGAACATGGAATGAATTTGCATTGATGCCGTCTCCATAGCGAGCTTTGAGGGCTTTGATAAAAAGGGATAAAAACATATTCCCGCTTTGAGGGCGGGGATAAAACCACCACCAACATATCGTGTCTGAGCCTTACGAGCCACTCTTCATCCTCCTCCTCTTCCTCACCCCAACCTGCATCACGGGGCTGAAGTTCACTCAACCTTTTGAGTTGCAGGAAATCTTTGCGACTTACACCTGTAAATTTCTGCATTGTTTTAATTTATGTAAGATTGTTGGGGTTGGTTTTTTTTCAGTTTTTTTTTTCCCCTTTGATGTTATTTGACCCGAGGTGCCACCATTTGGGAGCCATCTTTACTTTTATTTTGGCGTGAGTGCATTTCCTCCTTCAGTTCTTGGAAGCTTTTGCTTATGAAGTAACAGAAATGAGTTTCTGGAAAAAGCTGGTGGGAAATCCCTTCCTTTCATCTGTGGTTTTAGCCAGTCCTGCTGCCGAGCACGCTCCCGGGGTTTGAAGGGCAGCTGCTGGTCAAGGGGGACCTTTGGGAGGGTGAGCACCAGGCTTTGGTGGGGAGGAATATTTGTCCCCGTGTTGTTGTCTGCTGCGTAAATACATTTCAAGGGCTGATTTACTGCGTGTGGCATGACTGTAGCTGGACTGCTGAAGGGTAAGCCAAAACAGCTTTTAATTTGCGTTAACCTTAAAAGCATGCAGTCTGAGGAACCTTGACAATGCATTTAGAAAAAGTAGCAATAACCATGAACCTGTGTTAACTACCCTGGGTTTTACAGCCAGATCATTTAAACATGTTCTGAGCAAAGAGGTGGCGTGAGAACGTTGTTAGCAAGCTCATTAGTCATCCGAGACCGCCAGGCAAAAGCCATTAGCGGTAGGAATCATATTTGACAGGAATAGCATTTGCAAAGGCTTGGAAGACGTGTTTGGGTGGGGTTAGCATCACCGTTTTCAAAACCACCGGCTTCAAAACGTGGACAGGCGATGCCCTGGCATCGGCGGCGCCTTCGCATCTCGCATGGGCCGGGTCCCACATGGGTAGCACGGGATGGGCACAGCGCGGTGCTCTTTGGGTGTCTCTTCAGTAGGGCAGTGGAGAACGAGGCATTCAGCTTAAATAAATAAATAAATGCTGATCCGTGCCTGTCTTTCCTTCTGCTATTTATTTTCCATCCTGTTTTTATTAACCTTACTCTATAACTTTCCCAGGGCCCACACTGGCTGGGCGTGATAAAATTTTTGCTGCTACTTCTGTCACTTCATTCTTCACTTTTATGGGTGGTCGTTACTGCTGCGGAGGGCTTTCTCCTCCGGCGCAATTTCGCTTTTAGTGGGTCTTACACCAGCTGCGCTGGGACCTCCACCGAAAGATAAAGGCACTTTCCAGAAACTCTTTGTCAGGAGCCTGAGCCCGCAGCTCGTATGAAGCACATGAAGCCAAACACATGAGCGTGGCATGAATTTTTTTTCGTGCGGGTGTAGGGGAGGTCTCGTTTAAATAAATACAGCCTTGTGGTGAAATACTGCGTGTGTCTGGAGAGTCCCTGGGCATTCCCAGGTCACACTTGAAATTTTTTACTGTGACATTCCCAGGTCACACCTGAAAGTGATTATTAAAACAGTTTTATGGGCAAGGTGGTGACTGAGGTTGCATATCTAGTGCCAGAGTTCGGGCAGTGGAAGGCAATGGTTAATTTCATTTATTTGTAGCAACACTGACTGTTTCTTTCAGTGACATCCCCCTTTTCTTCATGGCTTTAGGGCCACCAAGATGCTGGGAGGGCTGGAGCCCCTCTGCTGTGAGGACAGGCTGAGGGAGCTGGGGCTGTTCAGCCTGGAGAAGAGAAGGCTCCGGGGAGAGCTTGGAGCAGCCTTCCAGGATCTGAAGGGAGCTCCAGGAGAGCTGGAGAGGGACTCTTGGTCAGGGAGCGGAGGGACAGGACAAGGGGGAAGGGGTTTAAATTGGAAGAGGGGAGATTGAGATGAGATGTGGGGAAGAACCTGAGGGTGATGAGGTACTGGAACAGGTTTCCCAGAGAAGCTGTGGCTGCCCCATCCCTGGAGGGGTTCAAGGCCAGGCTGGATGGGGCTTGGAGAAACCTGGTGTGGTGGGAGGTGTCCCTGCCCAGGGCAGGGGGTTGGAACTGGATGATCTTGAAGGTTCCGTCCTACTCTAACCAGTCTATGACTCTACTCAACACAGACCCTGCTTTTCCTTCTTGAGCACCCTTTTTGTCTGAGATCTGAAGCAGAAGAGCCCCCATGGTGGCAATGCCTGGAGCTCTGTGGTGGGTCTGGCTCCCTCGGGAGCCCCCTCCCCATGGGGGTCCCTGCCTGGGCCCTGGTCCTTGGCTGGTGCTGGGGGCGGTGGGTCCTTGTGCCGCTGCCGTGCCTGGTGTCTCTGTGCTGAGCTCCAGGGCGCAGGGAGAGGAGTCTGCTCCACGTTCCCTGCAGTCCCCAGCACACCGTCCCCGCTGTCTGTTCTGGAGGATCAGCTCCCGGTCCATAAGGACGCACTGACAGGTCTCCCCCAGGCAGATGGCACGAGTTGAGCCATAAACCTCTCCAACCACGATTTTCCACAGACCCTGAGCTCCAGGGCGGTGGCAGCTACTAGAACAAACCATTATGTGTGTGTCTGTACTCACACACAAGCGCCTGTCAGAGACATAAACCAGTTCAAAAGGCTTTTGACATTGGTTCTTCAAGCTCGGGAGCGCTGCGGTGCGGGGAAGATGACAAGCTGCTGAGCACAATGGAAATAACCCTGTGTTTAGATATGGGGGGGATGAGGAGCAATGGTGGGCTCGGCAGCGGGGCTTGGGCTGTCTTGCTCCGTGGGTGGGTGAGTGAAGGGCCGTGCTCTGCCCCAAACGGGAGCCTCCGTGGCTGTTGGTTGTGGGGACTGAAGGCTGAGGTGAAACTGTGATTTATCCCTCCCTGCGGGGGCTGCGAGGGGTGTCTGTGGGGTCCTGGCTGCAGAGCTCCCCGTCGGGCTCAGGCTCACCCTGAGCAGGCATCCCTGTTTCCCTCCCTGAGGTGGGAAAACAGGCTGCAGTGTTGGCTTTACACCCTATATTCTTACATGTATATTCTTTACACCCTATTCTCCGTATATATTCTTTTTACACCCTATTCTCTGTATAACAAACTCAGATGCAATAATCAAAAGCCTTTTATTAACATTAAATCTAAATGTAATGTTAATAAAAATACATGAAGTCCAGTTGCCATATTGAAGTTTGGAGAAGCGGGGGCTGACTCTGCATGTACCCCTCCTGCAGCCCCTTCCTCTGCCTGAAGATGGGGGGGAAGCCTGGGGGTCTCTCATGCAGCAGCCCTTTGCGTGGCACTTGCCTCTGCCCGCGCGGTGCCCGAGGTCTCCTCTCCCGTGCTCAGCCCCCGCGGTGGGCCAAGAGAGGAGATTGCGAGCTTTGCTCCTGGAATTATCAGCGCTCCGACAGAGCTGTGAATCCTGCTAAGCTTCCCCGACCCCCTGGCATTATCATAAAATAATCTTCGTGCGGGATCTGGCTGCCTCAGCAGTTCCCGCAGGATGTCGTTCTTGAAGTATCTGGGCTTTAGCGTTGTTGATAATCACTTTCTCTTAAACTCTTGTAAAATTGGGTCATTTTATGTTTTTTTTTTCCTTCTGTTTTGATCTCTCCCAGGGTGTGGGCAGAGATGGAGAGCACCTGAGCGGCACCGGCTGCAGATTTTTCCCCTGCCAGGTTCTGCCTGTGCTTTGGGAGGGGACAGAGGCGATGTCTGCCAGCTGCAGCCCCCTCCTCACCAGAGCTGCCCGTCAAGCTGTGCCCCCTGCAGCTTCCCTCTGGCTGCCTGCATGGGGGAGCTTGGGGACCCCCCACGGCGGTGGCTGCCCTTGGGGACAGGGGCTGCGGTGACAGAACCCTCTGACAGACGGGGATGGGGGGGACTGGGCCACCCTGGGCAGCGTGTCTGTCCCAGCAGAGAGCAGAGCCCACGTCCGATCCCACCTCTCCTGTCCAGCGCGGTGCCCGCAGGGACTGTCACGGAGGAGACGTGTAGATGAGCAGAGTGTCAGACCTGATGGGTAAAAAACCAAACATTTGATTCCTTTTCAAAACTGGAGGTAAAAAGCTGTGGAGCGATGACCGCAGTGAGACACTGCAGAGCAAAATGACATTTGAGAAGACCGTGACCTCTGGGAAAGTGTGATTGCAGGACGTAACTGCTGGGTCACTCAGGCAGCACCACGCCTGTACTGGGGCGATGACTCTCCTGCAGGGCATGCTCTGTGGCCAAGTCCAGGCTTTGCTGCACCCGTCCCTGCCCAGCTCCAGACCCCTCACCTGGGGAAGTGTCAGGGGTGGGATGTCCTCCCTGAGTGATGCCAGCAGCTCCAGGGCATGTGTTGGGATGATGCAGGGCACAGCAGCTGCCAGGATAGCCTACTGCTGGGGTAGCCCACTGCCAGGATAAGGCACTGCCAGGATAGCCTACTCTGGAATAAGGAATTCCCAGGGTGGCCCATCACTGGAATAGCCCAATGCTGGGGTAGCCCACTGCCGGGATAACACACTGCTGGGATAGCCCACTGCCAGGATAAGACACTAAATGGGTAGCCCACTGCTGGCATAGCCCAGTGCCAGGATAAGGCACCGCCAGGATAGCCCACCCTGGAATAAGGAATTGCCAGGGTAGCCCATCACTGGGATAGCCCACTGCTGGGGTAGCCTACTGCTGGAATAGCCCACTGCTGGGATAGCCTACTGCTGGGATAATGCACTCCCTGGGTAGTCCATTGCTGGGATAGCCCACTGCTGGAATAACACACTGCTGCGATAGCCCATTACCAGGATAAGGCACTACCTGCATAGTCCATTGCTGGGATAGCCCACCACCAGGATAATCTACTGCCAGGGAAGTCCACTGCTGGGATAATGCACTGCTGGGATAGCCCACTGCCAGGATAGTGCACTCCCTGGGTAGCCCACTGTGGAATAAGGGGTTGCCAGGGTATCCCATCGCTGGGAGAGCCCACTGCTGGGATAATGCACTGCCAGGGTAAGGCACTGCTGGGAGAGCCCGTTGCTTGGTACCACACGGCCAGGGTAGCCCTCTGCTGTGGAGCAGGAAAGGGTTTGCTTCAGACGCACGGGCTGACACGGGGATTTCATTCGGGGGATTGACGCTCCGTGCTGTGTGTGTATCCATGGCTTTAGATGTCAGTGTGGTGCCTTTCTCTTCGCTTCCCACCGAGCTGAGGTTTAAAGGATCCTCTCAGGAGGAGAAACCCATAAAATTTGGCAGCAACACACAGATATGCTCACGGGGGTGTTTTGGCTTTTCAGAAAGGCTCTGGAGAAGCCAGCCAGCCTTGGAGCCACCGCATCGCAAAAATCAAGTTTTCCCCATTATACATTGGGTACCTGGAAGGTTTATTTCAGTACAGGGCCAGTACTTCAGGTGGCACGATGGTCTACACCCTCTCTCAGAGAAGACGTTGGCTTGTTCTCTCTTCTTCTGTTTTGTTTTGATTTTTTAATGTATTTTTTTACTTCTACAGAGGCAAGTGATGTGTATGAAAGGTGTATGCTGGAGTTGAGACATCTCTTTGGGGAATATCTAAGCAATAATGGGGACTGACTCGCAGGCAGCCAGGTGCATATGTATCCGATTTATTCAACTTGCATATATCCATTATGATTTGTGGGTTTTGATGAATAAACTGGTATAATTTATACTTTGTTGGGACCACCCCCACAGACCAGGTCCCAGCAGGCCATCTCTCAGGTCTCTCCCCTCTGGGAGGAACTGCTTTCTCCCCCCGCTGCCCTCTCCCAGCCGGGGGATGCTCTGCAGCCCCTCCGTGCTGCTCCCTCGGGCTGCTGCTCCCTCGGAGCCTGTCTGCCTGTCCTGCGTCCTGTGCCCACGGTGCTGCCCGCTCTGCCACCTCGAACCGCCGCCAGACCCACCATGAGACCAGTGGGACACGGGGGCTGTGGGACGTTCACGCTGAGGGACCGGGGCAGCACTACTCTGCGACAGTCTGTGGGCACAAATGCTTATATTATTGTATGGCTTAATCCTTTTCTGGGGGGGAATTTACAGGCTAGAACCATACTTCATCATCATCATCTTTATTTTTTTTTTTTTTTTTAACTGCAGAGCCGTCAGCCCCGTTCATAAACTGATAAATCTTTTGGGGTGTTCTCCGCCCAGGCTCGTGGTCTCCCGCTGCTGCCAGTGGGCTTTGCTGCTCTGGCTTCCTTTATTCCTTCAAGCAGCACGTGCTGAGACGAGCCAGACATCTGCGGTGAGCGCAGCCTGGCTAACACACCAGAAGGCTCCAGCCTTCCTCCCTTTTTCACTCCTCGTGTGTAAATTGGACGGTGAAGGAGCAGCCAGATTTTATTTTCCCGTCTCCACATTTTGGAGAAACACAAGCTGACGGCCGCGTTTCCCGTGACGACACGAGAGGTGGATCCCCCCCAGGGACCCCGCGCTGCCATCGCGGCAGGGGTTGGCTTTCCTGGCCGACCTGCCCGGCGTTCGGGAGCTGCCAGCAGGGCACGGGTGCCTTTGGTTCGGCATGAGATAACTTGGGTTTGACAACTGCTCTCGTCTTTTCCTCTCGCTGCACCTGGGGCCTTGAGGCGGTTCGTCACCACGCAGGGAAGAGCTGGGGGGAAATCTCCAGATTTTGGCACTGAGTGCGAAACCTGAAATGAATCCGGTGTTCAGGCTGGGAGACTGAGGCTGAGGAGCTCCAGGAGCTGAAAGATACTCTCCATGTGTACCCGTCTGCATCGCACCAAGCTGCAAGACACAACAGTGCTATTTATTGGACTCGGTTGTAATTTCACTTTAAAGTGAAAACTGAATAAAGGAGAGGAACCGGCACCTTCCCAGGGCTCTGACGTTCCTTTCGAAGGAGCCTGCTTCATCTCCAAACCATGTGAAGGAGCCTGCCCCGACTCCAAACCATGTGAAGGAGCCTGCCCCGTCTCCAAATCATGTGAAGGAGCCTGCCCCGACTCCAAGGCAGGGGCCCGGCGGGGCTGGCGCTGGTGGCTGGCACCTTGTGAGCATTCCCGGAGCGGGCTTGGTGCCTCTGTAAGCGTCCTTTCCTGCCGTACATCCTGCCTCGATGACCCTTGTAGCGAGTGGCACCACGGGCTGGTTGCTGACAGGGCTCTCTGGCTGCCCTCGGCATCATCCCAGCTCCTTGGCTTTGGCAGAGCAGCGCAGGTGGCAGCCGACTCACCACGGGTGCTCCAAGCAGCTCTGCGTGAGGGACTTTGCTTTTCCTTGTGTGCTTTTTTTGCTCTCCCCACAGTTCGTACTTGCTTTAGGTGTCCCCCGTGGCCGCTTGGGAGCCGGCAGCTCCTGCCGTCCCTCCAGAGGCTTGGTGGGACCGGCAGAAGGGCAGCAGGAAGAGGTGGCAAAGGTCTCCTCGAGAGGGAGATGCACAGACGTGGGCAGCGCCGGTGGGAACCAGCCCTCACGGGGTGATGCACACGGGAACACACGTGTGCACACACACACGCACACGGACACACACGTAAACACACCCCTGCACACGGACACACACATGTGCACACACCCCTGCACATGGACACACACGTGTGCACACACCTGCACATGGGAACACACGTGTGCACACACCCACATGTGCACACACACCCACACGTGCACACACCCACACAGGCACACAGGCAGGGTGAGGGGGCTGCTGGCACACCCCCGCCGAGACCTCCCCACACCATTTCCGAGCTGAGAAGCTGCGAGCGCTGCCACACGCTGAATTTTCACAGCAGAAAGTTGGCTGAGACGCGTCTGCAGCCGACAACGTGGGAAACTTCACAGCACGGCGTGGTCCCCGGCTTCACACCCACGTGTGGCGCAGTCTGGTGTGAATGTGCTTGAGCAGGGAGGCAAGCCGTGGCACAGCACTGGATGGATGGGCACCAGCACCCAACGGAGCCGTGGCACAGCACTGGATGG
>VZRU01009535.1:3431-26528 GCA_013398155.1 Pedionomus torquatus | reverse complement strand
CATCCCTGCCCTCCCCAGGCATCCCTGCCCCCCCAGGCATCCCTGCCCCCCCCAGGCATCCCGCTCTGCCCAGCCCATCCCGCTCTGCCCAGCCCATCCCACTCTGCCCAGCTGGAGGACATGTCAGTGCAACTGGTGCAGGGCTGCAAACTGGGGGGGGAAATAACGCCCGGACTCTGAGACGCCCTTCTTTTCTTGGTCATCACCGCAGCACCTGTGGCACCGAGCTGCAGCCCGATGCACTGCTCCAACTGGGAGTAAAATTGCTTGTCTGGATTTGGAGTTAATTCCCCAACGTCCTTCAGCTGGCAGTGGCCGGACAGGAGCTGTGGAGCTGCTGTCTGCCATGGAGAGGACAGGGAAGGGTGGCCTCAGTGTCCCCACTGCCACCTCTCCGGCCACGTAGGGGGTTCCTCTGCAACACGTGGCTCACGTGTACACAGAGGTATGGACGTGTAACCCGTGAGGCTTCCGTGCGTGGGCAAAGCGAGGTGTCACTGCCAGGCAGAGCCCCGGCTGATGGCTCAGCACGTGTTCAGGAGCACATCGCGCACTGGGACCACAAGGAAATTGAGGTGAATCCCCAGCAGCCAGCTAAGAATCACAGGTGCTGCTCATCTGAGAGCAAACCCAGGCCAAGGGAGACGCACCAGCAGCATCACGCGCTGATGGTCACCACAGATCTCACTCCTGTGAATACCTCTTGATTTCCAGGTACACACCATGGGCATAAAAGTAAGTAAGAACATCTCATCTGGAAATAGACCCTGAGGATACAGCGTTTCTCAAGCTGTAACGTTGTTATGCAGAGCAAACACCTTGAGGGTAGCTGTCTGATGAGCCATGCCCGTAGCCGTCCTGGGCAGGGTGGTGAGCTCCACGGCTTTTGAACTTCATTTATTATGAATGAAAAGAGCAGCCAGGAATTCTGAAACAGAATTCACTGTTCTGGAATAGTGAGGAACAGCTGAACATAACGAGCACAGGGCGTCTGACGGGGGGTGACCTGCTCCACCACCGCCCCGTCACTGCTCAGGCTCCGCCGGAGCTACAGGAGCTCCCATGCTCGTGCGTCACTCTGGACAGAGGAGCTTTCAGGGCCGACACGGTTACCGTGTCATATAGCACTAATTAGCTGTCACTGTCACACCGCTGGTGGAGCTGTCGCCTGGCGGAGGTGGCACATCCGCGAGGACGCGGGTGTCAGCAGCCACAGCTCGCTGGTTCCCGGGAAGGTGTGGGCTGGTACCCGTGTTCAGAGGCAGCAGCTCCAGAGGAACACCTTGTTCCTGATGCTTTATCACTGGAAGATTTGGCTGCCCCGGAGGAGAGGCGAGAAGCTGCGCGGCTGACGTGCACCCTTTCGGTTGCCTGCCTCCCCAGGGCGCCTCCTCCTTCACAGGCCAAGGTGTGGGCTCCTTTTAGCCCACGATGGGCCATGAGCCCAAATCCCAGGTGTGTCCCATGTCCCGCTGTGTCGGGACAGCGGGGAGGGGGGGCTGCTGGCCTGAGCAACGCGCCCCAGCGCTGGGGGCATCCTCCCCGTTTGTCTGCGGGGGCTTCTTGGGAAAGCACAGGGGGAAAGTGTGGCGCTCAGTCTAACGGACAGCATTTCAATTCCCCTTCCCCTGTCCCTTTCCAAAGTGAAGTCTTCTGGCTTTTTACCCAAGCAATGTTTTAACCAGAATTCCGCTTATTTCCCCTAGACCAGGAATGCCCAAGCTCAAAGCGATTATGAAATGTGTGTTTTCAGTCAGAGTTAAATGTTTATAATTCAGGTTGTGAATTTTGCAAATGCCACAAATTAAGCAGAGGCTGGTCAGTTCTTGAATAAGAGGTGGGCAGGAAGGCAGCTGGCAACGGGACCGTAAAGCTACGTTATTTGACCAAGAGCTCCCACGGCCACGTGTAGTTCTTGCAGGCACCAGCTTTCCAATGACAAGTGAAAATGTCTTCTCATCTGCTTGAGCAAATCTTGTGAGAAGACACATCTGCCACCACTTCTGAGAGCGGAGAAAGGCTCCCCGGTGGAGCCCTCCCTGCTGGGAGGGGAAGCGGGACACGGGCTGGGCTCATGAGCATCTCCAACACCTTGGAGGGAAGGGCAAGGAGAGGTCAAAACATCACCCACACCATCCTCAGGGCTGGAGAGGAGCAGGATGAGACACGAACTCCTCTTGTCGCAAACCTCTCCTCTTTTTAGAGACAGTTTTTAGGATTTTACGCAGTTTCGGGGCTGTGGTAGAGTCATTGCAAACTTTATACCTGAAGCTGTAAGATGCTGCGTGACTGCAGACGGCTGAACCTGCCTCCCCAGCCCTGTCTGCCCGTGCAGCTGGGCTGGCAGGTTACTTTTAATGCTTTTCCTGAAGAATTATTGATGGGTTTCGCTCAACTTTTAGAAATGGCAATGCTCTTCAGGGCAAGAAAGGTGGAACTGGCTCCTGTCTAGACAATAAGAAGGACTTTTTGTCTGCTCGCCCAGTACTTGTGTATAAATTAATCATTAGCCTGCGGTGGTGGAAATGTTCCCATTTGCTTGGCAGCGGAGGGATTCAACCCTGGCTTCATGAATTCTTTATCGCTAAAACTTATATATCATGTAAATTAACCACTATCGCCTGCAGCTCACAAACGAGAGTGGTGCAGGTATTTCATGGCAAGTTCCTGCAGCTTTCAGAGCTTGTGGTCATCAGCCAGGTGACGACATTAAGACAGGTTTTGAGGTTTCAGCTGGGATGGCTTGTTCTTCCTGAAGCCTCTCCAGAATTTCCTCATTTTGTGATAAGCCTCATCTCTCTTTTCACCAGGGTGAAGCTGGTGAACAGGAGAGAGGTTCTCTTCCACCTGAGCCTGATTTCAGCGGTAGCAGTTTCTCATCTCCTTCTTCCACTGAGGTTCTGGAGGAGCTGGAACATCCACGAAGGTCTTGCCCAGCTGGCCCGGGAAGAGGAGCGTGTTGCCCCCATCCCTCTGGGAGATGTCCCCTCCTTCGCTGCCCCACCACCGCCGGTCCCCCTGCTCCCCGCTCCCCGGCAGGCAGCGCCTTCCTTCTCACACAAACCCTGCTGTGGAGCATCTATTTCCCCAAGCGGGGTGCTGGCGGCAGGGAGAGCTGCAGACGAGGCACCATCTTTAAACCACAAATATTTACTTCATTCCTAGGCAAGCTGCTGCCCGTACATGTAGTCAAACACAGCNAAGTTTAGCTGGAATTTATATTTTATTTATTTTTTATTTATTTATTTATTTATTTATTTTAATCTGGCCAGATTCTCACCGGCAGCCATTGACCTTGCCCACGGCAACAGAAGAAAACACAGATACACGGCACCGAGATCCATTCTACCCGTGCTCTACCCAGCCTACCAGTTACATCAGTCGCTTTAAAGGTGGGTTTGAGGAAAAGCACAGTGTGATTTTTGGGTTGGTTTCTTTTTCGCATCATCTGACATTCTGCCATCATCTCAAGATCTCCTCCCTGGGCTGCAGCTCACTATGTTTGGCTTCAGCCCCCAGCCCTGTGGTAGGAAGACAGCATTTTGGGTACAGGTAATAATCTCCCTCCTTTTCTCTCCTGCTTATTGTGCTGGTTTCATTGAACACCAACTCCAACTCCTCCTCGGTACACACATTTTCCATACAGTGAGCCTGGTGGAGGTAGCATCTTCAAGTGCTTGGTTTAATGATGGGAGAACTGAGGCAGCTAGGCAGATAATTTATTTGGATTCTAAAATGCTGCCACATTTATATGTGGAAAACTTTAAAGAAAATTAAACTCATTAAAAAGCCCCCACATAAATTGTTTTTGCAACAAAGCAATTAAGAAATCTCACTTCTCCGGCACGGTGGGCAACATTCTAAATAAAATAAAGCACAAATTACCTTTTGCTGGAAACAAAGTAAGAGCTATCTCTTGTGACTTAATAAGAAATGGAGGTTTTCAGAATTAATACAAAGATTTAGCAGCTTCCTTCTCTATGTGTTGCTAAGCATTTTGCTGAAATTGCCTCAGAAAAAAAAAGAAAAGCAAACAATTCAAAAGGATCACATCTATGAGAGGGTGGGGTTTTGGGGTGTTTTTTTCCCCAACTAAATAACTCTGCTTTACAGGATGCAGAAAGGAGTCAAGGATTTTATTTTCTTCCCCAACTCATGTACATACAAAGGTTTGATAGGGTTTGGTTTGGTTTTATTCTCATTGTCTTAGCTTCAAACTACTCCTTAACCCCCCACTCCCCTGGTTTCTATGGGAACAAAGGAGTAATACTGAATCAATGGGCTGCAAAATATGGGGCCTGTCCTGTAAATCCTGAGGAGCAGGTTTTATTCATAGCAATAGTCCCTTTGAACACTGAAATTACTCCCATAGATAAGAGCTTTCAGGAGCAGCCCCCACTGGAGAGAGTGACACGATGGCTTTGCCTGATGGAGCGCTCAGGGTCTGGAGATGTTCAGGTGCAGGGGAAGGGGAAGCCAGGGTAGGGTGGGACCTGGGGGGATGGAGAGGGGGGGCAGGGGGGCTGCTGGTACCCAGGGTGTGCTGCCCATCTGAATCCCCCGGGACCGGGTGGGATGAAGCAAGGGGATGCTGGTCCCCGGGGCGTGCTGCCCACCCACAGCTCCTGCCCCGCTGCCTCCATGGCCATGCTCCCACCTCCTGCTGCTCCCCCCTGGGCGCACTGGGAGCCAGGGGGCTCTGACACGGGTGCACCCCTTGTGCCAGGGGTGAGCCATGGGGTCAGCGGGCGAGCGCTGTGGAGGGGCAGGGTGACACTGCCCAGCGCGGGGGCACCATTAGAGCATCTCCCTGTGCTGTCAGAGCACAGTCAGGGTGGCCTTTCTCAGGATGTCGAGAGCACCGTTTATAAACTGCAGGTACCTCCAGGAATTATGGATCTACTGAAATTTTTCTGTTGGATGAGGCTGTTCCTGCCCCTCCTGGGAAACGCTTGACCGAGGTCTCCTCTCATCTTGGCAGGGGCTCTGATGCTCCAGACAGAGCTGAAAAGAGGTGTAAGACACCCCATTCCTCTGGGATCTCCACGGCCAGCCCTGCCAGGCGTGCTCCCCAGCTGAGACATCCCACCACCATCGCTCCTGCCCGGGGCACAGCGCTGCCATCGCGGAGCGGGCTGGCCGGGCAGCCGACAAGCACTGCGGTCCCACAGACCCCGTCCACGCAGAAAAAACCCTCATTCTGCTCCGTATGTCAAGAAAAACAGCTCTGTGGGAAAAGGCGGGGGGCTGGGGAGCGGGGGGTGGGCAGGCTCGGCTGTGCCAGCCTTTGGAAGATGGCCAGTCCCGCAGGGTCCCTCCCGAGCCTACTTAATTGCATGAAATAAGATGAAAAGACAGGCTAATGAGAAACCCCATCTGCCAGCCAGCTAAAATTAAGGCTGCCTTCTTTAGCAAAATGTGCTCGGATATCTGCATTCTTTTAATATCTCTTCATATGGCCGAGCAGGTTTCAGACGTGTAGCGGTGTCGTCTCAGCTCTCCTTTTTCCATTCCTTTTCCCATTTTGCCCCTGGACAGTGGAGTAAAGTGGAAAAAACTGACTGGAGGATTCGGCTTCAGCATGAACTCATTTAAGAGAGCATCAGCTAATAAACGCTGTGATCCAACCTGCTTATTATTACATTATATTACCCGATTCAGTGATTCACGCTATCGAATTGGCTCGGGATGTGCTGTAGCAGGTGGTCTCGTGGCACTGCTGAACTTCCTAGAGGAAAGTAAGAAAGAAGTGCGAAAAAGAAAATTCTAACACCACCACTAAGGGTATTTTTCTAGGGAAAGGCTGTATAAGGAAAGGTCTTTTATTTTACTCAGTCTGCCCTGGGCTCCCATGCAAATTCTCCGCTCCTAAGTCCTTGTTTAGTTTGCCTTATTATTCCCCCTCTGATGTCCAAGGGAAGGGATTTCTTGCTGCAGGGGGCTGAGAAGCAAAGGCTGCTGCTCTGGGGGCAGGGGCTGAGGCTGGAGCCAGCAGCAGCCGATCCGCTCGCCAGCGCTGACCCGGCTGATGGCCAGAGCGGCCTCGTCATCTTCCTGCAGCCAACCAGTGCTGGGAACCAGGGACCGGCCCGGCAGCTCAGGAAAAGTTATAGCCATGTAAAATCAGGGACAAGAAAGGAGAATCTATAAACACTTAGAGACAAATAATTACCCAACAACTCATCGTACTTGGAGATCACGCAAGTACAAATTCTTAAAGCAAATTGCACCCACCTCTGCAGAACACGTATTGATTTTTAGCATGCCAATTGAGAAATAAATGTCTCGTAACTTTTTCATGGATTAAGACTGAGGGAAAACACTTTTTTTTCCCCCCTCTCTCCAGAACTTATTGTTCAAACAAAGTGGTACAAGTTAATCAATTTTTTGATCACAGCTCTCAGGATAACTGCTCTGTTGGAATTCATCTGTACTCTCCCATACAGCAGCGCAGAAGGAGCCAACTATGGCAGGAGTGAAACTGCACCGATCTGTTTTAAAACGAATTATTTTAGGGCTGGGGTGTTGGAGATTTTGGCACTTCTGCTTAAGCACACAAACTGAAGACTGAAAAGGTATCTTCAGAAGTGATCGAGCCCAGCTGCTAATTGCAGCCCTCTTACAAGGGATTTACCTGCTCTGGTGAAGGGCTGCAGGGATGGGGGGGCGTGGGGGTGAGCGGTGGGTGGCAGAGCTGCGGCCCGAGCTGCAAATTCCCCTGAAAGCTCTGATTTCCCTGCTGGGAAGCAGGGAGGGAATTGCTGAGCGCCCAGAGCTTTCCTGGGCTGTGTTTGTTCCTTCCACTGGTGCAAACGGGACCCCCTGCACTAACGCAAGGACCTCACCCTAACGAGGGGCTGCGCGGGGGGGGCGAGACCTGGCCCTCGCCGCCACAGACGGAGAGAAACGCTGAAAAAAAAGAAGAAGAAAAAGAAAAAAAAAAGACCCACTTAAAAATTAAAGCTGAGATTAAAGTGAAGAACACTGGTGCTGCTGGAGGAGCCTGCACGATATGATAAGAGTGTGGTTTTAAGGAGTTCTCATTTTTGCGAAAATTAGTTTTGGATCCTCATCAGTGTATTCAGGAGAAAAATATTACTGTAATGTCTATAGAACAGAGATAAAAAGGAGATCTACTGAAGGAGAAATAATGAATTTACACTTTTAACATTCATTCTGAGGTGCAGAAGACACATTCCTCTACATTACGCCTGTATTAGACTTAAATAAATTTCATTATGAAAACAAGATTAGAGGCGAGCCGTGCGATTTGAAAACATCCGGTACTTAGATGATTGCTGAAAATAAAGAGCTTTCAGGGTGGCAAGACGTGGCTGTGCTTCGGGATAACTGTATATAAACTACATGCTACAGTGGTGTGAAGGGGCAGCATTAAATGAAGAGCAGCGGGAGGGTTCGGGTCCGGCTCAAGTCCCGTCACCCGCAGCTCTGCTGAGTTCGGGAAAAAGACGGGGGAGGCTGAGCCCAGCGCTGCCCACCCCCTGCCCCGGCTCTGGTCTCGTACAGGGGGAGATGAAGGGGGGTTTCATGGCCGCGGGGTCTCCCACCCTCCCTGGCGTCCTGCGGGAGAGCCTTCTTGCTGATGAAAATGATGGTGAAGCCAGTGGGGGGCAAAAGTAGTGATACCCGGGAAAAGGCTTAGTGCAGTGAGCTGCTGGGAGGGTGTGCTGGCTCCCGCTGCTCACAGCCCTTCGGGGGCCACCAGGAATCGTCCCTCCAGAGGGTCCATCCCGCAGAGGAGCAGCCCCTTCTGCCCTCAAAGACCGAGCGGCCGCAGATGTGCACCTACCGGCCGTCCCCCGGCGCACGCACGCCCTTTTCCTCTCCCCAAATGGGCTGCTTTGCAAAATAAATCCACATTCCTATGCAAAGTCCCCTGGTGCAGGGTTGCAAGAAGTTGGCTGCTTTCTGTTTGGCATCCGGGCTTATTGAAAAATACCTGGAATCACTTGGCAAGGCATCTTCCACAGCAAGAGGTGTTCAGAGGTGTACTGTTAATTTTTTAGCTGATTTTTAGTGGCTGTTTTATACAGCCTTCGTATGCAAACAGGTTGGAAAGTGAAACCTGTTGATTCTTAAAATACTGCTTCTGGAACGTTCCAGACCTTGGCTAATGAGTGGATCGGCCGGGCTGCTGCAGAAACTCTTTCAGCCCGAAATGTGTGAGGGGCCCTCGCAGCTGAGCCTGCCCAGCTTTTGTGATTAATAGGCTTTTAGGGGCCCTAAGGAGAACTCTGAGCATTTCATCTTAGGCGTGTGCATCTTTCCAGTGCATTACCCCAGCAGGACAAAGCCAGGGCTGCTCCAATTACAGGCAAACTCTCCTCTAGTTTTATTCGGGGGAATCACAGTTAGGCACACAGTTAGCACTTCAGAGAGAGCAGAAAATAACGTAGAAAGGCGAAATAAAGATGAATCGCAGTTCAATAAAAAGTAAGCAACATCCCCTTTCAGTCAGGCGTGCGGGGGCTGGCTCTGAGGGGGGGACACGCGGCCGAGGGGCGCGCTCCCGGTGTCCTCCTTGGTGCGTCCAAACCGAGGGGCAAGTTTATAAAACCTTCAAAAGTTTGCAAAACTTTCATAAGTTTACAAACAGCAGCTTGTTTTTCACTGGGTATTTTCCCATAGGGGAAGTTTCAAAAGGAGTGTTCTCTCTGTTGGTGTTTCTCACTTTCTCCTCCCTGGCCCACCGTGTGCCGCGCTGCTGCTCTCGCCTCAGGGTGACAAGCAGGCGAGCAGCCAGCGGGATGCCCGGGAGGTATTAGCGGAGTTAGACCTGGCTTTGGGGTTTCAGGCTGACCAAAGCCTTTAAAAACGACGATACTGGGGTGATCGCTCATCCAATTTGCAAGCTGGGCTCTCCTCCCAGCGCGGGAGGAGCGGTGCCACCAGGAGATGCAGGAGGTGGCTGTGGGGAGGTTCCACACGACCTACTTACAGCTCCGGCGGCGCGATGCTGTGACACGCCGGAGAGGAACGCGGCAAGGCAGCACTACAGCTTAAGCTCTCGCTGAATAATTTAACTGCCGAAAAGTGAAATCAACCTCCTGCTCCTGGAAGTCTATGGTGAGGAGGGAGAGTGGTGTGAGAGGGAGGGGAGAGGAGAAATTCAGGCTGGAGAAAGCACAAGCTGCTCCTTGAGCTATTTGGTGTCTGTAGAATAGGCTGGGTTTATAGACTCATGAGGTCATAGAATTGCCCGGGTTGGAAGGGACTTTGAAGATCATCGAGTCCAACCATCAACCTAACTCTGATAAACCCCACCACTAAACCATGTCCCTAAGTGCTGTGTCAACCCAGCTTGTAAATCCCTCAACGGTGCCTCCACCACTGCCCTGGGCAGCCCCTGCCAAGGCTTAAGAACCCTTTCAGGGTAGAAATTGTTCCTGATCTCCAATCTGAGCCTCCCCTGGTGCAACTTGAGGCTGTTTCCTCTTGTCCTTTCGCCTGTTCCTTGGGAGAAGAGACTGACACACACACCCACCCCCCAGCTACATCCTCCTTTCAGGGAGTTGTAGAGAGCCAGAAGGTCTCCCCTCAGCCACTTTTACTCCAGGCTGAACACTCAGCCACTCCTCATACGGCTTATTCTCCAAATATAAAACATATTTATAAATTAAACATAAACTTTATAAATTGTATTTATAAAGTTATAAAGTTTTAATGTATAATTGTATAATTGTATTTATAAAGTTTAGTCCATTTGAGTTTCCAGAACCTTTCAGTCAACTAGTGATGCACTTAGGTTCACAGAATAAATCTCAAATATGACTTTTTAATAATTTTGGTGACTCCCTGCTAAGGTGTTTTACTTCCTTTGCCAACTCCAGGCAGTGGGACAGGGGACCACAGGCAGAGCTCGGAGTGCAGCACTATCAGAGAAATGAATTTAGGTGTTGAAGGAGTCAAAGTCAGCTCATGCCTCCCCTTTCCATCCCAAAAGGAATGTATAAATCTTTATGTGCACAGGAAGGTCTAACAGTAAGAGACTTTGAAGACAGTACATCAAAGAAATTCATTGAATGATCCTCTTGAGTATCTCCTATGCATGGCATGGTGTAGGTGGCTCACTAGGAAAGCCAACCTTGTTTAATCTAAGATGTAGAATGGCCTCTGATGGCGTGGTGAAAGCTTGGAGGCCGTTCAAATGGACCCAGCAGCCTCCTCCGGTCCCCAGTCCATAAAAGCTCTGGTTTGAGCTGGAACATTCTCATGAGCTGGAGGAACCAGCACTGGTGTTCCAAGTGTACCAAAGCGTATTGAAGCCCTTCAGGATCATATAACCCCCTTTTTCTTGCTAAAAGCCTGTTTTTGCCCTGTGGCCTGTCCATCTGATGTTACTGTCTGATGGATGTCCCTCCTTCCAACACCTGATGACAAGAGCATCCTGCATCCCCACAGCTGGGGTCCAGCCGGGTTCGGCAGGAGGGTGGGAGCACCCAGGGAGGAACAAGTGTCCCA
Organism: Pedionomus torquatus; assembly: GCA_013398155.1. Lineage (NCBI taxonomy): Eukaryota > Metazoa > Chordata > Aves > Charadriiformes > Pedionomidae > Pedionomus > Pedionomus torquatus. Next base: position 16,046 of record VZRU01009535.1, on the reverse strand, counting down.
GCTCTGATAGCTTTGTGGCTTCTTGTAACGGGAACAAGGTCCAAAAGTAAGCTCGAGCTGAAAGAAGAGTTTTCCAATCTAGGTCCTTGGCAAGCCAGGAGAAGTAGGGGGAGGGGGGGACCAGACAGGGAAATCTTCTAGAAATTCCATTTATTTTTTGAGGTACTTGACACAAAATGCCTCTGAGCAGCCCAAATGCATTTATAAAGTACATTCGTGCCGTGATGAACAAATACAGGAGACTGTAAAAATTACCTGTAAAAATTACCTGATTGTGTGAAACATGAAAGTCCCAAAGAAGTGGAAGGAAGCAGCGACTGCAGTGACTCGGCAGCGGCTGCGCTGGCTGCAGCAAAGGGGCAGTTGCCAGTATTTATGATATTGCTCTGTCTCTTCCTTACTCTTCTGGCTAAGCCTGCCCATCATTCCAGACTGACACCCGCCGTAAAGCCCCCAGATGGATGGGGACCGAACATCACTGCAGCCAGCTCCATCTATTGCTGCCGGCTGCTGACAAACAGCCTGCCCCGCGCTCCGATCCGTTGCCTCTGTGGGTGCTGAGCGTGGATTGACGGGTTGGTAAATTCCCCTGCTCCCTCTTTTTAAAAATAAATACTCTTGTTCCGTTCCCAGTCCACGGGGACACCCATGAGCTCTTGGAGATAATCATTAACGTAAGTGATTGCTTCCCTGCGTTCCCCAGGTTTGCCTGAGAAAATGTCACAAGCCTTCCTGCCTTTGATTAACATCTCATTTAATTTAAATATTTATTGATCTCTCAACTCCTTGTTTTAACACGAGGTTCTCACCGCCTTGCTGTAACCAGGTGACTGAACACCAGCAGAGAGGATGGGCAAAATAACGCGAAGCCCGGGTACCCACGTACCCCCTCGCCCTTGCTGGGATTCCTGCCTTTGTTGGGTACCGGGGGCTACGGTTCTTCTGGTGAGAGGTAAGAAGGTCATCGTTAAAGCATCAGGTAAGCTCAGTTGCATTTTCAATCCCCTGATTGTCAGAAATACCTTTTCTAGCTTATTTCAATTCAACTCTTCACTTAAACATAAAACACGACCTTTCAGGCAGTACGTTCCCAGCACTGGCACCCGACCCTTATTTCGTGCCAGCTGCCCCATCCGTGCGTGCCGCAGAACCCACATCCAGCAGTGTCTCCAGAAGAGGCTTCCAAGCCCTTTTTCCCTCACGTTACACACTAAGTTCAGAAGTCGCTGTAAATAGCTTGTTTTCGCTTCATTTTCACAGCGGAATGGCTGCAGCACACGTTGGCATTCATGCAAGGATTAACTAACAAGCAGAAGAATCCCCTTTTCTCTGCAGGCTTTTAGCCCCTGCCTGCTGGGAAGCGTCCCGTCGGGCAGGGCAGCCGCCGGAGGAGTCGGCAGTGAGCTTTTTGCCTCGATGACTTTCCCTTCTTTTGGTTCAAGGGAAGTCCTCAGGCAAACCGCAGACTCTACGTGTGTGCTCAGCTCGAACTGGGGGTGCCAGTTACCCACCCAGACACCTCTTCGATTTTCCTGGAGCCCAAAAGAACCCTTGCCCCTGGTCCCTACGGCAGAAATGGGAAAATGCCATTATTACTTGCAGCCATTTGGTCAATGGGTTTTCCTATCTACCATTCAATTAAATCTAAACACATTTTAATTAATAAGGGTGACAAGAACCCCTTTTTATTATCCAAATATGTATAATTTTAGGCATATAAAAAGTTATGCATGTATATGAAGCAAGAGCCGAAGTAAGAGTAGACTTTGATCTACTGAGCTTCGGCCTCCCAAGTACTAGGAGGAGATGAAAATCATGAATATCTACATTATAGGAGGGCTGAGAAAAGCTGAGGTAAACGTGGTGAATAGTGCACTGACAAAACGAATACAAATAATGCAGTGTGTAAGTTGGGTACAAAATACAAATAAGGTAAATATAAGCGATAGGGTAAATGGTACAAATAAACCAGCGCAGGAGGGTATTTCCTCTGTGCGTTTAGTACCAAGCCCTCTGGTTTTGAAACACCCTGGGAAGTTTTCTCAGAGAAAGGGTGTTTTTCCCTCCTCCTCCCGCCCCCCCCTGCAGGGTCGGGTCGGGGCAGCCCCTGCCGTCCCTCCCTGGGGGCAGGGGCACATGGTTGGCCAAGGAGATGTTAGGGGTCCCCACCAGGAAGCAGTTCTCAGGCCCAGGGAAGGCTGCCGGTACCAACGAAGGAAAGAACAGTCCGTAAGTGCCAGTGGAGACGACTGGGCAGTGTTGGTCTGGGGTGATGTACCCCGGGACCCTGAGCACCGCGCCTGCTTCCCAGAGGCCGTTTCCAAAGATGCAGCTCCAAAGCCCCGCAGGAACTCTTGCCTGAACAACTTCATTTGTATTTAGATGGGCACCATATGTCTTACTGATTCCATAGCGTAGCTGTTTCCAATAGATTGCATTTATTCCTGCAAAAATAGGGAAATAAATGTCAATAGCTGTAAGTGGGAGCGCTGGCAGGAAGGAGCGGAGCTTTGAAGTGCAGGGTTCAGGACCCTCTGCAGATCTATCTCATCTGGGAACGGAGAGAAGCCCAGTGTCGTGGCAGTGCTCCTTTTAGCACCGCAGCGGCAACAGGCAGCAATTACTTTTGGCATTTTCCTGCGTAATTATGTATTGGTGCTAAAACACNTTTTTTTTTTTTTTTTTTTTTTTTTGGCAGAGCTTGTTAAAGCACCAAAGAGCTTTTTTCTAGTTTTCCTTCAAGAGGACAAACAGAAGTGATAATAGACATGGCTTTTTAAAGAGGCAGTATATTCTCGGGCTATTTGACCAGTACAAAATGAGGATCCCATACAGCAATTTTACTTTCCATGACACATAAAGGATAATAGTTTTGAAAATAGGTCACACATAATAATATGAACATGGAAAAGAAAACCACCACCATATAAAAAAATAATTATTACCCTGACTCTCACAAAGGGAAGTTGGCAAGCGGGTATCTTAATCACTCTGTATTAAGATTGGCAGCAATTAGCACTTGCCGCTCTTCATTTCTTCTGGAATTTGCTCTCCTCCTCCATCGCTTAGACCTGGTGTCTCTCACCCTGATCTCCCACCCCCAGAGCTCTGCTGTTTCCACTGGAGTTAATCTGGATTTATGATCCTGCATCCCAAAAGTAAATAGAAGGTAGGTCTGCTCTATTTTTGAAGATGCAGAAGGATCATCTGAGATGAAGGATGACGAATGGCCAACACAGGGTGCACACCAGCTGTGTGGGGGCCGGTCAGGTGGCCTGAGGGGACAGGGCCACTTTTGTGTCTGCAGATTCGGAACGTCAGCCTCCCAGGCAGAGGGATTACCTCTAAATTTCCTCTGAAAAGATGATCAAATGATTCAGAGAATATTTTTCCCAAGGATCGTTGCATTCACGGGAAGGGACGCCAGGCAATATACAAAGCCAAAAGAGGTGGAAGTCACCGAGTAGAGGATTCATGGTGAATTACCCACACGTGTACTGCGCTAATGAAAATAACTGCTTTCAACCTATTTAAGACTGAAAAAGGATGAGAACAGTTTTGCATGCGGCTTTTCTTTATCCCAGACCACGGAGTTTCACCTGGGACACTTCTCTGTGCCCAGTAGAGCATTTTCCTGGGCACTGGGCAGGGGAGCGCTGGTGGCGCAGTGCAGATGCCCGCAGTGTGTGACGATGGGGTTATCCTCAGTGCCAGGCATCAGGAAACCAATTTGCTGACCCTTTTTTTCCTGCCTGGGTTTCTCGTACACGTTGGCTGTTGAATGTGTGGCCACCCCAAACAACACCAAAGAGGGAAAGTCAGAGCGTAGATCTCCGCTGGCAATTTTTCTAAGCCTCGCCTGAAGCAAGCAGATACAGCAGCGAGGGTCTGCTCAGGTGCTGTACCCAACAGTCGCATTTCAGGAGAGCCCAACAGCGTTTCTCTGCGTCACGTTCTTGCTGTTTCAGAGGTAGCAGGCACTGGAAAGCAAGCTGTGCTGTTTTGGTGTGCCTGAAATACTTCATTCTCTTGCCTGGCATGAAAAAAGAAAAAAAAAAACCAAACTTGGGAAAGCATTTCAGTGGATATAATATATTTTAAAATATCCCTCCAACCTTTAATCAGTGACTGGGAGCAGCGTTGCTCTGTCGCCTGCCAGCCCACGGCAGAGCCTTCTTTCTTCATTAAAACTGTTGATGAGACCCCCCCCGGTTCCCAGGCAAATGCTTCCGTGTCCATTTGCGTCAACAAATAAAATAAAACCCCAGGCCAAATGTGCCCCCAGCCCAAACCCCGGAACGCCAAGCTCCAGGGAAGGCAATTTAAATGAGAGCGGTTCTCCACCTGGACAGACACATTTCCTAATTCAGGCCAACAAAAGGTTCTTTTCTGCTTTGCTTAGATGCTGTAATTGTGGAATTCGCTGGCAAATTAAACATGAAAGTGCAGAGGTGTGGGGAAAAGCCTTTGTATTGGAGAAATACTATGATAAGTGATCTACTTGAAGTGCAGTCGGGGCTGCTTTCTTATTAGAGTATTTACCATTAACTTTATCCCAAGTGGCCAATTACTGTCCTTTTTATGTCCTTTTACTGTGAGATTCAGAGAACGCTCTGCAAACAAACCCCTTCTGATATTTCTCAGCAATTATTTCGGTGATTATGCGCCTTTTCCTCCTGCTGGGGGGGGGGAGGGCAGGGCTGGTGCTCCCCGCAGCACCCCCAACCCCTCTTCCCTGCTGCACGTCCCCCCCCAGCAGCACCGGTGTCCCACTGACATCCTCTGGAGGTACCACTGGAGACACTCCGATGGTGGGATAGGAAAGATTTTTTTCAGGTGTTTTCTTTCCTCTGATGTTGTCACCTAGAGGTGGGACAGCTCGAGGCCCAAGGTGCGTGGCACATCCTCCCTTTCCAGCTCAGGTGCCATCAGCTCGGTGGTGGGGGCTGCTGCTCTAGTAAATGCACGGGGAAATGCACTACTCAGGGACCTACAACATCGCTCTGCGAGGAAAGGCTGAGGGACCTGGGTCTGCTTGGTCTGGAGAAGAGAAGCCTGAGGGGGATCTCATCAACCCCTGGAAATACTCGAAGGGTGGGTGTCAGGAGGATGGGGCCGGGTTTTTTCCAGTGGTGCCCACAGAAAGGACAAGAGGAAGCAGGCACAAGCTTGTACATAAGAAGTTCCATCACAACATGCAGAGGAACTTCTTCCCTGTGAGGGTGGCAGAGCCCTGGGGCTGCCCAGAGAGGTGGTGGAGTCTCATCTCTGGACACATCCCAAACCCACTGGACACGTTCCTGTGGGACCTGCTGTGGGTGGCCCTGCTCTGGGAGGGGCTTGGAGGAGATGGTCTCCAGAGGTCCCTTCCAACCTCACAGCATTCTGTGATTCTGTGAAAGGAAAAGCCATAAGATTTTTAAAACCTTGCTTGAGGCATTGTAAATTTAAAAAAAACCCCAACTTTTACTTTGTGTTATCTTGCCCTTTCTGCTCGACTAAACTGCTGCTTCAGTCTCTGTGTCAGCTGCCAGTCCTGCCTGTGCCTGGGCGAGCGGTGCTCTGAAACAGCACCAGAGCCTTCACCTGAGACATGTCCATCGTGTCCCCGAGCAGACCCTGGGCTGGGGGGGGCTGGGACATCAGAGGGCAGGAAAATAAAAGCCAGGTGTGGGGTCGGCAGAGATGTTTGTCTTCAAGGCAGCGTGTCTCTGTGCTCGGTAGGTAGACACGCCGTGTCAGCAGCCATCGCGTTACGGAACCCTTGCAGCAGCTTCATTACTGCTCTTTATCCTGCTGATTGCACATGAGCTGTCTCTGCTCGGCCACCAGCCTGTCTGCTCATCCTGCCTGCCAGGACGGGTCTGTGGGTTGAAGAGGTGCCAGGCTCCCGGCGCTGCTTCTCGACCGTGATAGACGTGTTCAATAAGGCGGCTCAGCCTGTTGAAATGACCCATTTACCCCGATCCATCTGATAATGAAGTTAAACCACGATGCACCTGCATTCGGGAAATCGGTCTGCGGGAGTGTGCTGATGTCTCTCCCTGCCACAGAAACCAGTGGAAGCCTCGTGCTGGGGATACTCTCACAGCTGGAGCAGCTGGCTGGGGCATCCATCCTTTCTGATCACGGTCACTGTTGTGGCAGGGGATTGGAACTCGATGATCTCTGAGGTCCCTTCCAACTCTAAACATTCTGTGATCATCAGAGGGATAGCTCATTTTCAGCAGTTTGGCTTGTACAGTCCCCAGAGGCTGCAGGAGAAATGAGCCTCAGAGGGCTGTGAGATACCTGTGTTAGAGAACATTCGTCTGGAACGTCTGGTCATGTGAAAAGCTAAACAGCAAAATTTGGGAGAGCAGCAGGACAACACTCGTGTCACACCAATCCCAAGGACACTCCAAGCTGGGGGAAGAGTGGCTGGAGCCAGTGGTGGAAGGAGCTCTGGGGGTGTTGGTCGACAGCAGCTGAACAGGAGCCAGAACTGTGCCCAGGTGGCCAAGAAGGCCAACAGCATCCTGGCCTGGGCCAGGAACAGTGTGGCCAGCAGGACTGGACAGTGACCATCCCCCTGGCCTGGGCACTGCAGAAGACCGACCGTGAGCCGGGCAGACGTGGTGCTGAGGGGCACGGGGCAGTGGGGGTTTGGGCAGCGCTGGGGCCAGGGTTGGACTCCATGGTCTTAAACATCTTTTCCAAACTAAAGGATTGTATGAGTGGAACAGCCAACCCTTGTGGCATAAACATGAACGGCTAAAATCAGCATTTTCAAAGGGAGGTTCGGCAAATCCACTACGACCTCACTCTACTCTGTATTTACGTATGTTATTTTTTGGTTCCAAACTTTGACCCTGGTGGACACTGCTGTGCATAAACAGAATGTAAAGACAAATGCTTATACACGAATATGAATGCAAATCCAAAGGGCTGCAGCTGCTTGTTAGTCTGCTCCAGCTTGTGACACACAGTGTTCATCAACTTCTCTGCTTATCTTTTCTATGGATATATATGTATCTTAGGAAGAAAGGTGGGTTTTTTTATTAACTGGGACTCCAACACAGGTTAATAAAGACAGTGCCCGGCCCCCCAGAAAACCAGCAAAACCCACAAAAATCCTCAACCTCACATATCACCATAGTTACCTGACAAAAAGCCCCACCGTGTGCTCAGGAAGGCTCGGTTTCGGATGAGGAGGTGACAGTATATTAAGAGATACCTTGTGGTTTTAATATGCACTTATAAACTATTTATGTTCAAAACAAGGAAATATGAAGAATGATGAAATACACAGATGAAAGCATTTTCTGTTATGAGGGATTCAGCTTTTAAGGAGCATGCCCGTAGCTTCATGTGCTCGCAGGCTGCAGGAGGTCTATTATTGACAACAGAAAGCGGAATATTAAAAACCTACCAGAAAAAGACCTGTCCTTTGCAGGCTATTGTTCTAAAATGGTCAATTACTAAACCACACTTCAAATTTGTTAGCTTATTTTGTTGTTTCCTTGAAAAGCTCTTAAAGATGGGCCAGGGAAGGTAACCCCCGTACTCCCATCCACGCCGTCCAGGGTGATGGTGCCCAGGCCCCTGACGGCTGGTAAACCCCTGCAAGCTGTCAAACCCACCAGCACAGCTCCTCTTCCTCCTGTTCCTGTGAAAGAGAAAGCAAACAGCAGGTCTGGCAGTCACACCATCGAGTCTTTAGTCGGTTCTTGCCTGCCAGGGCAGGAGGTGACACCGCTCCCGGTGGGGGTGCCCGGTGCCCGGCCCCGCTGACGCCGGGATGCGCAGGGGATGCGGGAGCCCTGGCACAACTGACCTGCTCCGAGAGCATCCTTCTCAGACCACCTACCTCCTGCACAACCCACCAGTTTGCTCCAAAGAGCCATCCAAACAGGTCCTTCAGGAACTTTCAGCCCAGGAGAACTGGCAGTGCCCCTTGCCACCAGCTCACAGCAGCCGCAAGCGCCGCCGTCTCTCCAGAGGCTGTTCTACATTTACTTTTTCATCTCTGGACTAAGGGAAACCTCATCTTGCCTTCATTACAAATTAATTCAAAGTGACATTACGTAATAGTGCTAAAAACTCAGCTGTGTGTTTTTTTAGGGGGGGGAGTGGGGGTGGTGGGGAAGGGCGATAATTAGGGGAGAAATTGGAGTGGAGAGACCCTGGAAGCTGCACCATTGAGGAGACCCTGAAGGCAATGCTCTCCACCTTTCTCCAGGAGTGCAGACCTGGGCTGGTCTCTGCTGGCACCACCATGGCTCCTGGTGGCCACGGGAGGCCCCTGGATGCCCACGGTCCTTCTCCAGCCCCTGGGGCAGGGTCGTGGTTCTGCAGTGCTCCGGAGGTGCGGGGGGGCTGGTGGCCAACAGCACACCCCAGGGATGTCTCCTTCGAGCCACCCCATGCCTGACCCCATCAGGTCCCCGCGCTGAGGTCCTGGCTCCTCTGCCCAGACCCACCGTTGGAAAAGCATCTCGGGCTCCCCCGTGCCCAGGCAGCAGTAACGCCGTGAGGAGCCTCTCCTAGAGACAGTTTCACAGGAATTGTTTTGAAGTTCGTTTCAGCTTTGAAGTGCAGCCACATAGCAAAGCCCCGCTCCTGTTTGTGTATCACACGCTTGCCACAAACTGGGGGTGTTATCTCGGTTTCACAAGAACATAAATGGCAGCAAGGCAACAGATCTCTAAGAAAACCAAATTCTCCTGAGCACAACTTGAAACCTCGGTGCTGGAGCAGATTGTTTTCTGAACACACGAGAAAAGGCTTTTAAAGATGAGCAAACCCAGAAATTCACCTCGATGTAACTCATTCGGGGGCGGGGGGTAACTTGTGTCCCCTTGAGAGGGCGTTTTCTGGGACCACAGGCCAGCGGAGGGGGCATTTGGGGAGAAGGTGGGGGCAGGGAGGAGACCAAAAGACAAAATGTCCCCAGAGGTTCCCGAGTGAGCACCCGAAATTACCGCCGTTCCCGCATCCCTGGCTGAGAAACCCCGAATGATGGAATCGCAAAGATGATTCTCCTCCTCCTCCACCTCTTCCTTGCAGAAATAAATACAGAACTGGTCCTGCTGGAGAGCTGCTGCAGGTGAAGAAGAAAGCATCCTCGGTTCAAGTGTTCTCAGAAGGATTCCCCCCATGCAGTGAGTGGCGTGGTGCCACCGCCCCGTCGCTGCGATGCTGCAGAGGACTCGCTCCAGGAGCTCCTCTTCTGAAGATCAGATTCTCTTTGCCGGCAAACGACATCCCACCTGCCACATCAACTTTTACTGACGGTGCTATTATGCCTGTGAGCACGGCTTTACATGCCCGGAATCCTGTTGTGAACTTCTTCTGCTTGATCTCTGGGCACGAGAGGATTGTGCTGCCGCTTTGGTCTCCGCTGGCAGTCTCGCTGCCGGCTCCCTGGGGCTGGAGGGGGGCCTGGGGCTGTACAAAACCACCGCTTCCTCCTCCACAGACATCTAAAACGTGGGGAAAAAGGGTAAATGCCCATCGCTGATGTGGCTTTGATTCGATGGTTGACTTTAAGCTCGCGGTTTTCCTTTCTGCATCTTGCCCTAATGAGAGCATCCCGGCTGTAATGCCCCCACTGCTGGGGGGGCAACTTGCTTTGGTCATTTTTTTCTTTTTTTAAAAAAAATTAGTGTCTCTGTGCCCTAGAAAAAGTAATGCTGCTCTGAAGCGTTCCTTACCCAGCCGTGGGACTGTGCAGTGTGGCTTGACTTCTTGCAGACAAAAATACGAATGGGAGTAACCCACCAGGAGGAGCGCAGGTGCCCGGGATGGGGCTGGAAGCTGCACCCCCAGGCACCCCTTGCTGTCTGCACCCCGAGAGGTGCTGCCCCCTCAAACCATGGTCAGAAATAAGGGTACAGGAGGGTGCGGAGGGGGTTCCCCAGCCGTTCTCGGGTCACCCCTGGTGCCTTCCATGCTATGGGACCAGCCCAGCCCCACCAGCATCCCCAGGAGCTCCCACACTCTGGGGCATAATGGTCAGAAATACTGCAGAAACCAGCAAAGGGTCGACAGGTCCGTTTCTTTGCTGAGCTGGGGGGTTTGTGTGTGGAGGACACAGGTTTTGTGGGAGAAGCTCACAGGGAATCCCTCTTTGGGGTGGGACAGAACCTGGGGCCCGGTTCCCGTGCTGTTGTGCTGATCTGGAAGAAGGTAGGTGGGTTGAGGCAGGACTGGGTGAGGAGCACCAGGGCTGGGAGTGGGCACTGGGGGTGCAGCCAGCTGGGGAAGCGGCACCGGGTCCGGGCTCCTGCGGGAGCATCCCTGGTCCCCACGGGGCTGGGGTGTCTCCCCAGGAGGTGCTTCCAAGTGACACCGCCGGCTGCAAACCTCTCGGCATCCCCGCAGCCTGGGAAGGTGTGAGACCTCAGCTCGCTGCCGAAGGCGGGTACCAACGGGAGCCCATTTCTAGTGAGTGGAATTAGAAAATAAAAACCATCTGCAACGTCTAAATATTGACTCTAATTTCTGCCTGCGACATGAAGAAGCCTTTTTCTCCCACCTCCGAGCAGAGGAGCGTGGTTTAGGGCCTGTGTACAGCACAGCTCTGGGAATCAAGCTGCCAGAGCTCCTGTAACTGAGAAATACTTAAAAGGATCTAAAATCAGAGGAAGCTGCTCCGTTATTTTCCTTCTCATGTCGGTGCGGGAAATCTGGCGAGCCATTAAAGGCACCAGGATGCTGTAGCAAAGCCAGGATCTATTGCTAGTTGAATCTTCTGGAAGATAAAGAGTACATGAAATACTTTAAATGGTATTTGAGGAAAAAAACAAAACAAAACAAAACAAACTTTTTTTTTTTTTATATTTGAAATGTAGACTTTAATCTTTTCCCCTCTTTTACTTCATCAACATTACAACAGCTGTTGGTGGTGTCAACGCCCCATGGAATAGGAGAGGAGCGCTCAAATCTGCTGATCAATACTTTTACTGGAACAGAAACCTTTAACGCTTGCGATCAATTTAAAGCGTTAAATCTGATCCCTTTAATTTGATAGAGCCTTTCCCCTGCCTTCCCGCGTTTTCCCTGTGTTCCCGCAAAGAGCGATCAGCCCCGGGCACCCCCGCGGTCACTGACCGCCCCCTAAAAGCCTGCGGGGCCGGCGCATCTCGGGTGGCCTCCGCCGCGGAGCCCGGGGGTCCCTCTGCCCTCCCCCGTCTCTCGGGCCGGCGCAAACGCCTTTCCTGGTCTTCTCCAAACACCAGCAGGGCCTTTGGAACCGATTTATAGCGGGGGGAAAGTCTAGAAGCTGAGAGACGGGAAACCTCCTGTGAGGAACAAGGGCTCACTGGTAAAATGTAAAAAGGACAAAGTCTTCGAAGCAAAGGTTAAAAACAAAGTACAAAAGGGTTTATTAGAAATTTTCGAAACAGCGCTGTATGGGGTGCATCTCCAGGCTAGATGCACCAATTCTCTCATTATTTGGGGGATTTTTATACATTTTACCCGGCCGCTTATGTCCCTGTCTCCCCTCGTTGGTTGAGAGGTCGGAGCTCGCATCCTTCCCCACCGCTTCACTTGGTTCAGTTTGCACCTCTTCATCTCTCACGCCCAAACAACTTCTGTTAATCACAGTGTTCAATAGTACAAAATATTGGATATATCCCGACCGCTGCGCCCGGGATCCCCCCCGACCCTCCTCCCGTCCCCTCGGGGGGCGATCCCGGATCGCTCCCACCTCCCCCCTTCTTACGCTCCCCCCAAAAGTTTCACACACGCAGTTTCATGGTTAACAGCTCCTGTGGAAGTGCTTCGTGAGGGATGCGCAGGTTTATGAGCCGCCCTCGGGCTTGCTCTTTCCAGCCGGGAGCCCCCTCCCCCGGGCCGGACCCCGGCCAGCCTCGGCCAGGAGGCACCGAGCGGCGGCGGCCGGGTCGCCGGGAGCGGGGGGCCCGAGGTCCTGCCGGGGGGACGCGGGGCGGGAGTCCCGGTGCCTCCCGCCTTCGGCCAGGACCTGCCCACCGGGGCACCGCGGGCAGCGCCACAGCCTGTGCCCAGGGCACCGGCTTCCTCCCGACTGGCCCCCAGCTGGAGTCGGGGCTCCTCCACGTGGGGCCCCCTGGGTTCCAGCAGCGTGTCCCACCTCCGCTCCGCACCCCTGCTCCGCACCTCCGGGCTCCCCTCCGGGCGGAGCAGCTTCCTCTCCTGGGTCTGCGCCCGGTGCCCAGGAAGGGCTGAAGTGCCCAACAGCGCAGAGGAAGCAGGAGCTCTGCGAGTTCCCGGAGCTCTCGGCGTGTTTCAGGCCTCATTTCACCTCCTCAGGGATTTCCAGGCATTTCCAGAACCTGCGGGGCTCACCCTGGAGCTGCTGGCACTCTGCGGCTCCCACAGCCGATGAGCCCGCGGTTTGCAGATTTCACATGAGAGCTTTTAATTGAGATTTTAATATTAATTTAAATTTAATCTTAAAATTTAATCTAAAATTTAAATTTTAAAAAATTTAAATTTCGAAATTTTAAAATTTTAAAATTTAAATTTAACCATAAAAATCAAATTTACTAATAGTTTTAAACTTAATATTTTAAACAAGAGCTTTTAATTAAGAGTCTAATATTAATTTAAATTTAATCTTAAAACTTAATATAAAATTTAGATTTT
>VZRU01009534.1:281404-324062 GCA_013398155.1 Pedionomus torquatus | reverse complement strand
TTTAAAAAACGCTTTTTTTTTTTTTTTTTTTTTTCCTTGCTGATTATAGAATTAGTCTATGGAGGGGTCTCCCGGACTAAAGGCAGCCCTTGTGACTTTTATGCCCTTCATGAATTTTCCTGTCACCTTTTGACCACAACAGTGTTGGGTTATACAGGCACACAAATAATGCATATATGAAAGCTGAAATGCTTTTGTGGACTTCTTTGTATCAAACATCATCTGAAGAGCAAAGCTCTCAGCATTGTAGCTGACCTGTTTCTCCACTTACTCACATCTTGTTCCAACTGTTTGTTGTTCAATTACTTTCTGCTAGTTTGGCCTGATTCTGCAGAGCTTGTTTCTCTCTCTTTCCCCTTGTATGCATGTGTAACAGTTGCCACTCATTCAGATCCCCAAGTCTGTTATGTTTGTTCTAGCTGATACAGTAAAATGGTTGGGGATCAATGGTTCAGCAAGTGTAACCATGTTCACAAAAGAGAAATGTGAAGTTAAATTTGTAGTGCATTAAAGTCTGATAATCAGCCTTAATGTAGCCGGCACTGCTGTTATATGATGAGACTGACTGCAGCAATAATGGCAACCTGAGTGCTTACCAAAAAAAAAAAGAAATTCTGTATGTTCTGTCCTCGCATCCTCCTTTGCCGAGGACATGTATCCGTTAAGACATAAGCAAGTACTAGAAGTTAAGCCTGTAAGTTTTTTGCTGAACAGTGTCCTTTCAGTCATCCTGGCTTCAGTCTGTGGAATTTACATGTAGCTCGGAGTGGGGGAGTTTTCAATTGTAACTAATGGTAATGTCATAAACAGGATTATGTCTTGAGTTGTAAGTGGCAGATTAGACAACCATTAAGACAGAAAAATCTGTTTTCCAGCAAATATTTTCAGTGATAAAGAACATTAGGAAAGAAAGATAAAATGTGATATATAGGCGGAATTGTTTCTATGCGGAATATTTTTTCCAAATTTCCCTTGAGGCATCAGCTGTTCTCTGAACATCCAAGAAGTTCGCTGTGCTTCTGATCAGCTTCCCACACATTCTCACCCACACCACTTTGCTGTGTCATCTTAATGTCGTTTTTAAATGCTAACAAAAGAAACATTTTGTTTATAAGGCAGAAATAAAAATCTTGAGAGAGGAAAGACTGTCTTTTGTATGTTTTAGCAGATGAAAGCTGACTCATGAGTAGCAAGTATGAAATAAAGTAATTAATGTCTTTAAAATTCACAATTCCTGAGTTAAGGATTTGTTTAGGAACTACTTTGATTATAATAAATAGATTTCATAGACTTTTTTTCATATGGTTCGTATTATATTTGGAAAGTTTACTTTGCTGCAAAGTATTACATTGAGAGTATATAACAGCACAGCAATTTGTGAAACTAGATATAACTAGTGCTTTAAATAATTGAGTGTGCTAAATTGAACAGTGGCCAGATACACTGGAGGCCAAGTGGAAATATAGAAAAACAACCTTCCTCTTGGGGGTGAGGGGAAAGCTATGATATAATTTACTTGGCATGGGAAGTTTTAGTCAACCCCTGTAATTTAGCGCCTTGTGGTATCCTGGTATAGGAAGTTCCTACAAAAAACAGAAATATGTTACTGCTACTGTTGCAGGCAAGCACTCCTGCAAGTTACCACTTGCACCAAAACCAAAAATTTTCAACATTACTGAATTTACACTGTGTAGTTTATTGGCACTGCAAGGTGAAAAAATTATTCCTTGAGAGGTCAGTGAAGCTTGAAGCAGGGAAAAGGGAAAAAGGTGTTGATTTTGGGGTGAGGGTTTGATCTTGGTGGCAAAACATAACAAATGTCTTAAAGAAAAGGAAAAATACATTCCAGTTGTAGGTGGAAATCTCTGGCAGTATATGAAAAGCAACAGGAGAAATTTTTTTTATATTTACTGTGTCACATATCAACAATAGAACAAGTGCTCTAGTGCATCTCTCAGGTATGTTTCTAGACAAATCAATCTAGTTTTCAATTTGTTATTTGATATTTTTCTGGCCAAACAATACTTTTCTCCATGTTTTTGTTGGCTATCAGGGAAACTTGATTAGGATTTTGATTGAACAAGGGTGTGCTTGAGATACTTGAAGTCCTCTGTGACTATCTAGACAAAAAGACTGCTTATATTTGAATTAAAATTTAATTTATGTGGAAGTTAACTTCATTTTTTAATTTTTGCTTGACAGTATATAATGAGTTTCTTCACATGTGGCATAATAAGAGCTTCCAGATTATGAGGTGCATGTAGTGCTACAGTCGCTGTTTATTTTTCAGTAGCAGCTACCAGCCCCTGTAACAACACCATTGCAGTCAGGCAAAGATCTTGTGCTTAAAGGAGATGAACTGCAATTTTTGTCTCAAAGTGGTAACCAATAGTCTAGCTCCCCTGATACCTGAAGATTGTTTTTAAAATGTACATAAAAGCTTATACAGAAACAAGAGAAACATTGCGTGGCTGTTACTAACTCCAGCGCTTTATGACAAACTTTACTTCCGAATCTCATTGATGAGCAAAGGGTTTCCAGAACCGGTGGTAGTGTTGTGCAAACTATCCACTATAGAAACACCTACTGCTAGAGTGGCCACATTTTTTCCCACTTTGATTGTGTTTCTGTATTTAAAAGCAAACAAACAAAACCAACAGAAGTCTAGATAGGCTTAGCCACCTTCTGAAGTTGCTGCAAGATAAATATTTTTATGATTTACAAAGGTAAAATAGCTGGAGTTGCTAATTTTTTTGTGTTTTTGTTTTTTTTTTCTTTTCTTTCTCTCTGCTTTTATAGTTATATTCCTGATATTAAGAGAACCCGAGACTTAAATAAGCCGATATAAAAAGCAATGGTGTGATAGAGAATTAAGGTTTCGGTTAGTTCCTTCTATCTTAAGGCCTCAAAGGTCATTCCTCACAAATTTGAGCATGATGTTAAACCTTGGAACTCTCTTTTGAGTTAGTTTGGGAAACAACAGATTACTAGAACATCAGTTTCAAATGCATCCATTTCAAATCTGGCATACTAAATGTTGGTCAACCTATAGTTAGTTAAGTTGAGAGGGCCCAGTGCCTTTGTTCTTTGCTTTCTTCTATCCTTATATCCTCTTCCAAGAAAAAATTGGAGAGAGAATGAAGCTAAGAAATTACATTAACTGTAATGTCTATTGCCTTTTCAATTAATTGATTATCTAATTATCATTACCTTAACATGTGATAAAAAGTCTAAAAATATTGGGAATACAAGGGTTTCAGGAAGGTCTCTCAATCCTACCAAACTCTTACCAATCCTGTTTTATAGAATGGTGAATTAGTTTTTGATAGACTTTTAACAACATCAGTGTGTTAATCATCTGAATAATAGAAGCTTATGTGAGAACGGACTTTTCTGTGTTGGTGGAACTCCACTATCTCTTGTGCCTTGCTCCCAAGATGCTACTTAGGTATCTTTAAGTGCTGTGGGACCATGGTGCTGTCCACTATATCACCCCTGTACACCTCTGACACAGCATTTTGCACAAGTGGTTACGTTATAAATGAGACTTCAATTTTGTGATTTCGTACCATTATTACTGACTTGAGAAATTTTTCCCTACCTCCAGCACCTAAGTTACAAGAATTAACAATAGCAAATATTTTTCTTCTAAAAGTATTGATTGCTAATTCACACCTGGAATTTACATAGATCTTTATTCATGAAGGTAAGAAGAGTTGCGATACTGCTTCTATCTCAAGTGAAGTGTTCACTGGTAGAAAAGGATTGCTATGTTGGGCTGTTTTCCCTCATGTTTTCTAAATATAACTCAACAGCAGTCTGGTTCCTGAAGCCATCTGCATTAGTATGCCTAGAGAAAATAAAATATCATCTTAGTCATTTATTTTATAAGTGAGCGTAGCTTGGCAAAACTGAAAATAATTCTTTGTAAGGAATATCCTTTTAAGTAAAGACAGAGTTCCTAATGTGCTACAGCATAGAGAGTTTATGAGACTAGAGATCGTGCTTGTCTCTTGTTTATAGGCACCCAACTGTGGAGGCACTTTCACAATGTTTGGTTGGGTTTTTTTGGGGTTTTGTTATTTTTTTTTTTAAGACCTGGTTTGAGAGAGTAGTAGTTATTCACCTTCCTCTGAGATTTTCACTTCCTGTGTTTTCGGTCTAAAGCATTGTCTGATAGGAAAAGGGTAATGATTTCTCTAAAAGTGAACACAGTAATAGCACAAGGGAAGGAGGTTTAAAGTGAACAGGTGGAACTCTGGCAAACCAATTGTTACAGCATATCAGCAGTATCAGCTTTCCTTAATTATTGTCTTTATAAAAATAGTCTTTTGAAGTGACACAGGCAAAATAAAACAATTAGCATTCCATCTTATCTGTAATGTTGCTATTGTAACATTGTTGTTTTTCTTTATACTCAAATTTTTTTCTCTCCTTTCTTCGGTTTGTTGCCTTCATATGTTTGCTTGTAGTGATAAATCATAATCAAACCTTTCTCATTGTTCAGACCTGCAAAGGTATTCACAGAAGTGCAACGGTTTAAAAGTGGCATTCCTTGAGTTACCATAGCTAAGATTTTATAGGTATACTATTCAGTATTCCTCCCTTCTACTAGAAAAAGTTATGCTGTCATTACATTGTGAACCAAAACCTGTGGGCTGCAGTTCTTCCAGGAATCCCTCTGCTTGACAGCAGCACACTATATCCTCAGTATGATCTCTTTGCCCAGTCCTCCATGCACTGCTGCTATTACTCTGCATCTCTTAATTTTTGTGTGATGTTTTTTTCTGTTTCGTTTTTGGGTCCATGTTACCTATACTCTTCCTTTTCTGAGTTAAGGTATGGCAATAGCAACGTGTGACTTCATGTGATTTATGGTTAAGTACTGGAAGGAAACTTTCTTGTTGCTACTTTTGTTGTTTTCTTCCCCCCCCCCTCCTTCTCTTTGAGGAGGATGTGGAGGTGTTGTTTCTGTTTTGTTTTAGCCTAAAGTATATTTCTGGATATAACTGTAGTATTTATGATTATAGGAAACAATTCCTTATGAAACTGTATGTTCTTTATATTAAATCATGCTACAGCAGAGGAGGTTTGACCTACAAAAGCTCAAGACTGTTAATACCTTCCTCTTTAGGCATCTATAGTAGCTTTCTCTGGAAGCTGCACAGTCTGGCTGCATATGCCCTTTTTTGATTAAAACTTTAGATTTTCTTTCAAGTATCAAATTGATGGTTGTAACAGTCTTTATACAGTATGTAAGACTTTTGGATCTGTGTGTTTATACACAAACTTTGACCTGTTGATTATTTTAAAAGATTTGAAATAACTTCCGCAGTGACCGTCTTTAAAAAGTCATTACTTACTAGTGATATCCATACAGTGGTTAACAGAGCTAGCACTTTTGTATATTTGGAAGAAAACTCTTTAAAATATTATTGAGTACTCACTCCACTTATAATGCATACATTTTTATCTATACTGTGTAGATAAATTTGATGACATTTTTATAAAATACACACTTTTTATGCTATCAGCTTTCCTCTTGCATCTTTATAAGCTTTCATTTAGAATAGTATCAGTCTGTGGCCTAGAGAAGAAGCAAACATGGCTGGAATACAGTGTGAAATCCTCTGGGCTGAGAAAATAATCTGTGAAGGGTGATTTTTAGCACACTGTGTATTGCAGCATCTCAGCATTGTCATGGGGTTCCTCTCAGTTCTGAAAAAAAAAAAAAAAAGAGCCTTTGACTATAGGAGCTGAACCCCAGTTTACTTTAGCTGTATTACTGCTGTCAGTCCTGTGTAGCTTGAAGGGCAATTTAAATGAGTGGTCTAGTTGACTTAGAAGTTCAAAATTAGACATTTAGTCCTGGCTCTGGGCTGTCTATAGCACAGACGGAAATCGGTAATGTAATACTTGTTTTGTTAACTAAAAAGTAGTGACAGTAATGATTAGTTTAAATGCTACTGTGAGTGTTCTTTAGTTGGTGTTCACAAAAGATAAGATAATGTCCTAAGTACTACTAATATATACTTATTTGCTAACAGTTTCTCCAGGTACTGTTAACCCATTTTTCTTAATAGCTTGTTTAAACTTCTTTTTGTTAATGCTTCCCAAACCTTTATTGCTGAACAAAACCAGAGAAACAAAAATGTAGGATAAAAGCATTAAGAAAGAATGTGAAAAAAACCTTCTGTATTCCTGTTACTACCCAGTGCTTTGAGAATCTTAGCGGAGTACCCATTCATACAGCCTGTAAGAAAGCAGATCCAGCAGCAAAGAATGTGAGAACATCTGGAGTGCAAGCTGAGTATGTAGGTCAACAAATGGTGGTTAAGTTGTTGCTTAAAAATGGTACAAGTTAAGGATGTGGTTGAGCCTTGCTTCTGAAGGATTATCTTAAAGTCTTTGTTCAGTGATTTAATTTATCTTTCAAGTTCCTGTGAGTGCATAATTTTCACTTTCAGCAGCTTCCCAGGTGCCATTACCTATGGCTAAGGTAATTTTATTGATCTTATTATTAATGTGCATCAGAAAGTATGATTACAACTACCTTTGTCCCACTGGGAGCAGCGTGTCTTGAGAGACACTTGGAGTAAAAGATAATGCGTCTTTTATGTCAGAATGCTTTTTCTCCAGAGAAGAGAGTTTTTATTTAATTTTTCATAAAGCTCTGAAGATGAGATTTTAAAATCCTTTATACCTGTAACAACTTCTTCAGCGCAGTCTGGAGTTACTCTTGTGCTACTAGCAGGCAAGCCAGAGTGGTCTAGAAGACATGTATGTGTCTTTGGAGTACTTTATATGTAAGTGTATTAGGTTGTATGAAAAGAAAAACTGTGAAGTGAATGAGGGAATTGAGACAAATAATAATGGATATGTAAAGTAATTTGACAAATATGGCATCTTGATAACAATATTCTACAGTTGTACAGTTTAGGAAAATGCCATGTTATTTTTAGGAGGCTGTCTAAAAGTCAACATACTTACAAAATTTGAGTCAATATGGGTAAAATGAGTGCAGTTGCCAGCATTAGAATCTTACCTGCTTTTCAATAAGTATATTGCAAAGTGCATTGCTATTATTTTAGCCTTATCCCCCAAACAGAAAATATAGTTGTGCTTCAAAAGTAATTCCAGTTTGGGCTTTAGGACACTTTAATCATATGTACACACTGTAGGTAGACCTTTAGAGTCATAACATTATGATGAAGAAAGTATGTGCAGGAACATTGTTAACAAAATTGGAACTACAAAATGTAACTTAGAGCTGTGTACTATACCTGTCCTCACATTGAGAAATACCTTGCTTTATGTAAAATCCTATTTATGTGAGTATGTTCCTTTCAGAAGTAAATTATATCAAATTCTGATTTCAAGGTATAGTATATATGCTTTATTCCTGTGTTACACATTAATATTCCATAGCGTTTTCACCAAGATAAGGAATGTGTTTCTTTGAATATTTTTTAGCCAACTGTCTTCATTAGATGGGATGTAGAAGAGATTGCATAGCTGTGTGTATATCCATATCCACACATATTTTAATATCTAGAAAGCAATGCAGGAAATATATGGAGTTGTACTCCACCTAGCAAAAAAAGGATAGCTCATTCTTTAAGCATTCCTGAAGTATTAGAAAGAAGCCTCTTGAAAAACTATTTTTTTTTAATGTTACAAAAAATAATAATAATAAAAAAGAGCTAAAATGACTAGAACAAGCTAAAATTAGTAATGAACTAATGGCATACTTGTTGTTTAGGGCAGTGTACCATTGTCAAGTGATGGGATGACAGACAGCAGACAACTTCCATTCAGAGTCCACACAAAGTTGAAACTAAAGGAAATACTATTTGGCTTTTGTCCTGTGGAAACCTTGGTATAACATATAATCTCCAGAAAAGTTATTGCACTCCAAACTTCCTCTGATTCTTTAGAGTTTTCAGATAATTCCAAAATTATGCTCCTGATGATGCTGTAATTTTTGCTGGGAACTGACTTGTTTTATCAATCTGTTTTAAGCCCCCTGTTTTTTCAGGAACCAAGAGCTGTGTGGCATCCTTATGGCACGTACAGGAGATGATGGGAATTGGGCTTTCCAGGTACTGCTTCTCACCTCTTAGGGCCGAACTGCAGATCAAGGGTAAAGAGGAAAGACAGAAGCATGTAGTATGTTAAAACGCTTTACCTGAAAAGCTCAATTTTTGGGCATAGAATTCAAACTAGTGTTTGCAATGCTAGTAAAATCACTGTCATTTAAAAGGACCTTAATTATATGAAATAGGGGAGGTTCAAGAAAGCTTCAGTATCCCAATAATTGTCTTCTGGATTTAAGGTTTTTTTAAAAAAACAAAACAAAAAACCAACAACAAAGCAAACATAAAAATTTGTATAGTTCAAGTGTCTCATATAAGAACTGCAGACTCTCAGTAGTGGACAGTTCCTCTAGACCACGGCTGCATGCCATAATCTACTTCTCAGCATCAATGTTGGCTGATCCCATTTCATAAATAGACTTCAGGGTAGAAAATTTTGTATTTATTTCCACGCTTCATTTTTTCATAACATCTCAATAGAAATACCTTCCAAGAAGTAGGAATGAAACAGATGAGTCCAAACCTACAAAATACTCCCTTTAGAGCAGCAGCCATTCTCTTTTTATGTCAATTGTCAGTGTTAGCTGACATTTAGCAGTCAGAAAAGTGCTTTGTTTCTTAATTCTGCTTTTACTTTTTACGACAGTCAATAAATCAAGTGAACCAAGAGCAAAAGAAGTGAATTAAGTTGAACATCATAAACTAAAATTAGTAGCATAACTTTCTTGCTGTGAGCAATGTATAACTGATTTGTGATATGAGGAGAGTAAGGACACAGATCTGTTCTCAGTTTGCAGTCTATTTGCTCTGTTTATTAATAATTGGTTTTACTGACCACACCAAATATTAGCTTTCTGTTCTCATGTTTTATTTTATTAGAACATTTTGGAGATGAGGATTTTTATTTTTTTTTTAAGTGTTGAATATGGAGCCCTTGAAAAACTAGGAAATTCGACCTTCTCCTATCTGGTCCTATGTTTTATTTATAAATTGGGATGTATATAGGAGGAATTGAGTCCTTTTTTGGTAGAGTACGAAAAATGTGTAATTTGGGTATACTCTAAGTTTCTGGTTCTTACTTGTTCTTGTTACCCCTTAGCCAACCTTTCTGAAAATGAAAAAGTTGGCTGTTTGCTTTAAGATTCTGATTTTAGGCTGCTTCTGCAGCTCACCTGCCTTTGCTACCCCATCCAAGTATGGGCCTGCTTCCTGAAGACTGCCTCTTTCTGTTTGCAGGTGCTTGTGTTTACTTTCCCGCATCTTCCTTCACACCTTTGCACAGATAAATTGTTAAGGATTATCTGATGGGAAATTGGAGTTGTGATTTCGTGAGCATGTGTGTTTTGAAATTTGCAAGTTTTGTCTCAGAAGCAGATGAGTCGGTATCTGTATAACAGAACCACACAGAGCTTGAAGTTTGGGGTTTCTTCTTTTGAAGTTTGTTATTCTCTTGTTTACCTGCCATGTTGTCAGCCTTGTTGTATAATCTGTATGTTGAGACACAAGACGTGATGTTCATTTTAAAATGTAAATTATTTCTTCTTTCTACTGAGGGAAAGAGTAATTTCTTGAGCATTTTGTTGGTCACATAATTGCACATAATTTCTGTCTGAGTTTACGTTTTAATTCAGGCACACTACAGTAAGTAGAAAATAATCTGGCCAATGCTGAAGAGTCTAAAATGGCACCGAGGAAGTTGGTTTAAAGAAGTAATTTGAATGAGGAAGCAGGAGCTATTTTAGAAGATACAAATAGGTACCTGACAGAGGACATAAGAGAGAGGATGAACAAGTGAGGTATGGGGAGTCAACCAGAAGTGATGATTTTGTTCAGTGGAGAAAGACAGCTGTAAGTGAAAAGAACAGTGTTTCTGTTAAGAGGAAAGTGTGCAAAGATGCAGCTTTGGCAGTTCGAGAAGTTGAACAGTGTAATCTTCAACTGAGGTTTTTTGAAGCAGAAACAATTCTTTTGTTATATGTTTGGTCAGTGTCACACCTACTGGGGCTTTAATTTGTTGCCAGAGCTTTTGAGTACCAACCATAGGCAATAACAGTTGTGTAGCTATTGCTGTCAGACTAAGAATCTGAGGCAGTGGTCTTCAGGAAAAGGCGTGACTGTGTAACTGTATGGATAAAACAGGTAATTACAGGCAAAGGTGATTTTTTTTTTTTTTTTCCAGAGCTATCATTACATATCACAATTTAATGTGTAATACTAAAATGTTTAAGTCTACACAGAAATATTTAAATGCAGTCATTCATAATAGCAGCAGGGATGTGAAGAGACATTATATTACTAGAAGCTAGGAGGTAACAAATGCAGGTCACCTTGCTGTAAGATTCCCAGTGACCATGCAGAAATGAGCAGATCTGTACAGGGAGGCACTTCAGGAGGTATGAAATGAAAGAAGAGAATTTGAACAAGAAAAAAAAAACCACCTATTTGATGGAGTCTTTCTGAAAAAAGGATAAAGAATTATTACGGAGAAAGGGAATAGGACATTTTCCAGAGTTCCTGAAATAGAGGAAGAACACAACTAAGTCAAATTAATGTTAAAAGATTTGATACTTTAATGATGTCACCCAAGTGAAATCTATGATGGCACATTTATATAAGCTTATCTACCATTTGTTTTTCACATTCTTACTGTCTACGGTAGGGTATTTTTGGTTGTGTGGGCATAATATTTTCTATTGCCTACCCCAAAACCGGATAGTTTGTTGGTATTAGCTCTATTTCTTCCATATTTGCTGAGAGTTGAATGCATTTTGGGGGCAACTATCTGCATTTTTCTCACTGTAGTACCTTTTATTCTCTCACGTCAAATCTTCAGGTGGACTAAGGTGCTTCTTGTCTGGAGGAACATTTAGGTTACAAATTTTAGAGGAATCAATATGCTGCTTCAGTGCTTTTGGAGGTATTAAGATGCATTGAATAGCAATAGTTACAAATCCAAAGCCGCAGATAAAGTAATTTTTCACCTCAGTAGCACTAAAAATGGTCTTTTTTGCTTTTACTTCCCTCCTTCCTGCATTACCCTCCCTTTCACACACAATGAACAAGGTAAGAAACTTGTAATGACTTTTACCTGCATCCTTGAGAAGGCTCTATGATAGAAATATTTAATCAGGAAAAGTATCTGTTATTCCATTCAGATTTTTGTTTGTTTTTTAATTATATGCTTGACTTTTTTCTCATTTCAGAGTGCATTTACAGTTATGTTAACTAGGGTAACCTAGTTAACATAACTGTAACATAGGGTAACTTTTACTAGGGTAAAAGTTAGGTGATCAGTGAGTCCTTCAGCTTGAAGGCAGTACCTGTTTTAGCATCTGGTTTTGGAATGAACAAAAGTGTGTTCAGAGATTTCTGTCTTCATGCAAGGCTTCTGTTAGAATGGAAACATTATCTGACAGACATGTTACTTTAATAGGTAAAATAATTTTTGACCACTGGTTTTGTATAAATAGTTGAAGAGCACAGTTGTATTGAAACTGGGTTTGTTTGTGCTCTGCTCTAGAGATAATTGATTGACTTTCAAAGATATATTTTAGTGATGTTACAGAGATAATTCTCAGATTTTACAAATTACTAGGGACAAAGGAGAGTACTTCTCTGTTCACCTGCATAAATTGTCAGTGGCCAAGTTATCATGTATATACTATACACTAATTTCATACCTGTCTTTTGCACTCTGAAAAACACATTATATTGTGATGGAAGTTTGGGGGAATGATCAGAAATTATCAAAACAAAAGTGGAAAAAAACTGTGGTTTCAGAGCAACTTCAGCAGAGGAAAGATATTTGAATTGGTGGTACTGCAACTTCTTTCTGTTAAGGGTCTGTTCTGGTTCATTATCCTGCTCTGTTTTATGCTTACAAGTTCATTGGCGTTGAGTTCAAGATTAAATGAGCCTATTTATGACTACATAAATATGGTTTCGAATTTTAAGTGTCTTCTGACTTTTTTCTTTTTTTCCTTTGGTATATGGCAATGCACTAGTTTATACATTTGGCATTTATGATAATACCTAATTAACGTATATCAACATGTTTAAAACTAAACACGTGTGTCCTGGTTTGAGGTAAAACAAACCAATTTTCTGTTTTACAGTTTTACTTTCTTAGCTAGGCCTCTTCTAACTAGCTAAACTCTGAAATGAACAGCACATTGTTCAGAGCTGTTCCGTCTCACAGTGATAAGACCTGATTATCCCAAGGGATGGTCTGCAGAGAGGCCCTTGCTTATACTTATTGCTAGAAGAACCAAGGTCAGANACTGTATACTCCCTTTTTTCCTTTTCCTAAATTTCCTTTTTATTATATTATTATTATTATAATTTCACTGAAGTAGTTTAGTTTTTTTCTAAACTCTTGAATCTCTTTAATTTCTTCCTCTCCTCTCTTTTACTCAAAGCGGGGAGGGGGGACATCTGTCAATCAGGTTTTGGTAAATCTGACTGAAACCACGGCAACGTGTCATTGCCTCTGTACCTTTCTTGACTATTACAAACTGTTAACATTGTGGAATTTCTTTCTGTGATATACCAGTAATACCACTTAAACATTTCTGCAGCAGTGAGAGGTTTCAAGTCATTCTTTGAACTCTTTTTTCATAAATCTGTCTCGCGCGTTTTAAAATGTGTTGTGTTCCATTTTAGGAAAAAAGTTCTGTTTTCATCGATGTTCTCTTTCTCATACGTATAAGTAAGAAAATAATTCTGATAAGCTTTGCCTTAGTTGAAGTCATACAAGTAGTAACAATATGATAGGTCTCTGAACGAAAGAATTTTCTTTTTGTCTGTCAGTAGTATTCATGCGTTTAATATCAGCAAAGGTTTCTATTGCATTTGGTGTTATATGCACAATTAATCTTTTAAATAAGAGAGAGACAGACTTGCAAGGAGAAGTGTGCTTTAAGCATAGATTATCATCTGAAATGGTTCTGTAAGGGCCCAAGGAGTGTGCTTTGTTCTGTAACAACCTTATCAATTCGCAGTGGCCGATTGGGCCAAAAAAACCCCCCATCCCCACAATGGAAAGCAGTGGAATCACTAGGGCAAAAAGATACAGGTGAAAAATGCCTCTATTTCTCTACTTCTTCCCTTGTTCTTATAGATTCGTATTGCACTGAACTGTACTAGAATCTATTTAGGTTAATTCCTTCTGGTTTATTCCATAAATATCCAAATGTCAAAAATACTAAGATCACAGAACCTATCAGGATAGTATGTAGGTTTATAAAACCAATGTCATTACATGTAGGCTGTGGATGCCTCTCTACTGTGCCAGGTAAGATTTTTGTTACCAGGAGAATCATGATGCCCATTAATTAAAGGGAACTATGTTATTTTCGTAAAGTAACACAAGATTTTAGAAAGCAATTAACATGACGATAAAACATATGATCTGCACGTTTGTTTTGGTTTTTGATTTCTGCTTTTTTAAAAATACAGTTCTTCTACTTGTGAAAAGCATATGTTGCGATTATTGCTGCTGCATGCCTGGCAATGTGTAATTGGAAAAGATCTGTCTTTTCCAGTGTTTGTTGTACAAAGTATGTAAAAAGTTTTTGAATCAAATCTTTGAGTAATGGTTATGGCTTAAGAAGAACACGTTACTCATTGTTATACAGAACATGGCTCTGCTAAATACTGAGGAACCAAAAAGGGCAGATATCCTTAAAACCTAACTTTTTTATTAGTTGTTGTCTTGCCCTGTGATGATGATTAACAGTACATGTAAGTTGCTGATCAGACAGGGTTTTTTGGGAGTGTCATTTGTCTTGTAGTTGACTAAGGTTTTTATTGTGTCGACAAAATATGATTTTTTTTTTTTTTTAATTTAGACATGAGAATCTGGATTGATTATAGGTATACAATTCTCTCACCAAGTGTGATTTTTCAGAAGATCATTACATTTATTGCAGGACTGTTACACCTTTGCTATATGTGTGGGTTGCTTGGGGGATTTTATTTTTTCTGGAATAGTCTGATCCAGGATATTAGGGCTATCCAGGATACCTGAGAATAAGTATTATTTATGAATAAGTATTACTAATGATTTACAACTTTGTTAATAAAATTTCTTGCTTGTATCATGTGCAAAATTTAATGTAAACATAGAAATAATTTCTTTTTTTTTTTTTTTGTGAGATCATTTAGATTTCACCAAACTGAAAAGGAAATTTTGCACTTTGTTAGCATCTTATTAAGCTCTATTATTGGTAAGGCAGTATTTATCTGAAGATAATCAGATCAGCTTTTTATAAGGCAGACAAAGATTGCCAAGAAAACTGCATGTATCTTTCTGAAAAAAAAAAAAAGGTAGATAGACAGTGGTTTTGCAATTAAAAATAGATGTTACCAGGTGTTTTATAGATGGGTTACTGAGGCCCTGATGTAGGATAATTAACTCTACCTTACATAAGGTAAATTATGCTTTCACTCTTTCAATGTTGCTAATGAAAGGCCCTTTAGGAAAACGTAGAATGAACCATAGGATCAAATTTTAAGTCTGTCTGGTGCTGTTCACTTTAGCCACATTACTTTGTGCCACAGGGAATTTAAGGAAGCAAATAACAATCCTTTATTCAGACATATGTAAACACAAATGTGCAGCACGTGCAATCTGAGTCTACCTCCAGAGCATTAATGCTGCCTGCTGAGGTAAGTTTAAAACTATAGATTTCTGGTCATTGTAGTAAATTTTGGCATGTCTGGGTCTTCTAATAATACACATAGACACCTCCCCCAGCAGGAAAATGTAGCTTAATTTACAGAGTGCCTTAGGTGGCTTGTTCCTGATTGCAAAAGAAGTTTGTAGAAAGCAGGTGAAGATGAAGTTAACTGAGGTTTAGTGTCCAAATCTCTGGATGTTTGCTAGACTGTCAAATGAAGAAGGAAGACTACATAAAGAGACAGGGGGGTAAAAATGCCCTGGATCTAGGCTGCCCTCCCAGATTTAAAAAAAAGTAAAAAAAAAGTTCAAGGCTGCATGCATTGTTGTTACTTGAGAGAACCATTTTAAGCATTTATGTCATGTTGCCTTTATATGCATATGGTTTCCTGGTCTGAGCTGGGTGGGTGCTGATGACATGTTTACCTCTGAATTACTGATTTATATGGGTGGTTTTGCTTGTGACAGGTCCAGTGCTTTTATTTATTCAGAAGACTCTCTGAGCAATTACTCATAATTTGGATATAAACTGAAAGAAAAAATAATGCAATAAATTGAGTTCTGTGAGACAGAATAAAGCTTGAAGTTTCTAAAAGGAACAAGACAAGCTATACAGTAACATGTGGTTTTAAATGTGAAATCTATGATGGATAATTAGAGGTAGCTGGATAACAATTACAATAAGCAAAATAAGATATTGGAAGCAAGCTTATAAAAATAGACACTTTCATAAAGTTTTTACTGTGGAGCTCCTCTAATTAGAAGAGTTATTTCTCCTTCCAGTCTCCTTACCTGTGTATGTGTTTTGCTGTGGATATGCATGTGTATCAGCCTCCTAAATTTCAAGGTAATTTTAGTAGTTAAAATGTGAAATAATTTTTTTGTGGGCCTTTTTTGTTCTCAAGTGCCTGCTGTCTGAGTTACAGGCAAGTTTTATTTTTACTGTATTCAGCTGGACCACAGGGGAATCCTTGTTTTAATTAGTAAATTGTTTTTCAGTGATGTTTTTCCATAAACTAATAATGGTTGAGTTTGTATTGCACTGTGGTGCTTATCTACTCTGTCAAGTTTGTGTTAGAAAACCAGCTCACCAGCTGTGAAGGAAGGAAACCAGCCAGAGCGGGTTCTTCAGCTTGCATCTTCTGGAAATTCCAAAAACCTCTCAACCGCAGCTGCGTCACCAGTGTGCAGGCCATCATGTGTCTCAGAAAGAGATGCTCTTGCCCTCCTGGTTGAGTGCCACGAGGCAGCCAATAGCACTGAACAGGCCTGTATCGCTAGCAGTCATTTTTGCAACAAGAATCGAGAATCTTAGCCCATATGGCTCTGGACTCCCTGATGGGTTTCCATTTTAATATGAAGAGGCTTTACACTGTCTGCAAATGTTGTGTAAGCAGTTCTTTCTTCAACAGCAATATCCAACTCTTAGGGCAGCTTCCTCACTTCTTTATACATTTTGGGATGGCTGTTGCTAAGCTAGCACTCTGGCTACAGTAGCTCTATTTACTATTGTTTTGTGGTCTTAGTAAGAGAAATGGACAGGCCTGAGGCACAAGCCCTGACATTGTAATTCTCTCTTCTTTTACACTAGACTGCCCCACAGGCCATCCCAAAATCTCCATCTATCTAAATAAATGGAGAACATGTCTGAAGGTACAACCAGTTCACGGACATGTGAAAACTTGCTTACATCATTTGCTTTTCCCTCAGGTGAAGGAGGCTTGCATGGCCTTTTCAAGGATCTATTTGTTCATCTCAGTGCCAAAGTTGAGAAAACAAGTGTTTTTAAAGTAGTGGTTGAGTTCTGCTTCTGAGACTTTGAACAAATCTCAGAGTTAAGTTATTGCTGCTGTGAGGCCCCTGCTGTGCAGGAGTGGTGCATGAGCAGTGAGTCCAAGGAAAAGAGTAGACTGGTTTCTTTAGATACCTGAAATCTTTGAAATATGATGCCCATGTGCCCTCCGTGCCTTTTCCTTGGTATACAGCATACCTCATTCTGAAGGTTGAAAGGACACCAACCCTTCATGTTGCTGGTATAAAACAGATCTGAGTTCTTATGTGCTAGTGAACAGTTGCAAATCCAAGTAGGAATTTGTACCTCTCCTTTAAGGCAAATATTTCTCTATTTTTGCTTCTGGTGGTTCTGCTAATCTGTACCGTAAGTGGGGCAAGTCTTAGTTCCTCTATCTACAAAATGACCATAAAAATATGTATGTAGTGTTATTTCAGACTTGGCTGAGGTATATGCTTGGATTAAAGGTTGCTAATACTGTTGGTTACTGTAGGGGGTCAGTTCAAGTTCAGAGAAGCACATTTGAGCAACTGTTTCTGTGTCACAGTAGCAGGTATCAGATCAAATGATTGAATCAACATACTCTATTCAGTATAATAGAGATGTCATTTGTAGTAGAATATTTTCATAGGATTAATGTCCCTTGCTTTGCAAATAAATGGTTTAGCTGTGCCTTAGCTTTTAACAGCAGCAGGAGACCGTTATCCTCTAACAATGCACTGTTTCATTGACATTATCTCTTAAGTAACACAATATTACAGAAAGAAATTATCTAGGCATTAGTGTTTCATTCTACACAGAAAACAATGTAAATGCAAAGTTTATGTTATTTCATGCAGCTAATTTATATTGATCTTCTGCATCTTCCCTTCATTCAGATAGGATTGTGAGCAGCGACAGTTCTCAAGGTGTTTTATTGATAGGAAGCAATTAAGATTTTCTTACGGTTTGAACAAAATGAAGAAGGGAAATCTTCTTATGATGGTGCTGCTAGGGGGGAATATCTTAAAAATTTAATTAGAAAACCACACAAATTCAGTTTTTACTTTGGAGTACAGATTGATATGTGGTTGTTGGTTGTTTGGCCTTTTTTGTTGGTGTGTTTTTGAATTATTTTGGACTTCAGCCTCGGTAACAGTTATGCTTTTGGTGGAGGTGTTGTGTCATTCCTCACTACACAAGGTCCTGGATTCTGTCATATGTTATATGATACCAGCATGACGCTTTCTGTGGTAGTTATTTTAGCTGTTTGTCTCTATCTTTCACCAACTTAAAAGAGGCCAGCACAAAACAATCCTAGTAGGCTTTAAAAGACAAAAAGAAAAAAAAAAAGCCAAAGAGTTAATTGCTTAGCTTGTTGTATGGCATGAGTTGTATTTGTATCTGGAGATCTTTAGCATGACCTATCTTAAAAGCCACAATTTGTGCTCTTGTATTCCTGCACTTGCCTCATTGCCATTTTCCTTCTCTGAATTTGCAAATTATTTGCCTTCCTGAACTAATGCTGTTAATGTCCTGATACTTCCATATTTTGCCCAGATGTGGTGTATCTTTACCTAGCTGCAGATAACTTTTGTTGGTATATGTCGTGGTTTCAGCCAAATTCACCAAAACCCGAGTGACAGATGTCCCCCCCTCCCCCCTTTTGGTCAGAGAGGAGAGGAAGGAGTTAAAGAGATTCAAGAGTTTAGAACAAACTAAACTACTTTAATGAAAATATAAGTAATGTAATAAAAAGGAAAATTAGGAAAAAGGGAGTATACAGTATATACAAAACCGTATCAAGCTCCCAGGATGACGACCACGTCACCAGCAGGCTTCAGGAAAAGTCCCAAACTGGACTCGGTGATCGACAGGAGCCGGATTCCAGATCTGAAGTCAGGAACGCTCGGATCAGGATCAAAGGCAGACGAACAGGCAGAGTCCTCCTTGGATGTCAGCCATCGAGGAAGGGGCGAAAAAAGGGAGTTGACCTGTTGATCCCTCAGCTTTTATACGGGGCATGATGCAGATGGGCTGGAATACCCCTGTTGGTCCGTTCTGGGTCACCTGTCCTGTCCGCTCCTCCTTGAAGGTGGGACCCTCCAACGGGCAAATGCTGAAAATTATCTGACCTTGGTTCTTCCAGCAATAAGTCTAAACAAGGGCCTCTCTGCAGACCATCCCTTGGTATAATCAGGTCTTATCACTGTGAGACGGAACAGCTTTGAACAATGTGCTGTTAATTTCAGAGTTTAGCTAGTTAGAAGAGGCCTAGCTAAGAAAGTAAAACTGTAAAACAGAAAATTGGTTCATTTTACCTCAAACCAGGACAGTATAAGAAAATTACATCTTAAAGGAGTAGGCATGTAGAATATCAGACATTGAGTCTTCAATACAGTCACTGAAATCCATATGTGAGAGGCTGGAAGCAGCCTTCCAAAGGGAGGCACCAAAGCAGTTTCTGAAAGCTTAGTGAAGTCTGCATTTAAGCTTGTTCATATTGTCAGTACTGGGGGATTTCAGTAGGTATATTTAAGGTACTAAAGGTACTAAAAAAAAATAATGTATTTTTTGGATTCTTCCTTCTGGTTTCTAACCTAAAGTACAACTTGATTGGATGGTTATTTTGAAGCAACATGGTGGCACATGTGACATGATTAACATATTTAATAAATACATATGAATAGTAGTATATGGCTATGAGTGATTCAGAAGGTGACCTAGAAGAGTATGTACTCTGTATGGTCAGTAACACTTAGCTGTATGTTTTAAACTAAAATTTTCATAGAAGGATTAAGATCTGTTTTAACTGCATTTTGTGCTTCAGGTATAATTTGAATTTTACCTCCAAATTAACATAGCGTATACATGTGCATTTGCATGTACACAATTCTAGCACAAGTTAGATGATACCTTAAGCTCAAGTTGTCTCTGGGGTCAAAAACTCTGGGTTAAAGCATGAATGCTGTTGACACCAGAATGCAAAGGCATCCATTGTCTGCTGCTTACAACAAAGTGATGTGCAGGTTCACCAATACCATGTGCTTACACCCATCCCACTTACCCTTTCCCACATTCTGTTGAGCTGACTTTAGGAAATGAGTTACAATTTTGTAACGGTATAATGTGCCCTTAAAAGTAATTAATTGAATTGTTATGATCTATGACATTTCTGATAATGCCTGAATTCTTGAGGTAGGAAGCTAAGACACAAGTCACTGAAATTAAGAAATAAACAAGTTTTGCCCTTTTTCTTCTTTCTTAGTTTGTCTTTTTCTATTTTTGATTAGGGGTCTCAGTTGGCACGATTCTCTCCTGTTTGTGTGATGGCACATTGTCCTAAGAACGTTTTTCCATAAACATTTGTTCTATAAGTAATTTTAACTAATGTCAAATACTTATGAATCATCCTCTTATCACTTACAAAAAAGAACTTTTAGTCTTCCGTCTGCTTCTCCTTAATTTTCAGCTTTATTACACATGCAATTACAATTTTCCTCTTCTAAATAATTCACTGCACAGTTCATTTCACACAGAAGGTAAATGAATAAAAATTTGTTTTCTTTAGTATCAGCCTGTCTGTTTTCTATGCGTGGCTGGCAGCCAGGAATATTAGATTTCAACATCCAATTTTTAGAAGTGTGAGTTTTAGTGTTAAAAATAGATAATATGTATGGGTATTGTGTAGATTATCCAGTGGTTGAAACTGGAATCCTCTTTTGCCTGATTCTACCTTTTCATTTCGTTGTCTGTTCTGTTCTAAGCAGAATGGCTAATTATACTGAACTAAGAGGAACGCGAAGAGTTGCTATTGTGCTACAAGTAAGCACAAACTAATTATTACACTGAGGTTTCCTTATCAATTCGAAAGTTCCTGTGAGGTTGCACTGTTCTTGAACACAGGAGTTATAAATACCAGCTTCTCCCCTACCACACCCCCAGAAAAATGTGACATTGATGGGAGTGGAAAGAAGTTTTCTCACAAAATCCAGACTGATAGCTGAAAGGGGTTAAGAAGGTATTTAGAAGTTATCAGCGGGTTATTTAATGTGGTTGATTTAAGGTTCTTTCCCTATATTTGAAACACCTGACTGATATATTGGGGAGGGGGGAAGAGAACTTTTGATGAGCTGTTATCATGCAGAGTGATAGTTTCTGAATGATGAGGGTGGAATCATGTTCTGATTTTTAAAATTACTGTTGATGTACAGTCTGTTTGAATATGTAGGGCACACTCTAAGACTGCATAACAGATTAAAAATTTGTTCTGAGTAATATGTTAGTTATAACTCACTGAGTGGGCAGTTGATGTATTGCCATGTTCCAAAGCAATGAAAATCCATACATTGCAGAACTAAAGTGACCTGCTGTCCTTAAGGAATATACCTAGTAATTCAGGACTTCTGTCAGTTTTGTTGTAACTTCTTTGGGGTAGGAGAGGAGGGTAACTAGACTTAACTAAAGCGATCTGATGTAATTGTAGAAGTTGAGGTCTGTGGTATGAAGTGGTGCATTTCTGATTAAGTCATCCAAATAGCTGTTTACAATTATGCATCTTGATATAGCAGAAGGCAGAGTCACATCTTTTTCTTGATAAAACTGTTGAGTTTATGGCAGTGTTGGTGGGTTTTGTGGCTTCGGGTTTTTGTGTTGTGGTTTTTTTTTTGTTGTTGTTGTTGTTAGTTTTTCTTTTTAACACCCTTTTGTTGTTTTGACTCATTAAAGGAGTGACAGTCATGTAAGGATGCGGAATAAACTTATACTAGGGAATAAAAAAGATATTTACTGTTTAACTGTTTAATGATTTTTAATTTTTTTTACAGTATGACAGCAATGTAAATACAATGGAAGTAGAATAAAGTTACTAGAAATGAAATAGGGTACATGGAGGCTTTCCTTGCACCCAGATCTAGAGAAATCAGGACCTAAATAATGTCTTAAGAAGAATCCATTTATAAATGGCTCTTGTGTATCACCAGTACAAGGATGCTCAGACTTGTGACTCTCTGTATTAATAGTCCATAGAATGCAAACTTTTTCAAAGCCTTATTCTGAAGTTTGGCCAGTTTTTCACTGGGTGCAGGATTACCTATGTGAAGTTTTGTGCCTAAAAATGTCTGGGCTATCATAAAAATTAAAAAAAATAACTCTTTCTGTTTTTTTCCTGTGAATTTATTTATTGTGAATTATGTTTTAAGCAATTAACACTTTATTGAGGAGAGATGCTCTCATGAAGTATAGATTAGGTATTTGCCTTCTGTTCACGCAAGCTTTGCAGTAATTCATTTTAGGGTTTTTTCTTACTTAATTTAAAAAAAAACCCTAAAATTTCTCACAGGTTCTGAGAGCATCTTCAGCTGTAAATATTCCTTGCTGAATAGTTCAAACAAGCAGATACTAAGATGCCTATTCCAGTGAGTTCTTAAATGAGTGAGTTTGAGAGCACATGCAGCATAACTATAATTTGTTAATTATGAACTGCTGTAGATAATCATGTTATGCTGTAGGCCAGTTGAGGTCTGGCTTGACTTTCTGAACACTGCAGAGATGAGGAGATAATTTAAGAGGAGTACTTAATTGTAATATTTGGTGACATTAATAACAAGTTGTCAAATACAAGAAATTCAAGAATTAATTTAGGGTGTACTTGTTTCAAAGTGTTCATAGAACAGCCCATGTTGGAAGGGACCTTGAAAGATCAAACATTTTTGCCTCAATTTCCTGTTCTTCCCCCTCCGGCTGCACTGGGGAAAATAAAACAAAAACAAAAACACCAACAAAAAAAATCCAACCAAACCTCAAAATTTTGCAACAATTTTGTTAGATGAGACTGAGTCTCTGCCTGGGATACCAGGCACAGTGTTTTCATTAGAGGAACCAGTACAATTACAATATGTTCAAGTATCCATAACGTACTGTAGTAAGGATCAGAGCTTTGGTACAGGTATTAAAAATAGTTACATCAAGTAACGAACTAAAAAACAAACAATAAAGAATTTGTATTAGAATTTAAAATCAAAACAAGCTGCATGCAAGTGGTCACAATAAAGAAGCACTTCAAGTAAAATCAATAAAGATATTTCCAGGAAGAACATATAAGTGGTGGTTCTGAAATGCTGTTTGAAATTAATAGTTACTGTTTGTTTATTTGGAAGAATTTTATTTATCATATTAGGATTGACTTAGGTACTGAGACAGTGATGAATGCCATGAAGCAATATAAATGTCTGTTTACAATAGTAAGATGTATTGAGTAGGTTTTTTTGAATCCTCTGTTTATAATTCTAAGTTGGTGTTTGAAAACATTCTCATAATGTATTTTAGGTTTGAAGTAAAAAAAAATAAAATCTAGTCCATGCTAATGATTTTCAGTCATTGTGCTGATGTGACTCATCTATCTATCCTCTGTCTATACTTTGAGTTTTAGACATTTGGAAAAAAGCAGTGTCACTAAGAGGAAGTAACACGAGTAGGTTTTTTGATTACTTTCTTTGTAATGGGAAAGAGATCACTGACACTTTGGTCAAACAACCTTTTTGACAAGTGCGTTACTTAGGATTTCACTTTTTCAAACTGGTCAAAATAATTCTTAAAGGGAAAATTTTACAGAACTTCTATATCGCTTGGATTGAGAACGCATCTGAAAGAAGAGTTTCTTGGAAAAAAAATCCTAAATTTTAACCATTATGTAGCAGTATAAGAATATGTTGGAGGGATTTTTGTGACTCTTGAGGCAGAAAAAATGCTGTTATTTTAAAAGAATAGATGTGCATAAATCAAGCCAGTGAACTGATGTATAAATGCATTTCATGCATGAATTAACCAGCTACTAACTAGTAGATTTCAAATCGATGTGTTGCACTTGCTGACTAACATATAGTGTGCTCAAGCAGAAATATTCTATAGCGCAGATATGAGGTTGTGTCTAGAAATATGTGAGCTATTTGAGATTTTGCTTATCTAACACCTGCTAAAGGCGTGCGCTTATTGCTATGGGTGAAAATCTAATAATTTGAGAGAAAAATCAAAACACTTCAGTTAATGTCTTTTTGAACCTGTTAAGACTAAAATTTTAAACAAAATCTTTATGGTCAGGGTGCAAAATTACTTCAGAAAACCAGCGTTACAAATTCATGAAGACTGAAAAAGGTGCCAGGAGGTGGGTCTTTGTTTTCAGGACAATCCCAGTGGAGTCATTACAGAGCTTTTTGACTATACTCTGTGTGTGTGTGTGTATGTGCTTGAATTGTTCAAAATGGATATTCTTAGTAATGCATATGTGCTCAATTACAGATACATATACACATACACCTAGTATGTGTTCTGGTACTGCATAACTATGGATGCATTATAACTCTCTGAAAATAAATATGTATTATGAAACTAATTTGTACAGTACAATGGCAGCTTATTTGACAAGGGAGAACAGGGAACGTACATATGAGCTTTAGTGACTTAGGCTTTTTTAAACTGGTTTTAATTTTTGAAAAGGAATAGATAGACACAAAGACAACTTAAAGATGAAGTTGTCTTTATTGTGGAAATACAAACATTTTGTGGAAAAATGCTTTTTAAAAAGTTAATTTGGTGCATTTGGGGGAAAATTAACCTTTTCTTGATGAAGTTATTTGGTGTCTTTAATCGTGAAATATCCTGTGGATCAGTCTGTGATAACTTTCATAAAACCTATCTGTGGTGGGCAGATCCTTGGTACTTTCCAGCCCAGCCTTGAGGAACTTTATATGACTTAGTTTCAAATCACCTCTTTTCATTTGTCTTCAATTTTCCAGTGGTAGGACTGCAAAATATTTTTGACATCTACTGACTATGGGAGATAAAGTTCATGACAGCTTTTTTTTTCATAAATTTAGAGCTTGAAACTCTTTTGCCAAGTAATCTGGTAAATGAAAACATGTGTTGTATAAGATTTGAAGTGTGCTTGATGATGCCTGCTGCTGCATATTCAGGGTTTGTTTCTGATTCCTGTGTTCGTTTGTTTTCCCCATCTTCATTAGACTTCTGAAAAAGTTCTTCATGATATAGTTGAGAGGGATTAAGTGGGAATGTGTCCTTAAGACTTCCTTCTAACAGAGCACATTCACTTGGTCAATTTTGATCTTTTCCAAATACACAAAGATGTGAGAATGATAATACAGCTCCACAGGCCAAAAAAGGAAGCACGCATTACTTTGTTACTTGTGCAAGATGGCTACTGCTGTTACAAATTTTGGATTAGATTACTTCGGCAGTGAAGAAAAAGCAAAACTCTCTTCCCAGTTACTTCTGTTGTATTGTTAGAGTTCATGATTTCCTAGGCATTTTGCCTCCCAGAAGTTTCAAGAAGTATCAAGTGAGTAAAGTAGAATGTAGAAAAGATTGCATTCAGACTCCTGGTTTGGTTGCCCCAATGGCAGGAATAATGAAAAACCAAGAATCCCCAAAAATGTAAATGCCATCCAGTATGAGTAGTTGGAAAGAGCTTCTGCGTAAGTTGAAAGTTTACTCTGTACAAGATCTGAAAATTGCTTAAAAACCATCTATGTTTTCAGAAGAGTGCCTGTCAAATCAGTTGTATTCAAAGTACATTTATAATTAAGCTGCTTAATTAAAAATGGGATCTGGTTTTCCTGAATATTTTCCTTCTGTATTTATATGAATCTGTGAAAAGGATAGAAGTCTGGGACCAGGAATACTTTCATTACCATTTCCACAACAAGCAGGCTGACAGAAAAAGGTTTATGTTATCCTCATCTTTTAAAAAAAGCACCTGAATGTGTGGCAGTGGCAAGTAAGAGATACTTTTAATGCCATTTCCATTAACCAGTTACCTCTCATGGCTTGAAAAAAGGCAAGCTTCTGTCTTGCTCTTGATGTTTGCAGCTGTCAAAGCAGTTACTTTAATTTGGTCATTGAAGTAAAAGCCTGACTTCAGCTCTGGGAGAAATAGTGAACCACAAGAAAGGAGACAAATTCTGAAGGTTGATTCAATGAGACATTTAATCTAGTAGGAGACAGACAAATAAATAAACCTATTCAATAATGAAGGTGGCCAGATTGGGGGGTTTTTTTGGAGTATGTTTCTGAGAATCGATAATTACAAGTGTAATGGCATTAAATTTATAGGTCTTGATGACAGGATAGCTTTAGTCTGATAAAGTAAATCAGGATTGTTTACAAAGGAGCTATTAAATATTTTAGAAAATGGAAATGAATTATTCAAATGCATAGATAGTTCTCTGACAGAAATGGGAAGCCATGAAGATTAAGATTAAAAGAGGAAGAACAAAAAAAGTTTTGCCTGCAAATGTCTACTGTGTAGGAACAGGTAATAATTTCATGAGAAGTAAAGTTGTTGGTGGTAATTGAAGAGTATAGGAAATACCGAACAGTATATGTGTTCAAAAACTCAACGGTAAATTAATCTTGTTGATTTCTAAGGGGCTCAGACTTTTGAGACTATGGATTTGGGGGTTGAAGTAGATTATCTCCAGAGGTCCCTTCCAACCTCATATCACTCTGATTCTGTGAATGGAAGAATTACTGAGCAAACGACATAGAAAGACTGCATAACAGTACACTGTACTAAAGACAGAAGCAGTAGTGTGCGATGGCTCTAAAAACTGGACAGCGGTGATTTTAAATCAAATGGGAATTAAATTGCAGTCGCTCTAGATTAGGGTGACCATCCTGGTTTTTCCTTTTGAAGCATAGGGTGTTTCTTTCTAAATGCAATTATCAATGTCATTGTTATTATAATGTTGTTCTAATCCATATAGAAAGAAAGGAAAATCTCTAGTTTTCAAGGTCTTTCTTCAAGAGCGGGTTGGATAAAGCCTTGAGCAATTGGTCAGACTTCTTGCTTTGAGTGGGAGGCTGGACTTGAGACTTCTGAGGTCTCCTCCAGCCTGAACATTCCTATGATCCTATGAAAATATGAATGCAGCATTTTCCCTGAAATTCTTTCCAATATTTCCAATATCTCCTGTTGATTTCTTGTAGTTAAAATATTCAGATAGATTGTGGAAAACTATGGATGTTTTGTTGTTGTGGGTACTGCAGGTTTTCTTGGCTGTGAAGGTTTCTGTCAAGAAAAATACACCTTTGTAATAGAGGCACTTGGAATGGAAATTCTTCCCTGTGAGATATTCCAGTAGACTCTGGCTTTGCTGAACCATGAACAATTTAAAGTATAATTAATTCAGATGCAATGACTGTAAAGATTCAGTATTTTTCCACCTGATTTTTTTTTTTTCTTCAGACTTTTCTTCCCAGAACATAATAATATGCATTCCGTTTTCATCTGAATACATCATTTACTCTCTTGGAAGTGTCTCTACTAAGTGTACTCTGTTTACTGAAGTGTAGGGCTGTCATGCAAATTGGACTTTCTATCAGTTTCCACAGGCTTGTCATCACTATGAAAGAAATGATATGTACTTATTTAAAATTGTCCTTTTACTTCAGTGGTGGCAGCTCTCTGCAGTGCCTGACATTTTTGAGAGAAACAGCCTGTCACATCATGGGTTGTAGGGAGGAGAGCATTTAAAATACAGGAAAAGGTCTATGCGACATGACGCTAGTTCTTTTTTCTCATCCTCACGTGCTTCACTGTTCAAACCCCTTGAAATCTGTATGTAAGGTTATGGGACTCAAGAGGTTTTTGGTTGAGAAAAGCAGCTAAATCAAGGTGTTTGGTCTATTCCCACAAGATTTATATGTAAACGGGGAAGAAACACATTAATCTGAAGTGCAGTGTGTAGCCTCTGGTGTATTAGACCATGATATATAAATGCTTATAGGAAGGTATCTGTGGGAGATTTGTACTCTCCAGAGTACATTGCTTCTTTGAAAACACGAGTTTGTCACTAGCAGATTAATGAACCGTTTTAGAGAACTTCTTGGAACGAGCCCGCAGGAGAGACAAAGTGTTGCAGGATGTGTGACAGTGTTTAACAGAAGTGAACTGCTGCTGGTGCTTCATATGCGAGTGGAGAATGGCATTAAATGTAACTGGAAGAGTACAGTTCCCTAAAGAACCATGTCCATTTATGTTTCCTAGGTGGGTGCATTAAATTAAAAGCAAGTGAGGTATTGGGGGTTTCCACTTCACCTGTGTTTCTTTTTGTGGATTTTTTTTGTTTTTTTAATAAAAAAATGCCTAAAACAACAGCACAGAAATGTAACATGATAAGCATGTGAGAAAACGCATATATGGAGCTACAAGGAGAAGGACACTTGAGTTCATTTAGATGAAAAATAGTACAAAAATAAATGTCATGCACATACCTGGCTAGTTTTCTGCTTTAAATTTTTGTGAAGTATCAGCAACTCTTGGAGACTGTAATAAGCTAATAAAATCCATTAGTCTAATGTTATTTCAGTTAAACTGTATATTATTCAAATAAATGTTATAATTTATAATTTTAACACAAAGTCCAAATCTTACAGGAAATGTTTTGGGGTTTTTAATTAAACTTTTCCTCAAACTCACTTTCTTCTTCTCACTGTCACGCTCTCATGTCAATATTCTCTCCGAGATTGCTGTTTAATGAGTGTAAACAATGCTTTGCAAGCTGATCTTAAAATATTTTTCAGAATTTTAATTTATTAAAATGTCTTTATTAAGGTAATTTATTATTCAATATACCCGTGATTGTATAGTTTTGCGAGTTTTAAAAATATAATTTAATCATAACTGCCTTGAAAAAACTGTATAGAAACTGAATCTGTATCGTGCTAAGAGATATTCCCAGTCAGAAAATGTGACCGTTCAGTGTCAAGAAGCACTGAAGAAAGCAATTATTTAATGAATTAATTAGTTACCATTATTATATTATCAGACTTTATTTAGGGCAACATTTAGAAAAGTGCTTTGATTTTTTTCCACTTTTCCAATGCTAGTAGAACAGGGTTTTCTTGGCTACTGACTACCTACAATTTATGTTAAATTTTGAATAATTTACAGGATAGCTCAGATTGATTAGTAATTTTACTCTGATGCATCCTGAAATCTGCTGAATGCTTCCGTCTAAGTTTCCCAGCTCTTTCTTTACATTTTTATCTTTAAAATGGAGGTGATGTTTAGTAATTACATAATGGTGAGACTACTGAAAATAGCACCTAGGTAGTAATCATCCTTTTTTTTTTTTAAAAGTTATTTTTTTTTAAAGAACTGCTATGATTATAGTAAAGCTTTCTGAAATGTTTGCTTTAGCTCTCTCTCAATCTAAAGGGCATTTTAACAGGTTAATAAGATTTTATTTTTCTTGATCTTGCAGATATTACATTGCAGGCAAAGCAAAAGTCGATGTTGTTGCCTGCAAAAGAATTAATAGGGGAAAAAAAATCTTGAAGGCCAGAATATGTGTCTGAAAGCCACCTGAAGTGTTTTCATATTCTGTGATACAGTGAGAATGTGATTTGACAAACAGAAGGTACCAGCAATGCAAGAACAGAACAGAAAAATGACTTGAGCATATTTAGGAAAATAACGAATATACATATATGTGCTTTCTTTAGTGTGTCTGTTGTGGAAACTTTGCCATTGCTAACTGAGGAGACAGCTAGCTTTTTACCTGAAAAGAAATACTAGCAAAATAATCTGTCTAGTAAAAAAGTAAATATTGCAAAGTAAATTCCTTTGCCTGTAAAAACGATCCAATGAAGCATCCATATCATAGTTTTCTTTTTCAAGAAGTGCACCCTCAGGCAGCCCAATTAAATGAGGTCACGGAAGGGACATGTAACATTAGCACTGAGTATTCAAATTCTGTCTGAAGCTCAAATAATCAAGTTTTGGTCTCTTAAATTTCTGATACTAAATTTATACTTTTTCATTGAGATAAATTTTAGTATTTCTGAAAGGAGGATTACATCACCACTGACATGGTGATAGGAGTGTTACTATTGCTGGTTTTGGTAGTTTTATAAGCATTTAGAGTGTTTCCATTACTTTATTGCTCAAAAGAGCTCTGAGGTTTGCTGTATTGTCCTAAAATGTGAGCATGCTACTGGGTCCTTTGCAGGACTGAAGCAGCAGAAGTGACTGTTTACTGAGATAAATTGGGAATTTGCTTGTGGTTTAGTTTGGACTTTAGGGAATTACTGGCATAGTTACATTCTGAAGTTTCAAACTAGTGCTGAGAGTGCTCTGCTTATGGCCCTTCAGAAGTGCATTCTTGAGGCTGAAATATTTTGAGTTGCTGATAATTATTAGTAGTTCAAAGACAATGAATGCTCTAGTGTGCAGGGTTAAGTGAGGTGAAACAGGACTCATTAAAATGTCAACAGACTGGATGTGTGAACTAGAACTGTTCATAGGGTTGAACAGGTTTTGTAATGGGCAGCCAAATTCTCTAGCAGCCTCATCTTCCAGCAGACTGTGAAGGATGTAAATAAACAACCTGTTACAGCAGTACGATGCTGAGTGCATCTCAGACTGTTAGTTTGTCATTAATTCTCAGTCTCCATTGGGCTAAAGCCTGCAGTTGGGAATTAAGGGACTGTGAGACATCCTTTTAGATGTGGAAAAGCAGACGGCCATAGCTAGTGTAGTAATGGGCATATTAATGGCACTTTTGTCATTAGAGTTTCCTTGCCTTGATGGAGTGACATCTCTTGGATT
This sequence comes from Pedionomus torquatus, assembly GCA_013398155.1. NCBI lineage: Eukaryota > Metazoa > Chordata > Aves > Charadriiformes > Pedionomidae > Pedionomus > Pedionomus torquatus. The sequence goes on along the minus strand of VZRU01009534.1, from coordinate 293,889 downwards.
AAAGAAATTAAGGCTATATTTAAAAATAAATAAGTGAATTCTGGGAATGTTTATTCATCTCAATATTGTCCTTGAAAAATATTGCAAAATACTTATAGATAGGTATTATATGCTTTAAATGAACAACCGTTTGTTTTGTTATTAATTCTGTAAGTTAAGTAGAATTTACTTACAAAGATAAGGAGCAGCATTAACCTGGCAATTCTTTCAGTTTTTAAACATATTCTTAAGGCTTTGCTTATATATTAGCAGTTTAGGAAACTATAAAGCATCAGGAAAAAGAACACTCCTTCCAGTGTTAGGCCTGTTCAGTTCTGCACCTAAGTAGAACCTGAGTTCTCATGTTTCAGCCAGATTTAATCTCACTATCCATTACTATATTCTTATATTGGAAAAATGTTTCAATTTTTTTTCTTCATTAAAAAAATTCCTCATCGGTTAAGACACAGGTTTCTGATAGCTGCTGCTGTTTTTTCTTTTTTTTTTTTTTTTTTTTTTTTTTTGTTTTTGCTTTTGAGTCTCTCCTGCAAAACAGTAGCTTACACCACTATCCTCAAACTTTCCAACTGGATCTCCACTTCTGCCAAATCACTGGTGTTTACTTCCACTCTATTTGAGAAGGCAGAGTTTTTTGTTCTTCAGTGTTTTCAGTTATATTTTTTACTTTATGGCAATAGTATTACTACAATAAGCCTAGTAATAAAAGCTATACAAATATGACTTCTGTTGTAGGTATTTACCTTTCTGAAGACTACAGGACTGCACAATTGCATAGAAAATTATCTGTGAACTCAGAATTACTCTCCCTTCTCGGGAAAATGGCCTGTGATACATGAGTAAATCATAGAATCATAGAATTTTTAGAGTTGGAAGGGGCCTTAAAGATCAATTTGAAATTCAAATGTGAAGAAAATATTTTTTTTACATTTCTTGTGTCTTAGAATACTTTATTCTCCTTGAAAGACACAAGTAAATAATAATAGCACATAAGTTTTTGAAGCAGAAAAATACTGTTTCTATAACTTTTATTGAAAGTGAATATAGTTTGCATTTATTCATCTTGCTTTGCATTTGCATGGTTCATCTGAGAATCCTGCAATGCTTTATAAAGAGGACTACATCGCTTCAAAAGAAAAATCTGAAGATATCAAGATGCATGACTCTCAGGCAAATAACAGATTACAGTTTTCAGTCCAAGCTCACTTTAATCAATCTTCCTCTTATTCTCAAGAGACAGCAAATCAGACAGAGCTAAAAGACATACGACAGATGCTTTTTGATTGGAATGACATGCAGATTGTTGGTTTGGTAAATGTGCAATATCATGGTTCAGTCTAGATGACTTGACAGAAATTAAAATCAAGTGTCACAGTGTCTTGATAAACTAGTTGATGTTACAGGAGACGTATCGGCCATAACTACTTTATTTCATTTCAGTGTATGAGCTATAATGATGCTGCATTGTATTGCAATATACAAACCACTGTGTAGAAGCAATATAAATATTGGCTACTGTCTCTAAGGAGACACAAAGACATGATCTTGTTGCTGAGTTAGCAAACAGTCTTTTACTAGGGATTTCTTATAATCAGTAGTAAGAATTTTTATATCTAGGACTCAAGCTCTGCTGGCAGTCACTTAGCTTTCATATGTAAGTCTCTTGCTTGATTCAATAATACTGTGTTTTTCTGAGAACCGTTGTAGGAGATAAACAGCCCATCTTTGCTCATTTGTTCAGCTGAGAAATGAAAATTGCTGATGAATAATTCTGGGATAGTTCCTGCAAAATAACGGTTAAGCTTATTTGTTGAGATCTTTTCCTTTTTGGAAAGATGATAGACATTAGATCATACAATTCCTGTCAAGAAAAACTACCTGGTAAGTTTTAGACACAATTAACTAGAAGCGTTTTGCAGATTTGAAGCCTGTCTGGGAACTGGCATTTGATAGATTGAGAGAGTTCAACTTGAACTCTGTGTGAGATTCTTGATGTCATCGTCATTTTTTGAAGTAAAGATTTGCAGAATGTGAAAAATAATCTTCTGAAAGGGCATTTGACAGAATTTATTTTGACACTCCTTTGGTATCACCCATTCTTTTAACAGTTCATTCGACTTTTAAGTAAGCCACTTTGTGGTGTCTCCAGTGTTAATAGAGCAGACTTTTTATGCTGGTTTTCTTGATGTGAGTGTGAGAGATAATTATGAATGTGTTGTAGTGGCTGGTTTTAAACAAAATGAGGGTTGAAAGGATTGTCAGTCAGCACTCAGGGAAAGACTTTGCTTTTGAAATAAATCTACTGAAGCTCTTTTAGCTCAAAGTGCTTTGTTTTGTAATGTTTTATATACCATTTGAGTAGTGAAATATGTTGTGTGCTTCCCACTGTAAAAACTGCACATGTCAGCGATAACTTCTTTTGAGTCTGAGGAAGGGAGTAAATTAACATTTGCTTCTTTCTTCTCAAGTATATAATAGCTTTTAATATATTAAAATAGATTTTGCAGGGTAGATGTATACTTTTAATAATTTACTTAATGGCGCTTTTAAATATGTCATCAACAGACAGTACATGTAAATAATTACAGCATTCAGGCAAAATCTTTGGTTACAAGTGATGATAAATGGTTTTAAGCCAAAACAAAAGTGAGTTCTCCATTCATTACTGATGAATAGAGAATAAATAGCTTCTTCAGCTCCGTGCTGCTATATATGTTGTATTTATACCGAACATTCTTTCTACTTTTTCTTCTTTTCGTCTCTGAAGTTTCCTGATTATATTACTTCCAGAGCATTTCAGTAGATGTGTTGTAGCCCTTTTAATTTAAGTGTTGGCATACATTTTTAAGTTGCACTATGAATCAATCTGATTTTGTGTAACTGTCCTGGTTTGAGGTAAAACGAACCAATTTTCTGTTTTACTGTTTTGCTTTCTTGTCTAGGCCTCTTCTAACTAGCTAAAAACCACGACAGTAACATAGAAGAAAGAGCTATTTCTTAAATGTTTGTTGGTTTTTTTCCTCACATTGGACCTTACCCTCATGATTTAAAAAAAAATACATCTGGCACAGTCTTCTGCATTAGGCTCCCACTGTCACTGTGAACATTTGTGAAATTTTTTTCCTTTTTTGACTTGCTACTTTTTCCAATGTAAAAAGGTGACCAGCAGTGAACATCGCAGTTACTGGCCCACCGCTGGGATTAGCTAAGGCCGGTGTTCTAATCTTTTAAAGATAATATTATGCTCAAACTGGCATTTCTTTTTTGGCTTTGAGTATTAATGTAATGAGAGAATACAAATTTCAGTGCAAACTTTCACATTTGATGCTTTCCTGCACAGTATCTTCTCTTAAATCTTTGAAGTTGATGTTTATTAACTGACAATTTAGCTGTAGCAATTCTATTTAGCTAAATTTAAGTTTAAATCTCCCAGCATATATACATTTCCAGATAAAAGTGCTTGCAGACAACCACCACCCAAAGATAACATTCAGGATGAGAAAATTTGCATTACGGTTACCTTTGTCTCACATTTGCTGCTGTTTTGTTCACTTTGTGAAATAAAGAAGAAAACTGGGAAGCTGAACTTTAACTAGTAAGGAAAGGAGGGGAGATCTTTTATCAAAATGGGAGTGACCATTTCCTGTTGCCAAAATTTCTGCATCTGGACAGAGTGAGAAAGTTTATTAAATGTCTGTGAAAAATAGAATAATAATGAAAGCTATAAAAAGTACAATGTTTGTGTATTTACCTATTTGTATTCTAGGTTTTGCTTGTAACTTTGTCTATGCTAATAAAATTTTGCACAGCATTTCAGGCTTCACATGCTCAGGGTAGCTGATGAACCTACTGAGTTATATTTGTACCATGTGCCTCTGCCTATATGGTAAACTGTCTGTACTTTGTAGTTTGTCTGTGTAATGGTGTTTACAGACATAGTCATCATGAGGTTTGGTGTCATATTCCTTTCTATTCGTTGTAATTACTGCCTCGTGCTAGGCTTTGAAAATTATTTCACTCCAGTTTCATCTTCATATTTCCTCTAAGCATCTAACAATCCCATACCATGAATTTAATAGGATGCTAAGGCCTTAACAATTTAAAATCATGCTTTAACTAGCCACTTCTATTCCTCTACTTCCTTTACATCCCTGTTTTTCTAAAGACACAAGGTATTTGCATGGTTGTTTTGATGTTCATGCTTAGAATAGAGGGGAATTCCTGTATTAAATGCGAGATTAACAAACTTAATTTTTGTAGTATTTTGCTAGATGATCATGTTCCTAATCTCAGAGTATAAAGCCTCTTGGAATGCTTCAGGGATGTTTTGTACCTGCATGCCATCTTTTTGAATTACTGTTTCATTTGGGATTTTGAAAACAGATGCCTCCCTTTCTAAAGGGGCAAAATGCAGCTTATGTGACAGATTTTCCTTTTTTCCTAACTAATCACTTGTACTTTGAAATATGTAGCTTGAAACACATTTATTTTTAATAATATTTTTTTAAAAGAGCAACTACACTTAAATTAGAAAGATTGTGATGTTTTAAATAAAAAATATTTAAAGTGTCCTGTTTTGACCATCAGAAACTCCAGTCACGTCTGAAAACTAGGGCCAACAGATGACAAATAATTTTCAGTTGGAACACGAGCTCTGTTTCTGGAACATGGTGTGTTTGATTCTGAACTCCAGTCTGGTGACTTGGCTTTTCTTTCAGCTATAGCAGCGCTCCAAATTTACAGTTTTATGTAATTCATTTCTATGCACTGAACCATGCATGTTTTTGTTTTCTTCCTCCTCTTCTTTTCCTCTTTTACTGAGGTGTAAAGAAGGAAGCATGTTCTATATATATATGTGCTGTATATTAATACATGTAGATTATTCCTTAGAATAGGAATAAAACACAACGTTCTAAGGGTAATAGGAAAGCGATTATCATAGCTCACCCACTTTATGTTGTGATGTATTAATATAATGAAGAGTAATACACTTTCTTACTGTCAATATATTATTGAACATTTTCTGATTTCTGGTTATGAATCAAATACCACAGAACAGTTATGAAGCAAAACAGTAAAATCCTTCCGATGTAGGTGGAACGTTCTCATCCTGATCTGTGGGTGGTGGCAGGGGAAGAGGTTTCAGATAGCGAATATACTTACCTGGTAACTATTCTAGTGTGATCAGTTTTAGCTATTAGAATAACTGAAAAAACTTATTTGGTGTTTACCTACTTGTAATAGTGCAGTTCTGTTAATGTTTGTGATGCCCTAGTGAAGCTGAGCAGTGTTCAGCTAATGTGTTTGGGACGGGTGTACATCCTCCATTAGAAACTGCAGCGTAGGGCTGAAGGCTTAGCAAGTGATGGTGATTAACCTTTAACCATCGCACATAGGAAGACTGAATGACAGCATTACCGTTCTGGTTTTGTGTTGTCAAGGAAGACGTGTTGTATCTAATCTCAACAGAAACACGTATTTTTTCCCTGCTTCAGTGAAAACTGAAGAGGCATTTTGAAGCTCTTGTATGTGGGCTCTTGTAGTACCCCCAAAATTAGAGTGTTTCCAGCATGGAAATAGACATTTCAGTAGAAAAATAGTTCACACTGTCTCATCTGAGTGCGCATGGTTTTGTAGAAGATGAAGGGTCAAGAAATTTCTAGGTACTGTGCAATGTAGAGGACTGTGCTGGAATAGCTGTAGTTGTCAAGGACCGTTTTTTATGCGTGTTTTTAGGGTGCACATTCATGTACATTTTAAAGTGAATAGTTACACCAACCTAATTTATGCATAAAAAGTTTCACTGATAAATGAAGGATATTCAGACATTGGTAATAAAAGTTATAACTGATCTTGGGTTTGGTGCTTTGCTTATGTGCATAGATTAGGACTGATGGCGCTAGATATTCTAAAATCAGTGGAGAGAAATCTCCAGGGTTTGAAGTTAAGTAGGATGAATCCTACCTCTCTGCATAACAAGGGAAGAAAATTAGTGTGTCTGGTTTCCCAATGACTAAGGAAGGTGACTTTTCCATGTACTTTTTGTAAGATTTGGTGTTTATCAAGTCCTTGGCTGTCCTGTGAACAGACAGTTTGTAGAAATGGAAGATGTTTGGGTTTGATTTTGAAGTGTTTTTTTTTTTTTTTTATTCTTCGTTTTACTCTTTTATTTCTTACAGGGACATTTTTAAAGCAGTTTTTTATTTTTAGAAAGTTTAATTTGTGAAAATGCAAAATAAGGAAAAAATAACTTGTATTTTTGTGAGAAGTTCTGTGGAGTATTTGTCAAATAGATTTTTTTTTTTATTTTTTTTTTAATTAAAATGCTTGTAAAATACAGTTGTGACAAGTGCTTTTAAAGTATTTCAGCAGGAAGATTAATGCTTCATTGCCAACTGTAATAAAAACAGTTCCAATAGTGGTCTCTTTTAAAACATAGCTAATGGGAACTGCAATTTATGCAATAAAACATTCCTATCTCGCATGCTTTTCTTTATTATGCAGTGCTAGAAATAAATTTGTGAGATGTAGTCACTATAGCTAATTCTTTGTGCTAAATTAAGTGCGGTTTCTTGTTTTCAAGTGCTCAGATTGATGCATAGATATAGACTTTCATACTCTCCCATGGCTGAATCCTGGGGTTGCTGATAATGACAGCAGCTTTTGTTGACTTTGTTGAAAGCAATCTTTTGTAAGCTAATATTTCTCAGTATTTAATTAAATACATATTCTAAATCAAAACAGTCTGAGACCTGATTAAGATTTTGATAAACAAAAATATTTCTCCTTTTGGTATTCCTTCAATATTGTTTTTACAACCCTTGACCTAGTGATCTGTGATCAGATGTACAGCTCCTTTGTGTATTATTTATTGAGAGATTTTAGTATAAGCTAATATATGGGGAGTATTCTGCCTCTGTTATAACAGGTCTTACAAAAATATAATTTTTGTAATTATGTTGTTCTCTAAAACACCAAAAGATGGAAACATCTCCAAACGACTGTATGTTAGTGCCCTGCATCAAGACATAGTCTCATACTACTGCAAATATTTACCCATGTGCTTAATTGCGCTCTCTGAATTGTTCCGTTGAAGTAACCAGAGTTACTTCATCTGTTAAATTAAGTAGAAGACGAAGACTCTGTAGCATAGAAACCTCAGAGACTTCCCATTGATTTCAGTGCCCAGGGGAAAGTTAACAGACTTTGAAGATATTTTAATTTGTAGAAGTGTTTGGGTAGTAGCACAGCTTCAGAGATACAAGGGTTGATTCAGAGTTCTATTGAATACAGTTGAAACCATGAGATGAAATACTGAACTGTGAGTTTTTCTGTTTCCTACAACTCTGTTGTGAAGTGCTACAGAAACTGCAGATTGTTAAGCATCTACAAGTATTTTTCCATTTTGTTTTTAAATATTGAAGTCGTTCATGAAGTGTGAATACCCCATCTTTTCTGTATTCTCATTTCTGTTATTAAGCATACACAAGATGTTCAGTACTATGAAAATAAATATACTTAGGGAAATTCTGAACAGAAATCTTTGCCTTAAATAAGTTGCAATGAATAAATATCATAAACATTTTTATTTTTGCACATGTATGCTGTCTGTTTCAATGCAAAATTTTTTTTGTTTGTTTTTATAATCACAGGACTATACCTTGACAATGTACTTTCAGCAAGCGTGGAGGGATAAGAGGCTGTCGTATAATGTAATACCTCTAAACCTTACTCTGGACAACAGAGTAGCTGATCAGCTGTGGGTTCCTGATACTTATTTTCTGAATGACAAGAAGTCATTTGTCCATGGTGTTACTGTGAAGAACAGAATGATCCGTCTGCATCCAGATGGGACAGTTCTTTATGGACTCAGGTCAGTATGAACCATTTCTAACTCCTCTGTCTTTTATTTTTAGTCTTTTAATCATGACTTGAAATTAAAACCCACTCTTTGCCTTTTTTTATTGCTGTTCTTTTCATTACTGAATTCCGTATAATTGATGATATTCCAAAACCAATTTTAACTTAAGTATTTTAAGAATGGATAAAGATTTATTTTTATTTTTTAATATAAAATTTTGGAGATACACTGCCATTTTTAGTACAGTTCAGACACTTGTATTAAGAACAGATAGGACTGCAAATGTTATATTAAATACTCGTTCTGGATTAAAAGCTGGTTTTAGGATTGCTTCCTCAAAGGAATTGCAATAAATACAAAATGAGGTTAGAGGAAAAAAGGGAAAATGTATTTGACAGCTGAATTGATAGTTTAACTAAATGTTATATTTTATTAGATTGGTTTGTATGCTACTCGGATGAATCAGTTCTCTGATTTTCACTAAGATGAGGTGTGACTTGAAATATTTTTCAGCCTAATGTTGTTATTGTGTATGACTTTGGAGAGCGATGATTAAATACACTTGTTCTTAGTGACAGGAGAAATCAACAGAAGAACTTCACTCTTTAGAAGCTCTGAAAACAGAGGAAAAAACAACTTCAGAAATGTTTATAGAAAAAATAATTGCCAAGAAAGTAATATAAATATATTCCTGCAAAAGATGACTTTACAAGAAAGAGAGAAAAATGCTGCAGAACTTAAATCTAGAATGTCTCACTTTCATTTTCAGAATAATATACGATCATAGTTTTGAGCAAGCTAATTCTTAAAACTTTTATTAGTGTATTGCTTTCGTTTTTGGTGAGATCTTTCTGTCGTCTGCCTATGAGTATCATGTCAAGAAGCATACACCTTTATAACCTGGTTATTTTCTACCTAGTAGTGAAGGAAAGTGGCGGTCCTACATATTTAGTTCTGTCACTTGAACAGATGTGGACCACGAAGTTCTTATCAAGATTGCCTATTACAAGGCACCAATCTTGATGACTGTGGTTCTGTTACAGGTCTTTAATATGCATGTGTTTATGGAAATCCTTACCATGAACTACTTAGATCAGTGAGACAGCTGAGCTGAGCAACATAACTAATGTTGATAAGTATTAATGTGATTCTCTTTAGAGGCTTTTGTTTAGAACATGGCTACTAAACTGGAACTCTCATGTCTAAAAGTAAGCTCTAAGCTGACCTTCAGACTTAATGCTTTTTGCATTTGGCTTCAGTTTTCATACCCAAACCTGAAAATTGCCAAGGTGATCCAGTTTAGGCAGCCGCTTGTGCCAGGAAATGCCTTTCTCAGGATAGGCAGCTTCTAGCTTTTAGGTCGAAACTGTTCTCCTTGAGACAGAGATCATTGCTCTTACCTACTCTGGAGCCAGGCTTCAGAGGCCCCCTCTTTGGGTGATCCCTGTACTCTTGCAATCTGTGCCAGGTGGAGATTCATCTCCAGAAAAAGGAGCTAAAGAATGTGAAAATGTTCCCTTGGCAGGTGGTTAGTGGCTTTGAGGCGCTCTCCTAATGTGCAAGATGCCGATTTCATCCTTTGTTGTAAAACCCAGAACATCTTCCATTTGGTGGAAAAGATTTGGGCTTTTCCTGTCTCCGTAGCTTTTCCTATTTGAAGGAATAGTATAGCCTTTTATGGCTGGGAGATTATTTTTCTACTTAAAAGTAAAGGAAGAAAAATAAAGGGATGTGATAGCTACTAAATTGGATGAAATAAAATTAACTAGCTACATCTGGTACGTAGCAGAAGTATGACTGTAGTAGGGAAGTACGTAAGTGAATTTAAGAGCAGCAGCGTGGCAGTTTCCATGAAACATGAAACCATATTGAGGATTTTGTTAACACATGCAAAAATAATATCTTCCCCCCCCTGAAACTGAAACTATGTATTTCATTGTTAGATCTGTTAACACAGACCACATACTCTCTTATGAACTGTAGGGAAACATTCTACCATATATAACTAAATAGAATTCATTTTGATTTACATATTTTGCTCTGTTGTGCTGGTTATTACATCTACCATTTTTTATTGTATCTAGTTATGTTTTCTGTGTGAGAGCAGTTCAGGCTTTGGCACTATGGCTAGGAGCAAGTCTAAAATTTTTGTTATTGTTTAAGGAAGCAGCAGATACTTGGTTCCTTAAAACGGTGAAACTTCTCATTTACCGTAAAATGAAATATAAAAACACTACCTAGCACATACTTGCATTAATAGAGCGAGAGCATTAAGAGCTTACCAAAGGTTTAGGTATAGTTTTCATTTTCATTTCATCATGGTATAGATTTCATGTCTGAAATCACTGTGGTTTTATTATTTATCAGACTAAATTAGAAAATAAATATCAAGTTTAATATGTTCAGTAATTCTTTTTTTTTTTATTAATTGACAAGTCAATTTCATTCTGACACCTTAACAATCCAGAATTTTCTTTTTTTGAAAAAGTTGATATACATTAAGTAGTGCTTACAAAAAATCGTTCTATAGAAGAATCAAATAAAAGAAAGACTTTTGTTACAAACTTTAAAAGAGTTCATGAAAATAGTTTTTCTAAGGTTTTATGATTTTTTGTTTGTTTTCCAAAAGAAACTAGGTATTAATCACTTAAAAAAAAAAAAAAAAAAGAGAGAGAGAGAAAGATTGGCAACTAAAATCTTAAGTTTACTTTTTTGTTTAATTTTGGTAAATAGCCTCTATTTCTAGGAGGACTCTCAGATTAAAGTTACTAGCTAGTATTAGGAATAAAACAATTATTATTCTTTATTGCATGGAAATGGAGACCAAGCAATACCAGTTTAATAATGAAAATGTTTCTTTTCATCCTTGTACCTTATGCTATACTAAAACCTGTGAGAGGTGGTCCCTGGGGTTATTTGCTGCCTTTAGAGAGATGCACTTCAGAGTGGATGAAGTAGATAGGTCACCATATAGCTCTTTTACATAAATTCAGACGCACACACCCTGTCCTGGATATTGGAGGAAACATAACCCTATTTGCACTTCCAGTGAAAAAAGGAAAATTATTGTTCAAGTTTTTTCCCTAGATTTTGTGACACATTCAGGTTAGAAAGACACTATTTAAAAGCACAGTAGGTAATGTATTTGGATGAAGAACTTTTCTTTGGTCTCAGTTAATTGGATAAGTTATTATTTTTTAGAGAAATCTTGACTGATCTGTGTACAGGTACATTTCTAATATATATAAAAATGTTACGTTATTTGGGCAACAACATGTTGCAATGGCCATATTATTATAGTTTTGAGGAGTATGTCTATTCCTAGCTATTGTTTGGTTTTGTTTTTTTTTTTTTTTCTCGGTTTGTAAAATTTCTATCTGTCTGTCCTTCTCAGGATGTAGCTTGCTTCCAAGGAGGATGGCAGAGGGGATGGCCAAGGGCAAGAGACAAACTTGAATATCGATATAGATCTGTCGTAGTTGGATAATTACCCTCAAAACCCCCTTCTTAAGTGTTCAAATGACTAATGATTAATGGACAATTTTTTGTATAATTCTTGATGAGCTGTAGATCCTTCTTTCTCCATAGACTCAGCTGAGTAAGTCCCAGGCTTTCTGGCAAAAAATATCTTTGAAACACTGGGGTGGATAGGACAAATACACATATTGGTAGCACAACAATATTATGTGATTGGCCGTACTCTGCTTTTGCTTTCCCTGGACCATGTGGCAATCAGTGATATGATTCTAATGTTAATGTTTCAGTGTTATAGCTCCAAGTAGATATAACTACTTTAACTAGCTTTTTCAACTAACATCAGTTCAAGTTAATGTGATTTAAAGTGTCCACAGTAATGATATATTTAATGCCAACTTAGTATTAATTTCCACATATCTTAAAAATGCCTGCTGCTTATTAATTTCCACATACCATTTTTAGAAATAAAACCCATATGCTATTATTGTTCTGAAAACCACTACTATTAATTGCTGCATTAATTTACTTGAGTTTATACTTGCAGTGGCATATTCTTACTTCGAGATGCATATTAATAACTTGAGATTCCTTTAAATATCAGTCATAAATTTTTACTTTTGCTTCCCCATACATACATCTATGTATAAACGTGTATGAATGTATACATATGCATGCTTTTTCTGAGAATTCAGTTTCATTTGTCTTGATTTTTTTTGTGACCAAATTCATTGAACTGCAAGTGATAACCAAAATGGTGGGGTACAAATACAACTGTTCTGTTCTTTTATGTGCATATAGTTTAGTTTCTATTTTGAATATAGCAAGCAGTGATCTCTTAACATCTTTATTTTTGTTTTTCCTCACAGAACCCATAGACGATATTCATGTCACATCTGATTAGATTGAAAATTGTGAAGGTAAATTTCAGGAAGGACTAGGAGGCAGTTTTGTAAGCACCTGGCTTATGCTGTCACTGAGAGGGTCAGGAGAGAGAGAAAAATGGCTAATAATGATTGTAGACATCTATATGATAGTTATAATGCCCTTGTAGCCTGCCCTATTCACTGCTACAGGGCATTAGTTAAGGATGTAACTGAATTGTAACCTTTTTTTTTTTTTTTTTTAAAAAGAATTGAAGAATATGGGTAAT
>VZRU01009534.1:238913-281333 GCA_013398155.1 Pedionomus torquatus | reverse complement strand
CTTTTTTTTTTTTTTTTTTAACAGAGAATGTAGCATACTGGTTAATTCTAGGTTTAGAAGAATTTTTATGTCTGAGGGATAGCTGCCAGCTATTTATGTTTTGAGAAAATGTTTTTGTTGCATTCCAGTTGCAGTATAATATTTACAAATATGTCTCTATTTTTTTTTCTTTCAATTTAAAAAAAGGATGCCTTTTTCATACTACTTTCATATTGTATCTGGCAAGAAAATGAACATGATGAACACGGAGTTCATTATAGGGAAAATTACTATGTGTTGGTAGCCAAGATGACTTGCAATAGGATATTAGAGGTGTGACTATGTATATAGAAAAGTAAACTTAGAGGACCAAGACTCACATCTAAGATAACAGTCAGTTTACAATAGGCTAAGCAAAACTTGAACGAGATATGTAACCAGAACTCAGGTAAACAAATGGCTTTAACTAGGTTTCTATATGTTAAAATATCTGGTTTATATAATGCACATAGCAGAAATAGTTGGTACAGCAGTTAAGATTAATTGTTTCTTGAATATATTTTTATATATAATATAAAAAATTTCCCCTGACTTTCGACATCAAATCTGTTCTAAAATGCAGGCAGAAAATGCAGCATTCTTCTGGTTCATTCTGTGTAACTCCGGGGAAGAAACACTCCTCTGATATTTGCCGCTTGTGGAAGCACTGGAAGTTTCCTGAGGTTTTCAATGTTGGAATGCAAGATTTGAGAAGGGCTATAAGCAGAACCCTTCTGTTTGCTTTCTTGCAGTGTCTTTCTGGATCTTACCTCTTTGCTAGAAGAGAACATTTGTGTGTTGTTTGTTAGAATAAGGAAGAAATTAAGTTTAGAATACTAGTATTAAATGTAGTTAAAGTGGGTAAAGGCAAAGATCGTTTCTTGTGGTTTTGCACCATTAACAGGCTGCATTTAGATATTTACATACACTTCTCCTAACAGTCCTAACGAGTGAGTTCTATGACAGAGGGTCAGTCTTGAGAACTGATAATTACATGACAAAGAGCACTGTAGACTTTTGTGTCTCTTCAGTAGGCCAGTTTTATGCCAAAGCTTGTGGGTGTGTTTTGCTAAAAATGTAATATGCACTAAACTTCTGATAGGGGCCACATCCTATGCAGTGATGACATTTCCGTCCTTTGTAGCCAAAACAAAACCAAAAGGAAGTATAACAGAGTAGTTTTGTAAGAAATGAGACTTGTCCCATTTGAAAGCCCAACAGTTTTTACATGCCAGGTTTTATTTAATACATTGCCGACTGTAAGTTTCCAACCCAACTGGCAATAATTCCTTACTGTTTTGCAGGTATAACCTAGTAATCTCCTGTAAATGACAGAATTATGTGTCGATGGACTTGCTTTGTGCTCTTATTCCATGCTAGCAGCGTTGTGTCATGCAAATTCAAAATAGTTCTGGACGCTTGGATTTTGTGTTGTCTCAGCTGTGCCGCCTTCTGTCTGCTCGCTCAGTTTCAGCTATTTGGAAATTTGTACTGTTGCAAGTAAAATGGACTTTCCCACACTTTATTAAAATAGCCCTGGGCATTTTTGTTGTATTAATAGGCTTGTCCAGCAATTTAGCTTCTCATATACAGCTTATTATCTACAAAATCTGATGGACAGTTTAAAAAGCAATTGCTTTTCTAAATGCCTTTAGTTCTTAGAACATAGTGTTTGGGTTGCAACAACCCCAGGCAGGAGAAAGAGAGGAGAAAAACCTTATTAGGTGTTCTGCATGGCTATTTAGCTGTTGGTTGTTTCTTTCTGAAGGTCCTAAGAGTTTCCCACAAAGTAACACATCACTGTGAGTAAGAAGAAAGAAGGAAACGTAGTCCTGTCATGTCTACTTCACATCAAAAATGCCCAGAGAGAAGTGGTGAATGGAGTGAAATCCAGTTGGAGACCGGCCAGGAGTGGTGTTCACAGGGCTCGGTGCTGGGGCAGGTTCTCTTCAACATCTTTTAATGATCTGGACGACCGGATCGAATGCACTCTCAGCAAATTTGCAGATGACACGAAATTCGTTGGGAGTGTTGATCTGCTGGAGGGTAGAGAGGCTTTGCAGAGGGATCTGGACACACTGGATCAATGGGCTGAGACCAACAGAATGAGGTTCAATAAGGACAAGTGCTGGGTCCTGCACTTGGGTCGAAACAACCCCAGGCAGCGCTACAGGCTTGGGGGAGAATGGCTGGAGAGCTGCCTGGTAGAAAAGGACTTAGGGGTGTTGGTCGACTGTCGACTGAACATGAGCCAGCAGTGTGCCCAGGTGGCCAAGAAGGCCAACAGCATCCTGGCCTGTATCAAGAGCAGTGTGGTGAGCAGGACCCGAGACAAGAGCAGTGTGGTGAGTAGGACCCGAGACAAGAGCAGTGTGGTGAGTAGGACCCGAGAGGTGATCGTCCCCCTGTACTCAGCACTGGTGAGACCCCACCTCGAGTACTGTGTCCAGTTTTGGCCCCCCTACCACAAGAAAGACATTGATGTGCTGGAGCGGGTCCAGAGAAGGGCGACAAAGCTGGTGAGGGGTCTGTAGCAGAGATCTTATGAGGAGAGGCTGAGGGAGTTTGTTCAGTTGAGGAAGAGGAGACTGAGGGGAGACCGTATTGCTCTCTACAACTACCTGAAAGGAGGCTGTAGAGAGGCAGGGGTTGGTCTCTTCTCCCAAGTTACAGATGATAGGACAAGGGGTGATGGCTTCAAGTTACGCCAGGGGAAGTTCAGGTTAGATATTAGGAAATATTTCTTTACTGAAAGGGTTGTCAGGTAATGGAATGGGCTGCCCAGGGAGGTGGGATCCCTGGAGGTATTCAAGAGACGAGTTGCCATGGTGCTCAGGGATATGGATTAGTGTTTGGTGGTGTTTTATGTGGTTTGTTCGGTTGCTTTGTTTTGGGGTTTTGTTTTGTTTTGTATGTTTTTTTCCCATTGGTTGGACAAGATGATCTTAAAAGGTCCCTTCCAACCTAGGTGATTCTGTGAGACGTGAATAGTTCACACCAGGCACCCTCTAGGAAATAATCTGATATTTCTTTTGCTACTTTTTTTTTCTTTTTATCTTGATAGGGCTTATTTTTTTATTAAAATCCTGAGGATAATTTGAAGGTAAATTTCTGTTTTTCAGTTTCAGGACCATAAAATTATTTGTGCTAGCTGGATTTAGAATTGCATCATTACATTGTACATAAGATCCCAGATATTCTTGTACTTCCCAAACTTCCCTGTTTGCTTCAAAAGTATTTTTCCAGATAGTGGACACAAGTTGTTAAAAGACTTTTTAATGGCCTATTGTGCTAAGCAAAAATTTTTGCAAAAATAGATCATTTTCAACTTTATCAATTTCGGGATTTCAGAAAGGATAAAGAGGACGTAGGCTTCTTTTCTTGGGAGAAAGGAGCTACTGTGGTCCTGATCATGGTAACTGTCCAGGGGGCATGTGATTCTGGTTCCATCACCCTGATACCTCTCTTGGCCTTGTAGCCATCTAATGATACTGCATATCTTGCCTAGCCTCAGGGGAGGAAAGGAAATAAACGTTATAATGAGGTACCTTATAGCAACAAAAAAAGCCCTACAGTTAGGTACTGTTCTGTTGCTCTAGTATATTGGCTTTTGTACCAGCTTCCTCTTTCAGAAGCATCTCAACTAGTATTGCCGTTTGTTTTCTTAAAAAAAAAAATTGTAAGCATTGTGCATATCTTCATGAAGGCATTTAAAGTGTCATGCCAGGGACATCAGATGACCACTAATAGCGTAATGTGAATTTGAGAACCAAAAATGTACATGTTAAATGCCAATTTGAAAAATGTTAACCATCTTGGACATCAGATCCTTTTACTGCCTCTGTCCTAGGGATTTTGGCCCAGTGGATACACAGGGTGTGGTCCAATGACACAGAACTTCAGAGTAAAAATGTTTTCTTTCAGAAGTTTGTCTGAAAAAAAAACACAAAACAAAAAACCCACACAAAAACCCAACAAAGAAAAAACAAACCAAAACCCAAGGCTTTCTGTTGCCCCAGATAAACATGTAATTTTTCTCAATTTTGGGTATTGCTTCCTGTCATTCTTTTTATCTCGTGTAGTATTAAAATGCATTATATGGCAGTAAGGGCTTATACAAGCATTGCAAAAAGTAACTGGAAAATTGTTTGAGCATGCCAGTCTCAGTACTGCAAAGTATTTCCACTATGTTAACTGGGTAATTTTTTTTGTGGTGTGATCGTGCTCATGGGTTCGATTACTGAACTTTCAGTTGCCAACACTTGCCAAAGTTAATTCACAGTCTGACATGCAGTTGTTCAGTTTTCCATAAGAAATGAGGTGGATTGGATTTCTGTGTCCAAATTGTCAAGGCTGTTTAAATATACGTACACATTTATAAGAACTCTTATATCTTGCATGCAGGTGTTCAAAGCAGGAACACCTAGCATAAATAAATGGAAATGTAATAAAACATTGTCTCAAACTGAAGTCATGTAGCTGTTAGGACGAGATGAAAATTTTTGAATCGCCCATAGAGAATGCTGCATGATTAAATAGAATTTTGAGTACAAAGCGTTGTCTGCATTAGTAAGGGAAGCATTACCCTGTCAGTGTCAGTTTTTTGGAAGTCCTAGGGCAGGACCCATCAGATACCAGATCTTGTTTTGCACAGTAATTATAGGTCCAGCATGAGAAAAGGACTTTATTTCCAGCGTGTTGCTTAATTGAATTCATTGTTGTTTTAGATAAACAAGATATCATCTTGGGTCCAAGGTGTGGGCTGGAATTTTTTTCCTTAATCATTCAAAGAGTTCAGTTGAATGTCCCAAGGAATTCAGCACAGAAATTCTTCTACTTCTAATGATATATAAACTGAAGATCTAGACTCTTTGTGACACGAAACAAATCGTACGCCTCTTCTGCCTCAGTTATTCTATAAACTGGGAATACTGAAACCTACCTTCTCGCAGGGATGTTGTGAAGATTAATTAATTAGTTTGTGAAGTGCGTTGATCCCATAAAACACTGCATAAGTGCCAAGCATTATTATGAAGAATTATAAAATGCCAGCTTTCATATGCACCTTGGGAAGGCTGTTTTATAGATACAAATCTGTTCCACTGTCCTTAGAATTGCATTCTTTCACTTTTCCTACATAGCAGCCCATTCACAAAATGAGCCAATTTTAGGAAAGATGCAATTTGTGGAATAAAGAGGAGATCACTGACTGTCAAAAATATATATTTCAATTAAGGACTCATAGATTAAAGGCACATTTTGCTGTAGGATTTGCAATGGTATTTCAGAACACCTCCATCTGCAGCAGGAGGGACTGTAGTTAGATTTTAAATACCTCCCCTATCTCAAAGAAAACAAAGATATCTTTCTACTTCAGTTCCTTTATTAGATCTTAAGTACGGGATAAGTATTCAAGAGGGTCTTTGGCTTTTATTTTATATGAAGTAGCTATTAAATCATTACTATGTGAATAATTAATTCAATTAAGCTTAATAAGGAAAAAGCTTTAAGTCACAGGAATCTCTTCCATTAAAAGCTCTATTATCCAAGATTATTACATTGCAATGAAGTGAAAAAAATCTTGAGTTTTATTGCCTAACAGACAAACTGTGGCATTTACTCTATATTAGCAAGGAAATCTCCATCAGCTATAGAACTATGAAATAGTTCAAGTTGCTCCAAGGCTATTATGTATTCCAAAAACAAATAGAGGTCATCAAACATTTAATCTCAAATTGAAATTTAAATGTTATCATAATTTAGACTTACAGCAATCTGTCTTATTTCCCTTCTGTAATGTCTTTTGTCATGTTATTTTAGCTGGTAGCTGGTTATGCTGACAATGGAAATACTCATATAGGAAGGGCATAAGTAAAATTTCAGAATGCTCTGAACAAGGCTGAGCTAATGAGATGGATGTTAAATGTGTTTTTTATACACTTGTATGAACATCCCTGTAAGAAAGTGGTGAATACTATTTCTTAAATGAAAGGACCTTTTTTCCCCCCTAACAAGTGAAGGTGCAAGTGGTTAAGCTTATTTGTCATTCTAGTTAAATATCTAGTTTTAGTGATTTTTTTTTTTTCCAGAAATATTTTCCTTTCTTTTTGGAATGTGTTTTCTGTGAATTCCTATTTTGTTCACCCATTGTTTTATCAGGTATTTTAATTGAGCTTTACAAAATGGTAAAATGGTTTCTAAGAAATAAGAGTTGTGTAAATTACTAAAATCCAAGTGTTATTTTTTTCCCTATGTCCTGATTCTATTTTCTGCTTCTTTATTCCTCTGAAAAATGGACTTTCTTATGCCCCTCAATGGGCAAAGCAGCTGAGGAGACCTTTTGTTGGAATAATATTCAGACCTGCTTAGAAGGAGAGAAACTAGGATAGATTACAATAAATTCGAGGCAGGGGTTGTGCTTGCAGATAAGTTCTCCAGACTCCAGAGCCGAGTGTAATCATCTGCGGAAAAGCACTTTTAAGCTGTTCTTGTCACTGATCTTTAGGCTATAGTGCAGGCATTTGCATTATCCATTCAATAAATAGTTTTCCTTCTCTAAATTACTTGTGTAAAAAAGTAATAGTTATTTTTTCCTGGTACTTTTTTCTTTCTGAATTGGCATCCCTAGAACACTCCCCATCTTCTGCTACTCTAGAACCATGTAACTTGAGAAAGCACAGAAAACCATTCTTTTAAATTTACTTGAACGTGCCATCTGTATGAGCAGATGGCAGCAATGTCTTGGGGCGAGAAGGAGACTCTGAGATCAAACCACAAGGAAAGAACTACATGCAAACATGGTCCTAGTGTCAGAAGCAAAAAGGACCTTGATGATTACCTCGGTGACGTGACCTGGAGACTGGTCCCTCAGAAATTGCTGTGTCCGTAGCGGAAGATATTTCAAGGGTCTGTAATCAATACAGTGTAAGTCCCTGTGGCTGGTAGTCTGTGGATGCTCTCATTTCTGGGCAACTGCCAGAAAAAAACAAATGTTCAGGTCCCTAAATTATTCTCACGTGTGAACTGTAAATCTACATTCAGCATTTCATGGGGAAGGGTTGCTGGAGTGCATTATCCTACTCAGCTTCTGAATTGAGAAATTATTGTTTTCTCCGTCTTCATGCAGTACAACACATCATTCTTAAGAATGTTCTTTTTTTAAAAAAAAATTGCTATAAATGTGGACTATTGGATATATGTGACATCTTTCAATGGGTTATAATTTTGGTTGTATGATGACTATTGCTGACAGTGAATGGCAATTCACAAATGGTGTCAAATAGTTACAGCTTATAAGTATGTTGTCATTTGCTGACAATGGTGTCTCTCTTGGGACACTATTTTAAAAGTCTCACATTTTAAAATGTTCACTCAAACGATTTATCTTGAAAAGTGAAAAGCATACAAAAACATATGAACTTCTTATGCAAAAAATCTAATTTTCCCCAAATCCCCATGCAGGGTTGCAAAGCCACTGGGGATTATAAAGCTAACATTTGTTTCTACTGAGAAAATGTACAGATAGACCTTAACCAATGCAAGACTAAGTTAATTTTATTGTAGAAGGTGTTTCATACCAGTGCATGTTTAAGGTGCTTATGGAAAATTGTATTCAGCATATATTGGAATATGTTATGGCATATTCTCTTCAGTGTCAGAATGGAAGAAAATGAGGGCTGAGAAGCTGTTGAGGAAACGGTTTGAGATCTCCATTTCAGTTGCATTAATGGAAATTGGTGCAGTATGATTTGGACCAAGTGTTCTGGCATTTATTTTGCAGGCTTCCCTCTGGTTGACCATAACTTGTCTAAATCCTTTTAGTGTGTTATTTCTGTCAGTCCTGAACCTACCTTCGTTTGGACATCTCTGGATAAACATGAGAAATGGTGGAACTAGAAGAAAAAAGTTATTACAATATTGATATCCGCAAATGCTGTCCTCTTTTTTTTGTCACTTGCTATTTGTGACTTTTTGTTGTACCGATTTTTATGGTAGGTGCTACTGGTGGAAATACTAGTCAAAATTAGCTAATGATAATTAGTCTTTGTGTAGTTCTTATATATGTGTACTTCTTAGTATGTCTATTTATTTTATACACATGCAAGATGTGTATTTTACAATAATAGCCATGTACTTTAACAAGACAATATAGCTGACATACTTACACAGGAAGAAAAATTCCAACAAAATCCTGAATTCTTCTGTTTACGTGGGAGAGAAACAAAACATTAATTTACCATGATGCTAAGGCTTCCCATAATCTACTGCATAGATATTTCTATCGAAATATTACAAATTTCAGGCAATGAAAAAGCTTACAAATCCTTTGAACTCAGATGACTAGTGTTTGTATGTGGTCAGCAGAGGTGGTAAATCTTTTTTAGACCTTGCTGATAAGTTCAGTCCTTTCAGTGGGACTTTATCATCTGTGTTTTCATCTTACCATTTTCTCTCTAAAATACATCTTGTATCTGCTCCATTTTGTTCTGTATGTAAAAAGCAGAGATAACAATCAGTGCACAAGATGGGAAGCAAGATAAAGACAAGGAGATGCATACTGAATATTCATTCCTCTCTCCTTTTATTTTTAATTATACACATTAGAAGCTTATTTCATAATTATATCCCAGACTACATTTTATTCTTGGCTAACAACTGAGAATAAAGCACTGTGCATCTTTAAACGTTAGTCTGTGGGCTGTTTCTACAACAAGTGTGTCTCCAAAGTATGTATAATTCTAATGCACAAATTCTACATTATGGTTATCCTGAAATGCCTTTGAATATTGCTTCATAGTGGTAGCGATGCTGGAGAGTTTTCATGTAGGGCAGAGGAGATGACTTTTCTTGCTGTTGGATTTTTAAAGAGGTATTAGAGTAGCCGTAAGAAAGATATGCCATTAGTAATTTTCATGTAACTTTGGTATGCCTTCAAGAAAATACATTCTAAAATATGTGAAAAAGACTTGTGTAAAGGCATTACTGTGTGTTAAATAACTTCTCTCCCACCCCCAACTAAATTGAGTAGTTTATTTGCTTTTGGAAGAAGAGGTACTGAAGATATAGTCAAGGTTAATTACTTTTTCATAGCCTTCAGTGTTGAGCTTCTGATGCAAGATGTTTTTATGTCATAGTGAAGACACAATATAATTTCAGGGAAATTATTTGCATGCAATTCAGACTGAATGATACTGAGAAAACATTGGATTCTGGTACCTAGGAATGTGATCACAGTTTGCAGTTAATATATTTTTTTAATAATACAAATACATAAAACTTAACTTGGTTCTGAAGGGTCCTGAAGTCTTTTCTAGGTACCTTTCCTGCAGGATTCAAAATTAGTTTTAAAAATATTAGCCAAAAAAAAAACCAAACAGAAAACAGAAAACCAAACAAAACAACTGAGGAACCATGAGTATAAGTTAGAGTTCCAGAAAAGATGAAGGTACCATTGTTGAGAATATAAAGTTCTTCATATACCAGGACTAGGAAGAAATCTTCCCCCTGCACAGGTGGTTCTGTGGGTACCCACTGATGTTGCATGTGGGTCCCACTCATGTAAATCAACAGCAGATGCCTTTTGCTGTTTAAGTCAGGATTCCTGTCATCATGTCTCCTCTGCTGCGTCTTTGATTTAACTGTACAGACCCAAAGCTTTTAATGCATTTGCGTATCGTGGCACTCTTTTGTTATATTGAACACTTGACAGTAATTATTTCCAAAACCATCTAAAAACATTATGTGTAGGGATGTTTCAGAATCTAATACTGTGGTGTTATTTATTTACTTTGTGTTAATATTTTGTTTCCACAAGTACTGAAGGTATTCTTCCTACATTGAAGGAGATAGAGTCCCATTCCATCTGCCTTACCTGTTCACATCTTGTCTGCTCTATCACATTTAAATTTCTTTAAGCTTCATCTTTTAATTTTATTTCAATATAGCTTCAATTTAATTACAATCTATAGCTGTGATCGATGGGATTGCTAGGAAAATATTGTGTCTTGATCATAGAAATAATGGTATGACTGAATAAAGGGACAGATATTGTTAGCAGTGGGAGTACTACCATGCTGAACTGAACACAAGAAAAAGGGCATAGAGACTAATATTTGTTTAATGTCAAAAATGAAAGTATATATTAAGTGTTACATTTGCTATTCATTATAGCTATTACAAGTTCTTATTATAGATTGTCCAGAGTAAGGTATAGAAATTAGATCAATATAAAGCAATTAGGAAATACATGACTAATGAATGTGATGTTTGAATTACATAAATTCAAGAGGGGGAAAGATAATTATAACTTAACCTTATGAAACAATATTTTTTAAAAAGCGTTGCTAAATAAGTTTTTCTCACTTAAATTTCTCTTTTTTTTTTAAGAAATTGTATTTTTCAGTACAATAAGTAGCAAAAACCAGCTTTTAGTTGTTCTTTGTTAAGTACTAAATCTATGTATTGTGTTTTGTCTTATACTAGGTATGTTACTGATGGCCAAGCTGATAAGCCTAGAGAGTTTGGTGGGCCTGAGCAAATATCTCAGAATATCACTACTCTAAATTTGCCACATCCCCAATCCATTTTGCAGGCATGGGAAATTGAGGAATAATGTGCATATGGCAGAAAACCAGAATTATTTCTAGAAATAAGGTATCCTCATATTTTCAGACTTCCAAAATTCCATTTCAGTTGACAGAAAAGAGCAGTAATTGAGGCTTCATATGTGTTCATTGGTTTTGACAGGGACGAGCAAGTGAAAAGTTATATTCCTTGCAATTATTTGTTGTTCAACTGTTCTTAACAGTCCTAGAAAATATGATGTTCAAAGTCTTTTTTAAAAGACATTGGTAGTTCAGGCCTAGTGTGGCAAATAATCTTTAGTCCTCCATCTGGAAAGTGTGATATCTGTTAAAAGAACAAGGTGTCAACTCTGCATTGGAGGATTTATCTATTAAAAAAGTTCTAGTGAAGCCACTTTGAAGCCAGAAACATGGGAGAGTTTCCATTTAGAGAAACAAGTGCTTCTCAGTGTTGGCAAAAAGGGTCAATGTCAGCAAAAACATTCCCTTTCTCCATTTGAGCATTACTTTTGTAATGTTTTCAATACTGAATAGTAATGAAAATAAACTGTGTAAGTAAGTTGAGATCTGTGGCTGGCAGACTGAGAGGTTCCCCTCCTCACTTGTAATTAATCAATTATATTCTTCGCACCGACAAAGTTGTCCTGCTTCCTTGTGTTTGCATTGAAAAGACTCCTGACTTAGCTTAACTCTACTCTTCTGCCTTAATACTTTATGCTCATCCAGGCTTTCTGTTCAGCAATTTCCTCATGTAAAGTGTGTCCAATTTCTAAATCTTTAGGAAAGCTGTTTTTGTGGTCAGGTTTTCATTCAATTACAGACCTTATTTATCCCGACTCATCCTTTTCCTTTAAAATTTGTTATATGTTCTATTTTTCTCTTCCTCCTTATTGTAAAAATAAAGGGGAGAGGGAGGAGGGTTGTCTTAAGTGAATAGCATTAGATTTTCAGTTTATCTTGATGGCGTGCTTCTGCTTACTAACTACTTCAAAATGCATCGTTTTCATCCAACTCCAGTGGGACCATTTTTAGAGTATTGTTTTGGAGCCACTGTGACAGCTTCAGTAAGTGGTGAGTTTTAATTTGTTTGTCTAATGAAGATTAGGATCTTGGCTAATGACTACATAGTCATAAGTGATGATGCTTTTCCCTCCTACTCCCTCGTTGCTTAGAACATATATTAATTGTGCAGATGGTAGTGGCTTAGCTGTCTGATAGTTTGCGTTCCATCTCCTTCTCTCATGACATTTACACCATGCAAAGAGGGTGTATTGCCATCTCCTTATTTATGAAGACTTGTGATTCATCACCTGCCTTTTAAATGAAATACTAATATTACATCTTGTTGCTAAGAGGCAGAATTCGGATATGCGCTTTCTTTTTTTTAAACGCACCTGTGCCAAGCTTTGCCTGAAACCTTCAAGTAAATCACAGCCAGAAGCACTGAATTTTCATTTTCATTCCTTCTTGACAGCATGTGAAACTTCCAGAGCCTGTTTTATGTGGGGTAACTACAAGTCATTCTTTATGCATTCAGAAAATTCAGACTTTTCAGTCTGATAACTGAAACTTAGGCAAGATTCACAGGTATTTAAGTTTCACTGCAAACACTTTTTCAAATTACTAGAATTCAAGTGTGATTTGTGTGACAAAATAAATACTTTTACTGGGTGTTTTTATTATTTTGCTTTTCTTTCTTACTTATGCGTTTATTCATTCTTACTGTTTGCAAGCAACAACAAGAAAAGTAATAATTTAAACACAACTCCTTAAAATTTAATTTCTTCTTTGATGCTGTCTGTCTGTAGCGGCCATCCTACTCACCAGATTGCCTAGTATTGCTTCTTTCACAAAATAGTGTTGCCGTTTCTGCGTTCTAACATTATCTAGATTTGTTTTTCATAACAGTCATTGATTTTTTTATATATATTTTACTCATGATTTAAAGACTTGCTTACTTTGAAGTATCGCTTCTGGGTTCCTGATCACTATTTGCAAATATGAAGGAAACTGGATTTGGTTTTCATGCTTTATTTTGCTCTTCATTTGTTTAGGAAAGATCTTGTGTTGCAGGTACAAACAAAGGAAGTTCAGGATTACTCTTTAAAAGTTATTTTTGCAAACTAAGAGAACAGTTCTCTTCCTGTCAATGAGAGTTCTACCTCTGGTGTCTCCTTATGAAGTGTGTATATATATTGTCTATGGCAATACAGGGATTATACTATATACTTCTGTATATGAAGCTGCTTGCAAGAGGAGGGGAGGAGGCGGTAATGAGAGGAGTGATGCTGAGAGAGCATCTGTGGCTTGGAGAGCTGTCTTTGTTAAGCGTCACAGTTTCTGAGATACAGGCAGTCAGAAGTGTGACTGGAGAAATGATGTAAAAAGGAGTAGAAAAGTGATGTAAAAGGAGTTGAAAAGGAACTTGTTTTTCCTACATACAGAGTTATAGGCTTGTACCAAGAGCATGGTTTCTGTTACCTAACACAGAATATGCAAAAGCTTTGCATGTGTAGTCCTCTGAGTAAGGTGCTGGTATTCTAAATTTAGGAGACTCTGTGCTGTTCAGAGGGAGAAATTAGTGAGATCTTGTTAAGGTACTCCAGTGATGATTGAACTAGTTGACTTAGGAAATTACTTCATTTGTGTAACGAAAAGGTGAGACAGATCCGCTGCACCACAAACATACTTGCATGCTTTCAGAGTCATAAGTTTGAGATTTTTCAATAGTCAACAATGTGAAGATTACAACAGTTTTGAGCAGCTGTTTATCACCTCAGTGTCTGTATCTCTATGAAATGTGGATTATAATAGAATTAATGCATTAATAGTACACATATAATTATATTAGTATAATTATATAATACATAATATGATTGTATTTATATAATTATATAAATTAAGTATTTTATCATATAATGTGAATTATAATCTATAATGTAATTTCTCTATGAAAGGTAGGTTATAATTATAATATAAGACTGTGTAATTTCTGAAGGCCTGATTTCTTAGTGCAGAACTGACATTTATACAGTTAGTCTCCTCATTTGTCAGCTTGGAAAAATATCAGGGGAAAACCACTTAACCTTAAGAAGAAAGTTATTGAACTGCTGACATTAATTGCTAAATTTCTGTTCTATGGTTAGGAATGAGATTTACCACCTATAAGAGATTTTGCAGAGTCGCTAGCTCTAACTTTAGATTAAATGAACATATGTAATGGATGACAGTAGTGATGAATTCTGGTCAGTGCTCGAAATATCTGAAAGCTTGTATATGAAATACTGAAACATTGAGACTATGGAAAGAAAACCCTAACAGAACAAAACCCGAAACCAAATAGTGGGGTATTTCTCCCTGAGTGGCAACTAACTAGGTACCTGGGAATACGTATTGTGAAATTAATGCTGGGAAATAAAAATACTGGGATTGGCTTATACAGAACTATCTTACCCATTCAAGACATGGCAGAGATAATTTTCCTTTTTGTATTTCTCACTTGAGAAACCTGCTTGCCCTTGTTTGTTTCATTACTGTCTCCATATTGCAGGCAGTGCTGACTTGTAGTCCACACATCTAAGATTTTTCTGTTGGCTGTTATTTTTAAAAAGCTCTTCAAACTTCTTTCCCTAAGTATTATGGAGGGAGTGGCGCAAACTATTATTATCTTTGCACATTAAGAAAATTTAAAGGTGTTCTTGCTGGTTGGTTAATAGAAACTATCATGTCCTCTTACAATCATTTGGTATCAGATAAGAGTGTTGATGTGCAGACATCCATAATGTGAAAGATAACATTTATAAAAAGACACTTAGTGCACTTCACAGTGAAGAGTCATCTGATAAACACCAGATTTGACATAGGAGATCAAATTCAAACAAGTTTTTAAGTTCTTGCTTTATAAATATGAATCCTACAAAATAGTTTGCTGCTAGAAATGCCCTCCTTTAAAGCCTGTCAAACAGTCTGGTATTGTAAGAAGTCGTCCTCATTTTGTCAAAGGGCTGTGGCTAGATGGCCATCGCTCCCGTGCCTGGGCTCAGGAGAGGGTAAGAACATGTAAAAAAAGGACACAGCAGCCATCAAACCTACTGCTTGTCTTTGAGATGGCTCTGTGCTGAACCTGCCACACAAGCCATGCTTTCACCTTGTGGATTTCTGCCAGTGTTTTCAGTCACCTCAAAGTACCTGTGGTTTAATCAAGTAAATGCCTTCCTGATGCTCTGAATTTAATTTACTGAATTTCAGCATATGTTGTCCTATTGCTTTTGTATAAAAGACTTTTAAGTAAAGCATGGGAGTAATTTTAGAGAGTGTATTTTAAAAACAGAAGAAAAAAAGAAAGAAAATGTGTCTTTTTTTTTTCTACAGCAAAACTATTGCGTTAAAAAAAAAATCCCCAAATACAGGGAATGGCTGCAGGACAGATCCAACATCTCAGCTAAGCATTTATTTTCTCATCAAATGTGTATCTGCTGTATTCAGGGTAGGACTGATATTTTTGGGTTGACTCTTTATCCACCTCAAATGTGAACTGGTCATAACTTGTTTCTTGGAGAAAAGAGGGTCTTATGTATAGCCAGCCAAGGTAACATGAAAAACAATGGGGACATGTTTTCTAAATTGAGTTATAAAAGTATACAATACAAATAAATCATGTACACATATATAGCCTATGTATTGATTCAACTTTCACTGCAGCATGAAGTGTTAAATGCAGCTCTGGATATACACAATGTTAAAAGTGATACCCGGTGATTGCATAAGCATAAGTTTGGACAGCTGAGACTTGAACTGATTACAATCAGTTGAACTCTTCTGATTCTCTTTGAGACTCAGATCATAAGTTATCTGATAACAGTGTTATCTACAGAATCATCTTGGGCTGTTCAGCGGGTCAGAGTCAAGTATCTTCCCAATCATATATTGATCATAAATGCAAATAACTAACTATAGAAGCTAATGGATCTTATAGAAGCTAATTGGAAAAGAAAGGACCTTGGCAAGATTACTGAAGCTTGCCTTAAATGGATACAAATTTTATTTATTAAAAAATGTATTCTGCAGCAAAATATGGAAGTGAGGAAGAAACATCCACTTGTTTCTTTTTCTTTAATTTCATGTTGGTCAGTGATTATTATTTTCAGGATTAGCGCTATAGCCCCTGAGATCTAGTTACTGAGAAGTTTCAAAGGTGTTATTTCAGAAACAGGAAAGGACCAACTGAATAACTAAAAGCAGCCTCTGTGCAACTTTTCTATTTAGATTTTCTATTTTCAGAGTCTCATGTAGTTTATCAAGCTTTCGGTTCTTATCGCCAGTATGATGCTGCTAGTATGTCAGTTCTGGGGGTGTTTTTCCTGTTTGTGTTTGGAACAAAGTTATGAATGTTTTGAAATGAAGATGAAGAAGAGAAAGGTCATAATTGAACATACTGACTTTGGCACAGGAGGAGATGTAGCTGTTGGGAAAACTGTGTGAATTTCAGCAGGATAGCTGGAGTTAACTAGTTAGTAAAGAAAAAAAGCCAAAACCCTGTATGCTTCTCTCATACGTTCAGTAAAACCTTAATTAAAGTTGAATTGGTCTGAAATGTAGATACTGATGTGGAAAAGTTAAAGAACGTAGCTTCCCATTTTCAAAATAACGTTGCTGCTACTTTAATAGTATCTTAAAGTAATACATGTTTGGTGTCTAAAATGCTCCGGATATGAAATAGAGGACTGGTGCTGTAAACATAGGACAATGGATCAGAAGGCACCATAGCACTTGGAAATGTGAAAGGAGGCAGTTTTGAGTAATTTATTTTTAAATTGTCGAAGAAGAAAAAGAATTCTACTGGCTTAGGTATCATGTCAGTAGAGCCATCAGCCAGGGGAAAGAGAAGAGGGAGAAACAGCTGGAAAACAAGTTTTCTCCACAGATGTCCAGTAGCCCCAGTAGGAAAAATATCAATGTTTAAGAATAAAATTTGCAAAATAAACTGTTCGTATTTTACCCAAGTGAGGTCTTTCTTAAAGCATTTAAATGAACAAGATGGGTGCTCTTCTTTTTCTAATTCCCCCTTACAGCACATTATACATAAAATCATCTATATGTGTCTGTCTTTTGTCCTTTTTTTCCTCTCTGGAGGAGCCTTACCTTAAGTTAATTGACATTAATAGGAATCTAAGACTTGAAACCTCTGCGCTGTGATTTAGTCCTAAAAATATCTGCTAAATCTTTTTTCATTGTCCTCAGTTAAATAGTGTTCACATGGGAATAGTTGTTCAGATGGGGTATGTAGCTACAATGCAAACAGGTGATTTTTAAAAACAGCTTAAACAGCTGGAGATCTAGCTGTTAATTGGGGTAGGGAAGCCCCTCTGACACCCTGGACATAAAGGGCTCAGATGAACGGTGAAGTTCTTTAGCTTTATATCCCTAGGGGTTAGTTCTTAGTGTGTGTGTGTGTAGGATGCTCTACATAATGTGTTTCTTTCATCTATGCTTTGTAGACAGTACTTTAATACAACTCACGATTAGCAAAAACTGGAATAAATTGTAGTCAATTTCAGAAATTCTTGTAGTCATGTTAAGTGAGCACTTTCTTTTCTATAATTTAAAAATACTCTTCTGGAATGGAAAAAAATATATTAGTGTGATGCATTTTTTCATGTTTGTATACCCATTACCTGTATTTTTCTTTTCCATATTTGTCAGACATGGCATCTTATTTACTCAGTACAGGATTTGATGTCCTGTTTGGCATACGTGTGTATCTGCATAGGTAACTTGGAGGAGTAAATACGAGCATTTAAAACATTATTTGATAAATAATATGTGTTTTAAAAATATTAAATAAAAGTATATTCTACAGAATAAATCACATGATATGCTTTATACAACAAATATAAATCTGGAAATAAAAACATTACTGAAACAAAGCTAAGCAATTTGGAACCAGTTAGCAGCATAAAACTACTTGCCCTTCTTTGATTATACTGCCTTTCAACAACTATCGAGTGCAGCTCAGCCTCTTTCTCTAGGTCATGGCATGCTTGTGAGGAGTTGTGGCACCTATGGAATGTTCAAACCAAGAGAAGTAGTTGGAAGTAGTCTTTGACTAATTGCATTAAACTAAACAATTTGACGGCTGAATCCTAATTGAGGCTGTGCCACTGAAAGAATTAATTCTGCCTTAAAAATGTATTTAGACTATCTCTCTGCAGTTTTGTGAGGTTTCTGTAACTGGTGCCTGTACTGCACTTAAAGGTACATCGATCTATAGGTCTCGCAGATCTGTGATTTGTACAAGTAGACTAGTGTGAAGTAATTGTCAGGAAGTGTAGTGATATGGCAAGGGGTAACGGTTTTAAATTGGAAGAGTGAAGGTTTAGATTGGATATTAGGAAGAAATTCTTTCCTGTGAGAGTGGTGAGGCACTGGAACAGGTTGCCCAGAGAAGCTGCGATGCCCCATCCCTGGAGGGGTTCAAGGCCAGGCTAGATGGGGCTTTGAGCAACCTGGTCTGGTGGGAGGTGTCTCTGCCCATGGCAGGGGGGTTGGAACTCCATGATCTTTATGGTCCCTTCCAGCTTTAACCATCTTATGGTTAACATCAGCATCAAGCCTAATTTTTTTTTTATATATGAATATTGGGTAGGTTGGTTTTTTTTTTTCTTTTTTTTTTTTCCTTGGCTTTTGGTATCATTTTCTTTAAGTGCTTTTGACCTTGTAAATTCCTCCCTGTTCTAGCAAAAAACTTTCGCACAAATGATAAACTCATTGCTGTTCAGCAATAACCTGTCTGTGGACATGACAACTGCTGCAGAAACCTGAGATAAGATGATAGGTTTATTGCTACTATATGAGTTACAGAAATTAGTAAAGCAAATAGAGTGAAGAATTTAGATAAAAATCATGGTAAAAATCAAGATTCCTGGGAATAAAATTGCACAGATCAGTGCTGGGTATTAATTGGGTGTCATGGCATTAATATTTTGATCAGCTTTGGTTTCTGTGTTAAATCTATAAATTGACTTAGGTAATACAGCAGTGAAGTACAGTTCATGAGTTATTGATGATAAAGATTTGTGTAAAACAAAGGATAGCAAACTAGGTGATATGTAATATTTATCAGTCACTGGAACTCAATTGTTGTTAGTCCGTTTGGCAGGGATTGAAAATAGTATTTTGGCTGCAAAAAAAAGGAAAAAACAATTTCAGGGAAAAGTCCTATGAATCAGAAATCAGATGCATCGAGGAAGGATGATTAAGGAGCATATATTATTTACATTTTAATATAATTTTTTATATATACATGTATGTATGTGTGAATGTGTTGCTTATCATTCATGATGGTTATGAACATGGAAGGAAATCAGTAGTGGTTTTGATATGGCTGCTCAGTTGTTAACTTGCTCTAAATGTTCCAAAGGTGTTTTTTTTTTTTCTTTTTTTTTTAATCAAGCTGTCATAATTTGAGACCCACTGGAAACAGCAAGACAGGTGCTTCCAAGGAATACTGAAAAATAGGGTTCCCNATTTGAGTCCTGAAAGATTTAATTTTGGAAATACCAAATCATGAACCTTGCAATCAAAAGCGAGGGGCGGGAGAGAAGCGGGAGATGTATAATTTTATTTTTTTTATTTATATTTAAAATGTTGTACATGGCCTCTGGAGATGCTGATCAGGTCATGATACTAAAACATGCTTGCAATTGGTACTGCATACATTGACATTGTAGAAACAAGATTAATGACAGTATGGACAGTCTCGGCCTCACTGAAATATAATATCCCTTCACTTCCTGTTTAACCAATAGTAGTGATATATACATTTCTGAGCCCTGCAAAATTTGTTGTGGACTTCACAATCTATCACATGGACGTCCCCCTGCCTCTTATTGCCACAGAGGGGTGAAGCATTGCCACCTATTAACTACAATTAATGGTGATACAGTAAAATGAAAAGTGAAATGATAGGTTAGTATCAATGTATTTATCAAGAAAATGGGGTGTTAATATGTTGGCATAGTAGGAGTAAAGTCTGAGGGCAGTATTTCAGGTGCTTAGGAGCTTTAAGATCATCTGTGTTATTTGTTTGTATTCTCTTTTTATTGACAGTTGATATTACAGTGGTATTTGAAAGAATGTATGAAGGGTGGAATTACATATTTGAATACCTGTCTCTTACTGTTCTATCAACACCGGAGTGAAGCTGAAGTGTTTATTTGCAAAGCAAAAGATATTGATCTTGTGACAGTAGTCAATTACAAGGATATTTCACTTATTGTACTGAATGACTACAGTAGATTTAATCAGTTTGTTCAATAGTAGTACAAAAAGGAGCAGTTCCTCATTGTCTTTTTTGCTGGTTGCTTTGTGTTAAGCTTAGAAGAAGCATGAGGGGAGAGGGAAGGTGGGAAACAGCAAATGTTTTAGCTGCGTCAATGTGAGGGTCTTTCCGATCTGCTTAGCTGCTGCTGGTGCTTTCAGCTTTCATAAGAAATGAAAAAAGAAAATACTCCTGATTTTGTACAGCTATTTAATAGTGGTTGACCTCTACCAGTCTCTTCGACATGTGTTGTGGTTTAACCCCAGCCAGCAACTAGGACCACACAGCCATTTGCTCTACTCTGCTTTACCTAGTTTGCCTTGCTTCTGACAGTTAACTGTCTCCCTGTTCGATTGCTTTTAAAGTGTGACTCCTGCTTTAGGACACGGAGAATTCATTTTGCTTTTGTCTCAGGATTTTCTGAGGGTTAGAATTTTATGGGTGACTGCTTTGTTGCAAAGGTTCTGGAAAGAAACTTAATAACTTCAGGTCTGTGCTCGAGGGTTTTTACTGACTTTTTTTCTCACCTTTTTGGATCCGAGAGTAATTCTGCTTATGAAGAATCCACTTAAATTTATTATTTCTATTGACATTTCCCTGTGGAAAATGAGCCTTCTTGTTCTGACTCATAAAAGCCAGAGGAATAGGAGCTTTGGGCTCTTATCTTACTTCTATAAGAATTGCTAAATAAGCTGCAATCATAAAACTGAATGTGCCTTTTCTACTGAAGATTGTTTTGACTTTCACATTAATTTTTAACTTCAGTAGAATTTCCTTCCTTCAGAGTGGTGAAAATACTTTCCACTCTGTGAGTCTCCGATGTCTCTCTGAACACAGGCAGGTAATTGGTAATATTCTTGGTGGCCTTGGTGAGAAGAAAGGGGTTTGCAGGATTGAATCTGTCAGAGAGAGTATAGACTAAGAATTTAGAGAAGTAGTAGTGCAGTTTCTGCAAGAGTTCATCATCCAGAGCACAAGTTCTTCACTGACAGAGGAGGGTGTGGGAGCTGCAGGTTGTGTAAACACCACCACCATCTGCCTTGAAGGCAGTTTCCATGAGGACCTGCGTGATGTCAGTTACTGCAGCCGAACCATTTGTGGGGTGAGGAGGGGAGAGTTATGCACTATTTTCTAAGACCCACGTGATTTAACAGACACAGCTCCTGAGAGGAACAAGCCTCTGATCTTCCAAGGACAAGTGTTGCTCTATAGGGTGGTAGAGCTACTGCAGTTGTTACTCTCTTAAGACATAGAAAGCTAGCCTGTGGGCCAAGTCAGTACTATTTTACCTATGATAATCTCTGCTTCCTTATTTCTGCACTTTTGGCAACCGTATTATCTGCACCATTTTTGCATTGAAGCAGTGCGAAGTTTTTGGAGAAGGTATTCCCTTTTTTCCCTAGTTCTTCAATTATTTAATTAAACCTTGTATCTTTATAGTCCTGGAATAAAAACTGTCCACGAAGGATACATTTACAGTCCAACGTATTCACTAGAACTAAGTGCTAGTTATTTCAGGCACTGAGAATTGATTAAGCAGTCACCAAATCCATGCATCTCCTTAGAAAGTTCTTGTTCTCCTCCATAGTTTAAAAGAACCTCTATTAAATTTAAGGTAATATCAGAGTTGTAACTTAGCTATTTTTGAAAAATGCAATAAATTTTAATCTTCTTATAATTTTGTTTATATATAATTGAATTACTAGAACCCACACCCATCTCTGCAAGATTGTGAGCAAAGTGTTTCATATGTTCTGAGATGCCTTGTCCTATGATTTTCTCTAAGAAATTTATTAATTGTGACTTTTTCTTTTTCCCAATAAAGAGGACACAACTGATTTAAAGATGTTTTGTATATATAACTTACTTGTAGTACACAACGTGCCGTGGGTGGTACCAATATAAATTTTTTTGAGAAAAAACCTGACATAATGCAGTCTTTATTCCCATGCTGATGTTATCTGAGTGAAATAGACATGCAATTTTCACAACCAGAATAAAGAATTTGTTTTGCAAAACATTTCAAAGTAAAACTTTCAGTTTTCCAGTGGTGGTCTAAGTGGAAGAGATGTTGTAACTCTTTATTCCAAGGTTGTCTGTTACATACTGAGTGTGGTTTCCATCATGCTTATATTGTTTCATTGTTCTGTAAGTCCTGTAGTTTTTTTAGCATTCTCCCTTATTTTTATTTCTTTTGAAAGGGAGAAGTGAAGAGAATGCTGAAAGACAAGGATATATTTCCTGGTGATAAAATATTAAAATTATGAAGTGCTCCTCTGAGCTTTTCTACCATAGCTGCCACATTGTGTTATATGTGTGTTATCTTCTAGAGGAGCACATAATACTTCAGAGAAAGGCTCAAATAACTTATGTCTAAAGCAGAGGTTATTGTACCAGAAGATTTTACTGCAGAGTGATGTGTGCTTTTTGCAGGGATTTTAATTATGAATGTGATGTCGTGGCTGAGTTCTTGACTCGGTGACAGGATAGTAGGCAATGCTGTTTAATATAAAGAACAACTTAGAGAGCTACATGTGAAAAGATAGAGCAGAAAATTGGGCATCACTGTATGGAAATCTGCAACAAAATTCTGATTCTTCTGAGTCAGAATTCCTTCACTAGGAAATAACAGCCAAATTCTCCAGTTTTCCATGACTCTTCCCAGCTGGCATGCAGATGGTACAACACGTTATCCTTCAGCAGAGAAATGCAGAGCTTCCTCCCACAAAGTATCAGTGGCATATATGTTTTAGTTTTCTCTTTAAAATCTGATAAGCTTCTTTTACCAGCAATATAAACAGCAACAAAATTTAATGAGGTTGAAGTTTCTGAATGTTTTCTGACTCTCTGAGTTTTATCAGCTACAAAAGTTTGGTTTGGCTTTGTTGTGGTGGTTTTTTGTGTGTGTTTGGTTTTTTTGTTCTGGTTTTTTTGTTTGTTTGTTTTGTTTTGTTTTGTTTTTTTGTTTTTGATTTGTTGTTTTTTTTTTATCTTGTATTACGTTTAGAAGATGTATTAGCATCTTAAGAAAAGAATTAAAAGAATTAAAAGAATTAAGAAAAATGGGCTAAGTTGGAACTTAGGTTGCAATACTCACGAGAAGTTGAGAAGTGGCATTAGAAGAGAGTATATTACAGATTCTGTGTAGAGTGAGCATATAATTTCATCTCAAACTGAGATATCAATAAAGCAATTGCTATTTTTTCCTGTGAAGCTACATTTAGAAACTCTATATACAGTTTACAGTTGAATCATTAGCGCCGTTTGTAGCTGAATGTTCAGACTTAATGATGGACTTTTAGAAATGTCACTGTTGTTTATCCTCTGCTAAAACCAACTCAACTTACAATCACACAAGGGAAGCTTATCTTTTACGTGAGTAGACACGGAGGAGTCTATAGGAGGAGGAAGACTTCTGTGAACTCTATAATTAGCAATAAATCTACTTTAATTTAAAAGTAGATATATTAGTATGTCTAACAGTCTTGGCACATCTGCCTAAACCCAATATTATTGTTCAAGAGAGAGATTTATCACATGGCAGTTTTTTCCCCAGGTTTACGTGTATTTAAAATTGGTTCTGCTGGCTGTCACCATTGATGTTTCCAACTGTCACGCAGCAGTACTGTTTCCAAGAAGCAGAAGCAAACAGTGAGTTTTGCTGCAATACATGGTTTCAGTAACTAATTCAGAGAGTTTGACTCCCAGTCAGTGTGTGCAGAGGATTCTTATGAAGTTCATGATGAAGAGGTGCAGCCTATTATAGTGTGATATCCTTGCAAGCTCTTTGGGTTGTTCCTGATACTGTTAATGAGGAGTCATAGTCTGCCTTCAGATATGCAAATCTGAAGCAATCTCACACTGCATTCAATGGGATGTATGGACGTATGTGCATACATTTAAAGAAAGAAGTTGTCTTTGCATTTTCCTGGGCTTCAGTTTTGTCTTTAACTCAATAGGATCGTGATATGTCAGTGGTAGAGTAAGGAGAGTGTTGTATAGTTCTCATAGTATCACTCTACTCAGAGGAACTATCTGAAATTGTCACCTCCTTTCTCATAATTTCTGTTGTGTGTATAATCCTGTAATTACAGGTCAGGCCTGCTTCCTTCCAGGGCAGAGATAAATTTCTGTTGCTGCTTATTCCCTGTAGCTTTGCAGAGCCACTGCAACT
The DNA here is from genome assembly GCA_013398155.1 of Pedionomus torquatus. Lineage (NCBI taxonomy): Eukaryota > Metazoa > Chordata > Aves > Charadriiformes > Pedionomidae > Pedionomus > Pedionomus torquatus. The sequence goes on along the minus strand of VZRU01009534.1, from coordinate 257,239 downwards.
GTGGGAGGGAATTGGATTCTGTCCATCTCCACATCTCCATTAGCGTTGCTCTCCAATCTTTTGGTGCTCTTTTTAATTCACTGGTGATGTCAGAACTGTTTAAGTTGCTATTTTGAATTTCAAATCCCACTTAAACTTGTCAGAAGAGGAGTATCTATGGTATTTTGAAAAAGTGCCCCCTATATAGCACTGAAAAATAAGAGCTATTAGCACTGCTGGGATGATATTTGTTACAGGTATTTTTTTCTGCATAATTTTAAGTTTGAAAGTGTTATAAAAAAAGTTCTTGATGGCCTTCAGCTTTGGGCTGTGAAAGGAGCAGTGCCAATTTCCAGCTCTTATTTAAATCGTAGAACCTCCTGCAAGGGTAGTTTTTCAGCTTTCTCAGAAATAGTAGTTTATCTGAGTTATTTTTCACAGTAATTATTCACAGCAAACTTAACTTTCCCTGCAAGTTAGTTGTGGCCCAGGTTTCTTTGCACTGTAGCTATGCTTGGTTTGCCACATGAAGTTTTCTTTAGATTTACTTCATAATGCTTTATTTAGTCCTTTAGTGCTTTAGGATTTGCTTTTTTTGCCCCCCTACTCCCCTTTTTTTTTTTCCTGTTGCCTCATAATTAGTGTACATTCAAAGTATAGATCATAAAATAGGAAGCTGAAGACTGGTTTGCATTGTTAGAAATCATAAAATAAAACATCACAAGGTTTCTCTTTCTTTAACAACAGATAAATAGATAATTGGTGTATGCGACAATTCTGTAATGTGTTTCATTTCATACAGTGTTTCTCTGAGAGCACTTAACGGTGTTATCATCCCTAATGACTGCAATGCGTTGAGTCACAGTATTGTTTTTTAAAAGCTTTCACTTTTTTCATTTTTTTGTTCTCAAGGTTACATTATGCAAAATACAATGTTGTATTTTGTGCACTAGTCTAGGCTGTATAAAAATATTTTAAATCCTTTTATAAAAGTTGAAATAGCTTTGCTCTGAGGAAAAAGGCTTTATGCCATTTCAACTATTCCTAACTGCTATGATGAACTGCTGTTGCTTACTTTGAAAAAGTATAGGTTCCTGTGTCTTGACTTTGAAGTTGGTAGTTCTTACATGCTCTTGCATTGATAATTTGGTTTAGCTATTCACCATGAACTGCAAACCACTAAGAATTATCAAAATGTAGTTTTGTTTTCTAAATAACTTTGAAGGTGAAAGAGAACTCTTTCTACTTCACCATAAATATAAGAAAAGTCAGGGTAAATATATGAGGGAGGTATGGAAAGGAAAGATTTCTTATTTGCATTATGGATAAGAATGGACAAGCACATTGAATTAAGTACATCATTCGAAACGACTGTTTTGCCTTTATTAAAACTCTGTTCTACCAATCATTTTCATTACTGTGCCACAGATGGGGCATTGTGTTTATAATGTTCCCTGTAGAGCTTTTTTCCTAGCCAGCTGCAGCCTTTGACCCCTTTTGTGATATTTAGTGCACCCCAAAATCCTACTGAAGATATGTCAGAATTTTTAGGGCTCAGCTTCACCATCAGTATGATCAGGCTTTTTGCTGAGGGTAGCACAGGTGGGGCATTGTGTCTTTTGAAGCCCCTGGTCTGCTAGACTCCCATCAGAAAAAAGTGTTTAGTGCAGTGAAAGATATTGGAAAACTTAGCAGTCAACCAGGTTAGTATTTATCACGATTATTTTGTGCACTTAAACCTTGGCTGTAAATCTACGCTCCTGCCTTTTCCTCTGTGACCTACTAAATTCTTCTGAAACTCTTGACCATGGTATACATATAGCTATGGAAATACTGAGGTTATTGAACAAAACAGAACAACATACTTCCCCACCAAAAAAAAAATCCCAACTAAACAAAAAACATGCACTGTAATTTTTTTCTGGTCTCGTGACAGTTTTGCTGTTTTTTTTGTTTTTTTTNTTGCTGTTTTTTTTGTTTTTTTTTTTTCTGAAAATAATCAATAATAATAGGTACTGAAACAGGACAATTTCTTTGATTTTCCTCCAAATTTTGAAGTTAGTCACCAAGTATGAACTACCTAGAGGTTTGGGGTTTTTTAAACGATGTATGCTGCTGCTTGCTCCATTTGCTATCAACAAATGTATATTCCTCAGCAGCCTGTTTTTCTTAAAAGCTGGAAAACTTCCATCAAGGGGAGCGAAAGGCTTCTTTTACCTTGCTTTTGCCCACTCCAGGAAGCTTTGTTTTGAAGCATCTGTGCTGATTGAAAACAATGTTTTGAAAAAGTACCCATGCAGTGATTGAAGAGAGAACTTAGTCCCAAAAGATGTTCGCTTTCTCTGAGAGCCCAATACATAGGAGTGGTCAAAATGTAAAATTAAGAGATCTTGTCTAGATAGAAAAGAAAGGGGTAGAACTTTCTAGGTTTTTACAGGAATAACTTGCCCCTACTTTGTTCTCTTTTCTTTGAAGAGATTTACAGGGATTGTTCTTTCTGGAAATGACAGTAAATCATTGTTAGATAGGACAGTAAGGATACTAATGAGAAGATTGTATAGCTCCAACATTTAAGCGCTTTTTGGAAAGGATTGCTGGAGTTGATCTAGGTGGATCTACTTTGGCAGATCTAGACGATCTAGATCTTTGGAGATCTAGATGATCTCCAGAGGTCCCTTCCAACCCCATATCATTCGGTGATTCTATGCTTTAGATTGAGCCTCTCTCAAGCAACTGTAGTTTTCTGCTTCTAATGAACTCTTACCAGGTATTTAAGGAGAAAGAATGAGGTTCATCAAACGAGTGCTCTCTGTCTTGTTAGATCAAAGAATGCCAAAAGGTTTTAAAATAGTTATTAAGCAGTCTGAGTATCTACTATGAAAAGCTGGTAATCCTCATATGGAGGGACAGGATTTTGATGTGAAAACTGTTGGTTATCCAGTCTTTCATGAATACCCTAGAAAGATGTCGCTGCTGCTCCGGTCAGGTGACAGGGTATTTGTGTTTGTGACTGTGTAGGCAGTCCCATTTTGGAGGCTCATGGACATCATCTTAGATTTATGATTTGAGCTAAATATTTTGGTCAAGAAAGCTTTATAGTTGGCTGCTGTGCGATGCTCTCACTTTTCTTCAGGTATGAAAGCAGATTCCCCAGATGCAGTTTGTCAGTCAGCTGTATGCAATGCAGAAAATCCTTGTTTCTCTAAAGGGGTCTGCATAAATCCTCAGGCTTTAACAGCCATAGAAGGTCCTGATCAGGTAGATGGGGAGAGAAGAAAGGCTAGAAACCTCTCATCTTATGTACTAAATCTGCATCTGGCTCTGTGGAGTCTGTGTAGGGCATACTATTTTGACTGTTGACAGATTACAAATTCTAATATTTTTTTAATTTTACAGAAATATACAGCATACTCCTGGCCCGGGGTGAAGGGAGAATTTATATTTGTCTACACCTTAAGAAGACATGATGGGAATATAGTTAATAAAACGCTGCTGAGAATTGTGCCTTGGTTCCTATTCAGCTCAGGGTCCTATTCTTCTGTGAGATTTATCAGCAAAAGAATTATTGGTGGTACAGATATTTCTCTGAACATTAAAAGACACACTTGACACACCTTAATATTAGTAGTTTTGATGTAATCTGGAGGCACAAATATGGTCTAAATATTTTGTGAAAAGGGTCCTCCCAGTGTTTGCTTTCTAAAGTGATGATAAAATAATACTTGATTTGCAAAGCACTGTTGAGCAGAAGCAAGAAGAATTAAGTTTCATGAAGGGATTAGGGAATTAACCCAGAATACAAAGTATCTATCTTGTTCCTCTTTAGATTTCCTCTGCCACCTTTCTTTGAGGCTTTTCTTTTTGGCTTGTAGCCCTCCTCTATGAAATGAAAGAAATACTGCTATCCTAATTAATGCTTTGTTTTGTCAGGATAAAGTGGTTGATGATGATTAAAACTTACAGTACTGTGATAATGGGGTGGAAAGGGGAAACTTTCTGCTCACCCGCCAGACCGCCATAACGGTTTTAGAACAGCATTAGTTACAAGTAAGCAGCAGACAGTATTTCAGTAAAAATAGTCAAAAGCATTGCTTATGTGGAAATAGTTTTTTGGGTTTTTGTTTTTTTTTTTTTTCCTCCTTCCAGCTACGTGCAATCAAGGAAAGATTGGAACAAGATACCCTAACAAGCTCTTCTGTTTCCTTCCTAGAATTACGACAACAGCTGCTTGTATGATGGACCTACGGAGATATCCGCTGGATGAGCAGAACTGCACGCTGGAGATTGAGAGCTGTAAGTACTTCTGCAAATCCTACTTATTCTCTGGTCAACTGCTTCAGAGTTTTTTATTTCTGTCTTTTTTTTTTTTTTTTTTTTTCCCGGTTCTTTTTTGACTTGCTACTAACCTAGTTATCTTTCTGTCTGATGACATTTAGATCCTTGTAAACACATGCAAAAAAGAAACAAATAAAAAAAAAGCTTTCCAGATGGATTAGTAATTTGTGGCACAGGGATTAGCAAAAGTTATTCTGTGTTTTGATGGACAATTTACAGCTTTAAAAGTCTTATTCAGATGCCTTGTTGGGAGTTCATGTGAGGAGCACAAGGATTATTATCAGTTCTTTATCCTCCTTTACTGCTGAACTGTGTGGCAGCCTGTTTCTATTTATAAGTGACGGCAAGAGGTTAGAATTGTCCTTGAAATAGATGTTTTTGTGGTTTTTTTTTCCAAGCCCTGCACTGTAGTTAAACTCAATGCATGCTATCAGTCTGTTATAGATACTGGTTTAATAGCTGGTGTCTCTATAAAGCTTTCTATGTAGATAAAATGCATGTGAAATAAAATTTCAAATCGCGTTTCACTGAAAAGTCTTTGGGGAATCTAAGTACATCAGAGAAAAACCAGCTCATGATCATTTTTATAAAGACAATATTGTAAGCATGTATTATTTTGCACTCTAAGATTGCTTTTGAGAGAAATTTCCTTTTTCAGGAGAACCGTAGGTAATTTTGTTGGGGTGTAACAAAAGTTAAGTTTTGTTAAGTCAACTTAACAAAAGTTGAATGTGGCAAGCAACATGAAAATGAATGGCATGTTGTAAGATACAGTATACAAAAATATGTGTATTTTTCAAGGAAGTTCTATATTATAAAAGATTATGTGGGGTTTCTGTGTGCTCTGAAGTACAAAATGAAATTATCTTGTGCTAGCCTGGTGAGAACTTGGTGCAGCTGGGCTTCTTTCTCCTAATCCAAAAGATGTTTAAGTACATGCTTTAAATTGTGTCCATGTTTCATTAATTTTGGTGTATTTTAAAGATATGCCAAAATCCTTTCCTGAATTAAGCTTGTGACACTGCTATCTGAAATAATTTACATGCGTATTATAAGCAAATAAGCAAAATGAGTCCTTATCAGCCCTTCTCTTTGCTGAAATACACAAGCAGCAAATGTGATGATAGACTTTGCTCTTTTGAGAACTATTTGGTTTTGGGGATTTTTGCAGTACATTATAAAACGTCTTTTGATGGCATTTATTTAACTCAAGATTTTATACCTGCCGCCTTTTACCAGCATAGCAGACTGATTTTAATGTGTGAGAAAACCACTGGCATAACTGTATTCAGATTTACAGAGATTTTTACTGAGAATGTGGCTTGCTATGCCAGTGTCTTTTAATTATTGTTGTAGCAAGGACCTGGACTTTTTCTCTTTTTCCAGCTGAGCGAGTAAGATGTAAAACTGGAGAGTCAGGGAACATTCTTTCTATTTACAGCATTGTTTGAATGGTCAGTGAAGACTTGCCATCTCTCTGCATTGCTGAGGTGTCTGAATCTTCTTGGGATTCACAAACTAGATATTCCCTGCCTGTTGTGCTTGCAGTACCGACTCTGGGAAATATTCCCAAGTCACTTCTCATGCAAAACTGAAAATTAAATTATGTCCCTGCTTCTCCATGAGAATACTTGTTCTTGTTCAGACTTAGAATGTGGGACCTCTGGGTTGAAATTTCCTTTTGTCTGATCTGGAGTAGAAGTTTGGAGCCAGATCAGTTATCTTCCTTGAAGCAATGCTGGAACACAGGGCACTTAGCTCTTGAAATTGTTGTTCTTCTTGATAAAAAGAGCACAGTACTTGTTGTATCATAGAAAGGGTAGGAGTTTAGTTCACCATAGCAGTTAGGGTGCTTGTAGGAGAGCTCCTTTGTGGTTCTATTTGCTCTGTTGCAGCATCGGAAAAGTAAAATGGATTTCAATCAGGATACTGTATAGCTAGCCAGTCGTCTTTCATTGCAGTGTCAAAGGTTATTAAAGAGTGTGGATAGAAGTAATACTTGAACTGTGTTTTCAAGCACTTTCATGCTGCTTTAAAGATTATTGCTCTTCATACATGCTGTTCTGTTCAGTTAAAAACCTGAATCTGTCTAATCTTAACGAATCGCTTCAGATGAAAATGTTGGGAGGTAGATAAGTGGAGTAAGATTGAAAGTGACTTCCTGAGTCATTCCATGCAGGTACTCAAGTTACAATCACTTCTTTAAACTGTTTAAGTTTGATGTTAAAAGTATCTTAGTTTCTTGCCTTTCTAGTCCTGTTGGATGTCTGTTTCACCTCCGCTCTCTTGCGTTGCTTAGAAATTCACTTATATTCTACCCTAAGTGTTTTTATAGCTTGAAGGCATGAAATTATACTCACTGCTTGTGTCAACAAGTTTTGGGGTTTTTTTCAGTTAAATATCTTCCCCAGCCCTGCTGGGACCTTCATAATACATTTAAAGAAAGCACCATAGTTCTTCATAGACTTAATTTCATGAAACTAAATATGCCAGTCTCTTGTAACTTTTTTCATCCAAAAAGTATGTTAAGTGAAATGTGAAACTTGCTAATGCTAGTTCTTCATTAGGAATAACTAGAACTAGAAACCAGATCCCAGAACAAAATCTCTGTTACACTATGGATTAATCCTGCCCTTTTTCTAAGAGGCACTTTTGTTTTTCTTCACAACTGCATAACTTCCACAGATCATAGTCTTTCCTGGAACACTACAGTATAGTCTCTCTTTCCCTTCCTCACTCATTTTCCAGCAGTGGGTTCTAGCTTTTGGTGATTTTTTTTTTTTTAAATTATTTTTATTTTTTTTTAATAGTACTAAGAATACATGACTTGGCATTTCATAACACTGTTCACATAAATTAATGTTCTTAATATTGATACAGTCCTCAAGGTTATCCGGTTCTTGCTGTATTTGTTCTGATCATCCTTTGTCTTAACAGTGCCTGCAGATTTTGTTTCATTAGAAATTTCATTAACGCACAAATACTAAAGAATATTAATGCCAAGAAGGAAGAGCTTTCCTTATAATCATTCTCTGCACTAAGCATGATCTATTCCTTCAGTGCAGTACAATGTCCTGCACATTTTTATATATTTTTACTAACTGTATATCCTTACATGGTCCCAAATCAACTGTTTTAATAAAGTCCAGGTTAGATATATTTTGTTTAAAAGAGGAGTTATTGTCTAGCCAGATTCTTTGATAGACTTGTCATGATAGATTTTTATCCAATTTCAATGCATGTTAATGTCTCTAATGTCATTCCATTCTTTTTCTGCTTCCTCCTTTTTTCCACTCCTGTCCTTCCATCCATCCTGTTATTGGTGCCAGAGTCGATTGGCTGCTTACTGGCCTGGGTTACTTTTTCCATGTTGTCATTGTGTTTACTGACATTTGTGGCCAATATAAAATTTTTGGCAATCTAGATCTGCATAAATCTGTATTAATTTGTCAATTAGAGCTTATAGTGGAAAAGCGTTGTATGTAAAATATTGAAAAATTAAACAGGGGAGGTGGTATCCTCTATTAAGATACAAGAGAGAGCATTTTTTCTCATTTCAGTATAAGGTAGTATTAATGAGATTGGATGCTGAAACTGTAAGAGAGGACAATTCGCCATTTGTTCAGAGTATCAGTTTTGAGAACTGAAATCCCCCTCTTTTTTTTTTTTAAGTATAGCTAGTTACATCTCTGTTCTTTTTTTTTTTATTACTTTGCTCATCCTTAAATGGCAGAAAAGTGTTGAATGTTTGGTTTTGCTCTGATGCTTCTAAACCTGTAGGACATCTTTTCCAAGGGGGTCTAATCTGAACTATTCTACTTCTCCCTTTCTTTTGTTATTTCCCAGCACAATGAATAGCGGGGTTATAATACCAGAGGGAAATCACTTTTCCTTTGTTTCTTAGTTTCCCAATGTGTGGGCAACAGAGAGCTTTTTCCCTTTTAGTTTACTTTTGACTTGACTCCTTTCTGCTCCCTACCTCTGTCACTGCAGTATGCATTGCTGAGTTTCTGATGATGCTCTAAAATAATTTTGTTTCTCTGCTGTTTCCTGCCTCTCTGGAGTTGTAACTTCTTGAAAGGAATGTCTTAGCTAATCAACCATAAAACTAGTGGGAGTTTGAAACCAAATAGAAGTACAAAGCAATTTGAAGAATACTTCATATTCATATAAGCAAATGAAATTTCACATTGCACATCCTCTAGCATAACAGAGAGAAATAGTTGTGATTCTTTTGAAGATTTTTAAATGTAATCATTCAATACTTCTCTGGTGCATTTGTACCTTTGTCCATTTCAATTATGTGGTGCCATGTAAAGACAAAAATTCATTTTAATTCCATCTTATCTCATCTTATAATGTGTTTGCCATAGTGGTATTTATGTTATACTGAGGTACAGTTCAGAAACTGCCTGCTTTGTGACAATGATACTTCCCCATTTTTTTGTTGTTGTTGTTGCTGTGGAGCAAACAAGAACACACAAGAGTTTCTCCCTAAAACATATCCTCAAAAACATTTTCCATACTGCATTAAAGATGTGGCACTAAAAAAAAGTGCAAATGTCCAATGTCTTAGTAAACAGGGAGCTTGCTATTCAGACATACTGGCCAGGGAAAAGGGCAGAGTCAGAACAGCACAGATGGGGAGAAAGGACTGCTTTACTGCTTTGCTGATGAATGAATATTTCATTTATGGAACAGCCTGGAATGTCTGGATGAGAAACTGTTAGGGTAAGTTCTTTTTTTTTCCTGTTTCATGACAAAAAGGCCACAGAAGCACACTAAGATAAGTAAAAAACTTCAGTTCGATAACACAATCTAGAAAAGCCAGAAAGAACAGAAGAGTATCATTCCTCCCAGTGGCAGTGCAACCCAGTATCAAACACTTTCTAATCAGATCATCTGAAAGCTCATCAACAAGAGAAACAGAAGTCATCTTTGTATGCTCAAGGTGACTTTAAAAAGCACATTTAAGGCACTGAAAAGAAATCAAAGATGCCTTTTGCTGAAGCCTTGAATGATTTGCAGATGGCTGCTCTGGCCGTTGATCAAAGCTATAATCAGGTCACACGGGACAAATGGTAGAACTCCAGGAGTCGACCAGGCAAGGCTTTTCTGGGTTAAAGGCAAACATGCTTGATGCCAAGCGAGAGACTCTGCTGATCCCCTGGGAGTGGGGATCTTCAGCAAAGGAGGATACCATGGGAACAAGTCGCTTCCAACAATTACGCAGTAAGTGAAAAACTACATGACTTCGGGGTCACTGAAGATTAGAAGCTTAATAGTAGCGCTTTTTTTTTTTTTTTTTTATTCTTTCAATTTATCAAATTTAACTTTTGTCCTGTCCCCTTTGTCCATTAAACCAAGTTTGTTTTGCATAGTGGCTCTTGTACAGGGAGACTATTTCTCTGTCAGTAGAAACTGGCCTTATTGAAGTGCCCCTTTTTCCTCCGTGTTGATTATCTCTGCGTTTGGTTGTCTTAATTTGGATTCTGTGGCAGTTCAACCTGTACTGTACTTTCTGGGGGGAGGAGGCAAAGATTAACAAACAGCAGTGAATTCCACCTCTGTCCACACTCTGTCCATTTCAGCAACATCAGCTTATAGAGGGGCTTCCTTGGGACAGGTACGTTGTCTTTTTGTTGTTATTATTTTATTTATGTGTTAGTAATTTTTTTTCAATTAAGTTGAGAAGAGAGATAATTTCAGTGGTATAATGCCCACTGGCAATGAACAGGAAATCATTGATTCCTCCTCAGTGTGTAGGTAGAATGATTCAGTAAAGGCTAAAAAAACCTCAACAGTAGATGATTCTTCTGGCTAGTCTGAAGAGGGTAAGGTTGGACTCAGTGCTTTTGATCAGAGTAGGTTGTATACAAGTGAGGGACTTCTCTCAGGTTTTCAGATTGGAACTCAAGTAATATCATACAGGGTATATTACCCTCTTTAGTGTGCATTGAGTCTATTAGTAATACTCATTACTCTGCCAAATTCTCCTATTTTGGTTTAGGCAATTGCTTTTATTTGAGCAGTAGCTTGCTTACCTGTGATTTTTTTCACTTTCTGCTTGGTGCTTCTAAATGTTGAACCCAATCATTATTAACTGTAGAATCGCAGTTGAAATTACATAATTCCCAATGGGGCAGAAAAACTATACTCAGTGCTGGCATGTGTCATCTTCCTGCCCCCGAGAGGTCATGTTACATCAGAAGCTGTTCCTGGTAATAAGCAGCCATTGTTTTGAAGTGGCAATACTGGCAATTTTCTGATCACTTGGTTAAGGTGGCAGTAATTCTTGAGTTTGGCCTAATGACACAGTAATTTGTCATACTTTTTTCTGCTATTGCGACTACTGCAGGTTATGTTACAGCTTTTATGAACTCTTTTGAAGTTTATTTGTATTGGTGCCATAATTGCTAATAAACCTGACTTTGCAGTAGAATGTGAGAATTCTTTTATTTTCACCACAAAACCATTACTGACATACGATGTTTTGCTGCCCTATAGTATGTGGCTTACTTGGATTACAGAGTTTAGTGCTAAACAAAGGTTTATTCTGGACTAAGTGAAATGACCTAAATAACAAAGCACTGTTTATAAATAAGTCACTTACTCCAACCTCTCTCAAAAATCCCATATATGTGACACTTGCAGATAGGACTGGTACCGCGTAATTACTATATTGTTTTTTGTGGAAGAGTGAAGTGTTTCAGCATTCATATGTAGTGCTAAGTCCACTTCTAGTTTTCAAGCTTATTTTCCTCTGGCTGTGTCTAATTCATGATGATCTGAGAATATCGGTCAGACTTTCTGTGAGGAACAGACTTCAAATATATTTTAGTCTATGCTTTTTAAATAAAAACCAAGCAGTCTACATTTTTTGATGGGAGTTTTATTCAACTAAATCCATGTCTCATTACAAAACCAAAACACTTTGCGTCAAATCCAGAGTTACTGCAATTTATCTGACTTCCTATTCGTACCAGGAGACTTTAAACGTGTAAAGTTTTATATAAATAAATAATTCACAATGGTTTCTTTCCCCATTCCCAAGCAAGTTGTCCTTTTACTTCATTCACAGATTTAGAGAAATGTTGCTTCACTTTGCAATTCCAAGACACTATAGATTTCAGAGGAGAAAAATTTAAAATTGTTTTTCCTTTGAGGAGACAAAACCATCCTTTATTCTCTCAAGGACAACAAAATTACTAAGTGAAATTACTGTGCCCACATGTTAGGTGTCATGTTGTCTTTTGAAGGTAAATCAAAATGAGAGGAGGGATTTAAAGCAAAAACTTTTAAAGTTAGGTAGCTCTTCTAAAAATATTTTCTTTTACATCGTTGTAAGTAATAGAAGTGGTGATGAAAGCTAATACTGTCTTATACTCCATAGTATCATTTTACTTAAGTAATCAATATCTTTTTCAAAATCCATTTCTTCAATGTAGTATGGCTTTTATGAAATGGTAATATGTATCAGATGCTGGAATTACTTGACCTCAGGTCTTACACTTCAGAAGGCAACAGAGACTGTGTTTCTCTTGCAGTGATGACATACCTGTGAAAAGAATAGAAATATATTTCTACAGTCATTTTATTTTCTAAGATTTTTTGTTCCAGTGACAGATTCTGTCACTGTTTCACAGAATGTAAGAATCAATTAATTTTCATTGGGAGAAAACAAAATATATTCCACTGATTCACCTTGTATCAATTGATCAAATTACATTTGGTTTCTGATGCCTTTTGGAGACAAGCAAAGAGTAGTCAGTTGAGAAACTTATGAAGATGTAGCTATGGCCAAACCCCCCTTGTCTGATGGTTTCCCCTCAAGGAAATAATTCAAAATGTTGAGCTTCTTATCTCAAAAATTAGTTTATTCACTATTTTTCCCTAATTTTAAGGGCAGAGATAAACATCTGTCTGGATACCTTAACTTTTGTAATTTAATTAATAAGCAGTACTAGATGTGGCTTAGGATGTTCTGTTACTCATCGTGATGTTTCAGCAATGATGTGTTTTTCTTGGGTAACTGTAATTGCGCTTTGTTCACCAAATTAGATTACAAATATTTAAAGAAATTTTTTTTTAAAATGACTGTGTAAAACATCTAGAAACAAGAAGACAATTGTCTGATTGTCTGATCTGTATTTGCAGTTGTCCACTGATAACAGCAGTTCCAGTGGTTGTGCTAACACTGAATTACATCAGTGGGGGAAGGACTAGAAAACACATGTCTAAGTCATCATAAAACTCTAGATTCTGACGAAATTTGACAAACAGTTGTGGCCTGTTTACAAAACAACAAAAAAAAGAACAGGATCAGCTCATAGCCTACACTAGGAAACAGTCCCTTCTTTCCCCACAGAGTGCAGTCAGAGACTCAGGTGAGATGTAGCTATGCTCATTCAGGTTCCTTCTGTGCTTGAAGAGAATTGAATTTGCAGCCTGAGGGACAAGCCGAATGGCCAGACTTGCAGCATGATCTGTACTGGGTCAACTTCCATTCATACTTTTCCATTTGGCCTAAGTTTCCAGATTAGGAACTGGAGCTACATTTGTCAGATGTGAGCTTAACCCCTCCTCAGTGGCTCCTGTTCCAAAGAAGAAATATCTGTATGTTCCAGCAGGGTTGTTTGGTATTGAGGTTTTTCTGTTTGGGTGCTTTTGTTCTGGTTTTGTTTTTTTTTTTTTTTTTTTTTTTTGTTGTTTGTTTGGTTTTTTTTTTTCTCCCCAAACTCTGAATTTCCTTTACTTTTCTTACTGATGCTCAAATGCAAAATAGTTCATTTTTGGTCCCTGAAAATAAAAACAACTTCATTGTTTTTGTTTTGGCAAATAGAAGCTAGAGTGAATAAGATCATCTTTTGTTTTGATTATGACATTGGGTTTGGGTGGAAGAAGAGTTGACTTTTCAGGTAAACGAGCCTGGGAAGCATTATTTTACTTTGGTGGAATAACAGAGAAGAAATAGAATTAGCAGAAGCATTTGCAAAGTTAGACATCACAATCTTTTAATTCTTTTGGCCAGTATATTGAACTTTTCTAATGATGAGACCTTTGTGAAACGAAGTTAATTTTGTTCAGTTGCGAATGTTATTTGGTACTGTTAGTTCAGACTGTTAATTCCACATATCTCCAGAGAACATAAGCTACTTTTTGTTACTGGATGCAGTCACATTTTCCTATGTCTTAAAACTATATAGATAGTTCAGACTTGGTGTGGCTTGTAATAGTAGTAATTCATGTAAAAATCATTCAGTCATAATGTTATCCATCTTTTGGCAATGCTAGGGGACTTAGTTGTCATCTTCTATTAACACTACTACAAAGATGGGTAGATGTGGTGATTAGCAACATGGTTTAGTGATGATTTTTGTTAGTATTAGTTTGATGGTTAGATTTGATGATCTGAAAGGTCCTTTCTAACCTTGGCAATTCTGTGATTCTATAATTGATGTGGTAAACTATGACTGCAAATTAGCAAAGGCAGTATGATAGAATACTAGGAGTGGCATACGTATCAGGAATATTTCTAAAACTAGAATAATTTCCTTGTGTAGTATTTCTATTCTGTATGTTTGGCACACTGTCCAAAATTATTTGGGTGGAAATTCAAAAGAGTGGTACCTTTTATGTATGAAAGAGTCTAACTTTTACATAGAAGAAATGCATGTCATGAGAAAGTTTAAGTCAAAATTAAGCAAAAAGAACACTGTTATTACTCTAAGTATCATCAAAAATTAGCTTTGTGAAAGACCATTTGTAAAGGAAGGGATATCTAAGTAGTTGACAGAAATAAAGAGCATAGTCCCAATCATTTATGTTGTATTTATAAAAGGGTTGGGGGGAGGTTTCCCTTTTATTTTTCCTCTTATATGATGATGCAGGTGAATTGTTTTCCATGTTGCTTTTTATGTTGGGAAAGAGAAGTCACTAAGTAGATTATTAATGTGTGCTTATATTTCGAGGCATACTTCAAGTATAATTCAGGATAGAAAGGGCCTCAGGAGGTTTGTAGTCTAACCTACTCAAAACATGATCAGCTTGGGGTCAGACCAAGTTGCTCAGGGCTTTGCCTTGAAAGGATGGAGAGTGCAGAACTTCTCTAGGCAACCTGTTCCTGTACCTAACCCTCCTAATTGTGAAGAAGTTTCATTGCAATTGTGGAAATGTGCCATGTTGAGTATCTGCTTTATCCTGTCCTGATGTGCTGCATCTGCCTCAGAAATAAGTATTTACTGTTATTAATCTGAAATGGAACGTAAGTGCTGTGCAACTTGTGTTGTAGAAATGTAAGCTTTAAGTCACATAACAAAATGGCAATATCATGAGAAAATAAATTAATATATTGTAAAAGGAGCCCTGTAATTTGACAAAGGCATCTTTGAATTAATGAGTTAAGCTATATAGCTTTCCTTTCATTTATGATCTTCTGGCGTGGTGTAATCTCATCTGCATCGCTTGACTCGGTTACACCGGTATTGATCCCACTATATAGATTGAAGTGTCTTGGTATACCTTGTTATTCTCAGTCTCCTGTTTCAAACTTTCAAAGCAAGCATTCTTTTCTTCTGGATAATGATCTAAGAATTTTCATGACAACATTTGGCTCAGTAACGTGTTTCTTGTTATACACCTCTAAAAGGCAATTCTTTCTGTTCAGTAATTGCACGATGTATAAGTTGTCTTTATTGTGTATGGAGCAGAGATATGAATAGTCAGCTTTAGAGGCAGATATTAGAAATGCATTCATTTCTGCTACAGCTTTGGAGCTTGTGGTATGACGTAATTTCTAGTCTTCAGCTGCAGACCAATCCACTGCTTACATTTGCTATCACATCTTGTGATTAATGTGTTACTGTAGAATTTGAGAACTTACCTCAGCCCAGGCAATTATTTTATATAACAACAGGGTAACACAACAGATAAAACAAGCAATTTATGGAAGTCAGTATTCAGCCGTGTGTCTTAAGAGTATACCTTTCCATCTTGACGTTGTGTGTACAGGTACCGTGTGCTACAGAAGATTCTGCAATATTGGAGATAACCTGTAACAGTAGTGGTCTGCAATTATCATGAATGGAACGAAGTACTGTACTGAATGCAAATACTTGATTGATGTGTGAAAGGTGATTATGCAAGTGTTTGATTTTTTTTCGCATATCCTCATACAATTTCCTGGTAAAATAACTGCTTTTATCCTGTTTTCTGAAACAGTTAATTGACATTCAACATATATTAGAAGTGAGCGTGTGTTCAACACTAGACAGCTTTGTTCAAGGCAAAACCCTATTGTGGGCTGTTACAACAACAAGTTTAATAAAAGCAGAGCACACACTTGCATCTTAGTGTGTGGGACCTCATGTGTGCACATCAGGAGCTCTTCGGAAAAGTGGGAATTTCTTCTCCTGACCATAGCCTCGAAAGCTCAAGTCTCTTCAACAGCTTATTTCTGGAAGACTGTACTGTACCAAAATGTTATGCAGACAACCTGAGCGATACTGAAATGTTGGTAAGTTTAGTTTTTACTTGTGAATTTAGCTTTTATTCCTTTGGGGGTTTTATGTGGACCTTTGTGACCTGTTAGCTGACACATGTTCTATCGCCATTTTGGGGAAATTCTGGAAAGGGGTAAAGAACACAACAGTAGAGTAATATTTTTTTTTTTACCTAAGGTCCCTCTCTTCTTTTCTTTGCAGAGCCCAAATGAGTAACATAAACAGTATGACTGGTGACCCTTGTTCTGTCAGAATTACTGTCCTAGGGATAGTATCCATACCAAGCAACTCCTCATTCTTCACATACAGCTGGCATGAATGTGCAGGGAAGCAGATAAGCATCCAAGTGCTGCAAGTGCATTGCATTTTTACTGTAAGTTGCTTATGTTCCTGTAGCATATTTGATGTTGGCGATGCTGTATACGTGTGCTGACTAGAGAATTAATTTTCTTTCAGGTTTCAAGAACAACTTTATGCAAGTCCAGAAAGATCCACAGTCTTATTAGGTAAATTTGTGATGCTTTTTTCCTGCAAAACCTATCTTAAGTTCCTATCAAACTTTGGTCTCTTCCTGACCATGATCAACTAGCTCTTGCTTATTTCTGTTTTTATTCACTTACAGGAAGATGGGATTAAAGAAGTGGGTTTTACTTTTTGGTATGAGGACAGAAAAACCTACCTCACTTTGTCCGAAATTTGCGTTTTACCCTCTAATAGACTATATAGAACATAGCCTTCTCTTTTTCTTCTACAACTCTTCTACAACAATGTGCTGCTGATAATACTGTGGAGTTGATTGTATGGGTGTGGGAAACTTACTTTCATTATAAAGTTACAAGGTCTTTGCTAAATGTGTTAGCTTTCTTAAAGAAATAAAATAGTGTTTTTAGCTATTGTATCTGTGTGCTTCATTACGAATATAAAGGAATTCTGAACCCAGTAAAACATGGGAAACTTCTGAAGTCTGCTGCGAGAAGATGACTGCTGCAAGACTGGAAACCCTGGCAGCTGATTTTTATGGGCAAAAGTTATAAAAATTTGTATATAAAATATCCTTATATATAAAAATATTGTGTGTTTTAAAAAATATTTACTTTGGATGGCAGATCTTGAAAGTGATGCAAATATAAGTAACATTTATACTGCAAACATTCCTGTCAATCTGTGCTGAGTGATGCATGATGCATGTACAGACTTCTAGTCACCTTTTTTTTTTTTGAAGATACATATTTTTCTTTGTAACTGAACAGTGGGCTCCTATTTGCACATATTCACATATGTACTAGCTCTTATTTGACCTTGAAACTATACTCATGGACACTTTGTTCTTTGTCTGGATGCCAAATTGCTTTTGATTTTAAGGAATAAAATAATTAAAAAAAAATAATTTGATAAATCAGGTCATTATGCTAGTTACAAATGTTATGCTGTAATTTTACTGAACATCAAATTGTGAATACATTGCTGTAATTATTATTTAAGGATGATTTTCATAGTTTTAGTGGCCACGTATGAACAGGCATCTTGACATGTTCTCATACTTTAAGGCATATCTTAACATGACTTGCTTTTATGAAGAGCTCTCTAACCTGATTAAAACTTTAGCTTTGGCCCTCTGGCAACACTGAATCAGTTTGAAACTGGAGCTGGGGTGCTTCATATACAGCACTGTTACAGCTAGTTCTGAGCAAGGCTATCTTTTGATTGCCTTTTAACCAGTAAAACTTCAGCCAATATCTGCTGCCATTCCATTTTTTCACTTGTTATGGTTTTAAAGTATCAATAAGCAATATTTCATATTTTTAATCCACTATTTCCATCATAGTTCTGATATAATATTGCCTTGAGGTAGAGTATTGCAAATGCAAATAGCAGTCTCAAGCAAATCCTGTACAAGAATCTCTCACAATAGCATTGTGAACTCAAATTCAGGGCTTGTAATTAAAAATATTTACCCTGTGATCTTTTTTACTTTTAAAGGGCCATTAGTAAGACTTGTCAACAATTTACTGTGGAGATGGAAGACAACAAAAGAATTGAACTCTGATGCTTGATGATTGAGTTGTTTCTATATACAATATTAGTCAAACAAGTTTTACAACACTTGGTCACTTGCTGAGACAAAGCCCCGACTCAGCCTTTAAAAAACAGTCTTCCTGTAGACATAGGCAAAACTTACAAATACTGAGAGTCTCAATTTAATTTAGACTATTTGGAACATATTCACTCTGGGTTGGTGTGCCTGAAGGCCAGGAGTGTGGTCAAGGTTGGTTGTCTGAGCTTTTGCAGTGGGAGGAAAGCAGATGACTTCAAAGTTTTAAAAACTAAGCATTTTCTCTAGGATTCTAGCTTTTTAGGAGACAGAGAGTTACATGGAATGCTTCATGTTTATGACTTTCAACAGTATTTCATCAAATAAAAGAAGACAGAGATATTTTCATAAATACAATGTTCAAAAGTACTTTGTGGTATCCTGACGTAATAAACAAATAAAGGTTATATCAAAAATTG
>VZRU01009534.1:169067-233300 GCA_013398155.1 Pedionomus torquatus | reverse complement strand
GGGTCACCATCCCTGGACGTGTTCAAGAGTTGTTTAGATGTGGTGTCGGGGGATATGGTGTAGGGGAGAACTTTTGCAGCATCACTTGCTCTATTGGGAAAATACCATGGTTTTGAATGCAGGATGTTTTCGTTAAATACAATGATTTAGACAACCTTAGAGCAGCAGCTTGTTTTGTGTGTTTTTGTTTTTGAGTTTGTTTTATTTTTTAATCCTTTTTCCCTTCAGGGATTTGGACAATTGTGGAAAGTATTTTAGCCAGAAGGCAGAACAAAGCTCACTAGGGAGACTCCAGCTGGGACTGAAAATATAGCATTGTTGGTTCTACATGTTCATGAGTTAACACATGAGGCTACTTGGCCAGCCAAAAATGAACTCAGTCTGCTAAAAAGGAGGTAATACCTTGTTTTAAGTACTATTATTAAGGACCTATCATTCTGTTATGACAAATATATCTCTAACTTTCCTGAATTGTTTATGAATATTGGCTATTCTATGAGTCTGACCTTCGAAGAAGTAAGCTCAGTTATCAGCTAGAGCACTGTCGTCCCTAGTGAGATGCTCAGAATTCATTACAAACTGCTTCCAAGGGAAGGATAAATGTAAGCCTTAAATAATTATGAGGATGATGAGTAGGCAAGACTTTTAGTTAGATCTTTCCTTATCTAAATTGTTTTTCCAATCGTGATAAAAATATCAAAGTATGCATTAAAAATATCTGAGCAAAATATCAGAATCAGTTGCATAGAGGAAGAAGATAATTAGCAGATAGTGTGCATCTGTTCTTACAGACTCAAAGAAAGGCGGATGAGCTGATGTGGAGCTCTGTGTACTTTAACCTGGACTATTTTCAGCCCCTTGGTTATCTTAGTATCTGTCCACTGCATTGCAGCTCTCAGCAAAAAGAAGTCTAACAGTAATTTGGTGTTATTTTCCACTGTACATCCTACAGTGTATGTGGAACTTTGAAGTTCTGATTTTGCTTGTGATAGGAATAGCTGATGCCAGTGTAGTTTCCTGGCCAAGGAGTTCATGGCAAAAAGAGATGCAGAGTCCTTATTTCTCATTAAAGTCTGACCAGATAAATGTTGACTAAAAGCTCACACCATTTAAAGGTATTTGTGTAAGAAGAGATGTTCTCATCTAAAACCATAATTGTTGCAACTGGAACACACAATCTGAACGTATGTGTGCCTCGACCTGAATGTTGCTGATTTCTTGTAATACCTGTGATTTTTGATGTGGGGTGGTACCTAGAGCATTTAGTAAATGCAATTGTATTCCAAATTATTGTATGAGAACATGAAAATATCATCAGTGTACTGAGTTTTACCTGCAAAAGCATTCTGCCATTGTTGCTATGATGCAATGGCTAAATGAGGTTTTTTCTGTTCAGAGAACTTGTGCACTCTTCTTGATGGCTAATGTTAGATGTCAAAGCTGTGAGGTCAGTCTGCTCTGAACTGCCATCTTATCAGGCAGTTTTGGTGCTTTGTGTTGTGCTCGAGGGGCACCCGTCTCTTGTGCCTGTCTGAGTAGTCTAACTTGGGCATCAGTGCCTCAATGTATGCTTTTTAGTTTTCAATCTACGAATAAGAGGGAATGATTAACTGTTTTGTTGGGTTTTTTTCTTATATAAAGGCTGGAGTTATCACAGGCTTCTTGAGCAATGGAAAAAAGTCTTGCATGTATCTGTAAAATTCCATCCATTTTTAGAGCATCTGGATATTTTCAAAGCTCTACAAAGTCCACATTCTTGTGAGCTCACAGCCTAACAATATGGTAATAAACCCCACAATGTCAGAATGGCAGCCTAGCACTAGCTTAGCAATTGTTACCCATCTGTTGTAAACCAAGGTGACTGTTCACATGTTCCTGTGTTAATTCCAGGCATGATGATTAAGTAAGTTAGTTGTGATCTGTGTCATAACTCCAGACTTATTAAATATCCTGTGAAATATCGCCATACATTTGACCAAACTTAAAACTTTTTCTTGGGTGTTTTCACCCAAGATTTTGAGCCAAGATCCAACAGTGGTGGTGTTGGGTTTTAAGCAATTTCAGTCTGTCAACATTCTTTGCTTCGGGTGTTCATGAAATTGGCAATGATCTGGTCTGCTGTTTAGGAACTAATATATTTCTGTTAACCCTGTGTTGCTTCTGGTGCTTTGATCTTTTTCTTTTTTTTCTTCAGTGTTCTTGTAGTTTCTTTTGGTATTACTTGCTTAATAGGCTTCATTGTTTTGGGAATCAGGTTTTAGTTATAGCTGGTCCTAATATCCCAAAGGTGATGAAGAAATGGTGATGTTGTGGTTCGTTCTCTTTACAGAATGGACTCAGCAGGGGAGGGAATGTCATGCTCCATCATTTAGAGATGCTATATTGCAGCGAATATTTCCAGGATTTTTCAGATGTATGTTAGACAGGATGAGAAGTAATGGTTTAAAATTGAAAGAGGAGAGATTTATATTAGATATTAGGAAGAAATTCTTTCCTGTGAGGGTGGTGAGGCACTGGAACAGGTTGCCCGGAGAAGTTGTGGGTGCCCCATCCCTGGAAGTGTTCAAGGCCAGACTGGAGGGGGCTTTGAGCAACCTGCCCTATTGGGAGGTGTCCCTGCCCATGGCAGGTGCGTTGGAACTCAATGATCTTTAAGGTCTCTTCCAACTTGAACTATTCTATGATTCTGTGTAGGAATGAAACAGAAATGTAGTTCGGATTCTTCATGCCATGTAGTTTCTCATTATCCTTCGTTACAAATTTGTGAGTCATCTTTCTTAACCTAAGGTTTTTCAAGAACAATCTCCAACCTCCAGCGAGAAAGCAGAATAATACTTTTTTTTTCAAATGTGGTTATGCCAGTT
Organism: Pedionomus torquatus; assembly: GCA_013398155.1. Lineage (NCBI taxonomy): Eukaryota > Metazoa > Chordata > Aves > Charadriiformes > Pedionomidae > Pedionomus > Pedionomus torquatus. Next base: position 230,436 of record VZRU01009534.1, on the reverse strand, counting down.
TTCTCCGCTGCCAATGCATTTGTGTAATGCCCAGAAAGTGGAAAGTGCCTGTCCATTTTCTGTCTTCAGATGCTGTCATTTTATTCCTCTCTGCTCTCTGTTGTACTCTGTACTCCTCCTTTAGCTATAAGGATTTTTCTTTCCTGTGATTTTCTGTTATGATAGGGAAAGGTAGTGATAGCGTCATGAGTTTCATATTATCAGCACATCCTATCTATACAGATTGTGATAAAAGTAACAAAATGTGGAATCAGTGTCACATGTGAATAAAATGCAGTATTATTCAGTTTTGTAGTTTTTAAATAATATGCAGTATCAGTGCAAAATGTTTTTCTTGTGAAAAGTCATAAATCAAAGAGCAGAACTTACTGTTTTATAACATATGCTCGTGCTTGGCAAAAGTAGAGGCGGAAAACATGTCAGACGACGGTGCTTAGAGTATTAAAGTTTTAACAGAATGTCAGAGAAAACTGGAAACTGGTTAATCCAGAGAAATCTGTCATAAAGATTGCATTGTAAGGTGGTTTCAGCATGAATTCTAGTGACATATGGGAGCTTAAAATATAATCTAATGATATATCTCTATTGGTGAGATGTTTATGTAACGTGATTGCAACAGAGATGTCTTTTCTTGTTAATTTATTAGGGTAATGGAAGTTGTAGTCTTTGTAGAGCAATGCAAAGAGGAAGTTTTACTCAAAAACAGTCTAGCACTGGAACCAAAACTTTATTTTTCTTCTATATACATATGTGAAAAGAGAAATGATGCATCTAGTTTGGAGTATGCTCAAGTCTGGCAACCTGCTATAAGGAAATCTGTGTTGCTGCGGTCTTCTGCTGTCGTGGATTGCTGCTCTGGGCATTAACTTGTGTAGCCCAGCAAAGAGACACAGTAGAAACACAGTACAGACCGTGGAATTTATGTGCCAGGTAGAAGACAAAACTTCATTCAGAGGAACCTCTGAGGGAAAGGGTTTCGTATAGGAGTAACCGAGTGAAGATCTTTTCCAGTGGAACTGGAATTTTAAAAGCTTTATCTAGAAAACTGAATAGAAATCCTAAATTATGTTAATGCATTGCAATTTATAAACTAGGGTTTTGATTACTGTGCTGCTGTTTTTATAGAAATGCAGTTACGTGGAAAAAATGTTTGAGTTGCAGTGAGTTTCTAGTATTCGTGTTTGTCTTCAGTGTAAGTGGTTTTCTGTGTTATAGAAGGTTTTTAAATCCAGCTGCTTGTTTGATGAATGTGATTTGTAATGCGAAAAGCTGTAATATATCACTAGTGCCCAAAAAATGTATGTCATTTTGTTAAAATTCCACAAGTGATGCAGTTAAAGTACTTTCCAGTACACTTTATCAGTGGCTACACTTACACTGATTAATCAAACCCTGGGACAGGAAAGCAGAAATCTCTTTACCAAATTCTTTTCTCAGAAGGTAGACTCTAGCTAAATATTGTGACAGCAGAGCTTTGCTGCGGTCACTGCCCACAGCGAGGCACCGTCTGTGCCTGATGGTCAGGGGCCATTTTCCAGCGGGTCTCCTGGGTGCCCAGATGTAAAGCTTGGCAGAAGGATGGAATGTCCCAGACACGTAAATGCTCTCTGGGGAGACGTGAGAGCCATTTCACTGTGCTGTGCTCTTCAGCACATGGCAAATGTCAGAACTCAAGAGGGAAAGTTGTCATCGGTCTTACGTTGTTAGGACAAGGAGTCAGAAGGACTCGGCTCTTCACAAATGATCAGGCAGTCTTACAGCTGTCTAAAAGAACATGCTCCAGCCTCTTTTTAAAAGTTAGGTTTTGCATTTCACACTTATTTTAAATATGTGACAGGAGGACTAAGGAAATCCTATCTGATACATATATTGCTATAGAAGAATAGCTCTTTTAAGTAAGGATGAAAATTATTACTGCATGTGTATTCAGATCGTGTTTATTCTGAGTGATTTTCTGGATACCGAGGAAGAAGATGTATGCACCTGAATATTACATTCCTTCCGTGTATTTGTACTTTTCTCTTTTTTCCTTTTTTCTTTTATTTTTCAATAATTAATGGTAATGAGAGAGAAATCAGTGTCCAGTTTTGTAGGTTCTGTAATATGAAAGGATAAGGATGCAGCAAAAGATATTTACATACACAACTACTTTTAGATATCAAAATATTTTCTGTATCTCAGAGAATGATATTTATAAGTCACTGTTGTCTTGCTTTGTGTAACAGGGAGAGTTGTGTGGAAAAAATGCCATATGATTGCCTTGCTCTGTGGACTGTACCATAATGCGAGTATACAGTACAACAAATTAAGGTAACAGAGTTCAACTAGAGCGATCTCCTGTTCAGCCTGGGATCCTCTACCATATACTCTTCATATACTTTTGAGAAGAGAGACATCTGAGGATATTAGTCCTTTTCATGTTGTCCAGGTACACACCAGCAGCATATATCCCATCTATATGTCTTTACACTTCTTGAGACTATTCGTGTCTGCAGTTTATAGTAAATATAAAAATGGCATGATTTCACAACAAATTAACATACTCTTTCATGACCGTGGTTTGTGTGTGACTGTATAGTATTTTTTGACAATATTTTCCCTATAACACGAGACCAATATTAAAAGAAATTACATTCTTCAGTTCAGGAGAGTGTCATTTGGCACACAGTTTTGTGATGCTGCAGAATTCTTCTAGATGCTGAGACTGATAACAAAACAGCATTAAAGATGCATTTGTCTGATGAGTTAAGGCTTAGTTTACCTAAGGGTGATAGTCTAAAAGTCAAGAATTCAGCTAAATAAGTTTTTGGGCCTCCCTGTATTTTCAAGGGAAAGTTGTATATCCCCCAGAAATCAGGTCATCCTACCTCATCTCCTTTCTTAAGAGGAGATGAATACTCTTCTGGAGGTTGTTCATTCTTTCCCCTTTCTGTAAATGGAATCTAGTTGTCAAACCTGAGTCTGAGGTTTAGGCATCTGAAGTTAGGGATTCTAAATCTCTCGCTCTAGCCCAAATTGCACTGATGGTATCACCAGAATTCTCAGTTAATTTTGTGCTTTTGCAGTATCATCATTTAAGGTATATTCTGTCTTGTTTCTTTTACTAGTGAAACTGGAGATTTCCCCAAATACCTGTTTTCTGTGTCTAAGGAGTGTGCATTTTATATGCAAATAGCAACTTTATAATCAGGACAATTGACCACATGCCTTAATGCTTGTCCATAAACACCTGTCTTTATATAAAGATACTTGAATCCTAAGAGGCTTTAATCATGATAGTTTCTTCCAAATGAGAATGATTCGATATAGTCATGATTTGAAGGACTGTACTTCCTCAGTCGTCTTTTATTGCAAGGAAGAAACCTTCTTACAGGAACTCTAGACTCTCTCAGAGAAAACTTCTTGATTCCTAACTCATCTTGAGAATGATGGGTTATCTGGGCAAGAGGAGCTGATACTAGACCACAAGGAAGCAAGGCTTAGTGGCTCTAACACTATGTGCACTTTCCTCTTGATTTTTATTTTTAATTTCCAGACTTTTTAAATACAGACCATGACTCAATACTGTTTCTTGAGTGTTGAAGTGAGCCTTAGCAGGTCACTCCTGTGTGGACTGGTATTGCTTTGGTGAAATTTTTATCTAGTAGATGAAATTGGTAACTAAATGCTAATTGATAAGTGAATACAATTGTTACAATGAAAAGGAACTGGAAGTATCAAATATCTCAGTAATGTAACCTGCTTCAAAGTGGTGTATGCTGACACCAGCCCCTGGAGGCTGTACCTAGTGAAAGTTTCCATGTAATGAGTGCTGCTGCAAGGTGTAGGAGAAAAGATACATTTCTCTTTATGGATCAGGTCACTAATTTTTCTTACTAGGTTGCAAAAATTGTATACCTTTCAAAGAAAACTCATTTATGAAAGTGGTGTCTCAGTAAGGGTGAGCATCTGGTGTGGGATAGCACCAGACTGGGAAACAGATTTCTGATTCTATATTTACTACTAATTTGGTCACTTTAGTGACCTGTGCTGACATCTATCTGTGCTATAGTTTCTTTTTCTGCTATATTAATGTTCTTCTGGCTAACAAACCCACTATAAGAGTTGAAGCTGTTGTAATCTGAAATGATTTAATTGTTTCGTAGTATAGAGTATTAAGAAGAAGCTGCTCGTAGGAAAAGAAGTGTAAGTGAAATGTAGCTTCTAATAGAGAATGGTACTACTGTGGAATTACTACTGAAGCCCATTGTATTTTCAGATTATCAGCAATAATTGCTATCAGCATTATACCTTTTACATCTAATTGCCTCTTAAAATAAAGCTGTTTTCATAAAGCTTTTTTTCTTCTTCCACATAATGTTTTATGATTCAGACACCTAATGATTCCCCAAGCCAAAGCATACCATATACAGATTGGCCCATTACTGCAAGCTGCATAATAACAGAATACTATAGTCTGTTACACATTAATTTTCCATTATTTCTTTCTTGCTTTTCTTACAATTTCCAAGCATCGGGCAGTATATGAGAGTACACTAATCTGATTTCTCTCTCCCTGAAGATTACTGGCTATATACAGTCTGTCCTGCTTGAACACAATTAACAAATTATGTTATATTTTTATGTTACATTTACTTAAAACATCATTTTTACATCCTATTAGTGCTCACATATAACACTAGAAAAAAGAAGAATACAGTATTATTTAGTTATGTATTTTCAAGGAAACGAAATTGTTTCAGGTAATCAAGAGATTTTCAGTATCAACAAGATTTGAAAATAGAGCAGGTGTCTTGAAATCCAGGGGATTAAATGCACTTCACCTGATTGGATTTATGTAACATATGCATGAATTCCTGATTCAGTCCCCTTTCTCTGTTTCTTTGACTGTATACTTCTCCTTTTTCTTTTTTTTTTCTTTTTTTCCTTTTTTATTTTTTGTTTTTTCCCCCTTTTTTCTTTTTTTTCTTTTTTTTTTTTTCTTTTTTTCCTGTCTCTTAAAAACGAGAAAAATGAATGTTGCTAGTTTAGAGTAATTTTCAGAAACATTTGGGCCAGTCTCTATCTGAAATGATTCAGTTGGTGCATTTTAGTTTCTACTGTAGAGGAAGTTGACATTGGCTAAACACAAGAAAGTGAGTGCAGTGGTGAGAAAAAAAGGTTGCTTTCATGTCACAACCAGTCTTCAACAATGACAGAATCTTTTGTTTTCCTTTAAAAATCTAGAGTATCAAGTATGAGAATGTGTTCAGCATGGGAAACTGTAATTTGTAGTACTTTTAAAAAGCCACCAAAAACTCCTCCAAAACACAGACCAGAATAAGACCTGCTGAACATACTATTACTAGTAGCAGAGCTCAAGCACACATGAGAATCTGGAATATTTCAATGAGGAACCCTGAGGTCAGAATTTTCAGTGAAACTTGAGTAACAAGGTCGTGCTGGTTTGGATGCTGCAATTATTTTGTCATCTTTGCAACCAGCCAGGGCTTTCGTCTGGTTTGTAGGGTGGGTTTGAGAGCTGTTTGTTGGGGGTTTGTTTTTTCGTTTGGATTATTTGGGTGGTTTTTTCCTTCTCCTATGGTGTAAACCCTGACAGCAAAGGTGAGAGGTCAGAACAATTCAGGACTAAAGATATAGAGGAAGCAAGATACAGGGTGAGGTTTTCTGTTTGAGACTGGGTTATGAATTTAAATGAGGAGATTTTTTTACTGAGGAAAAATATAAAATTGATGTGGAATGTGCAAAACATAATCTACTTGAGATTACTCACGCTTAAATATGATTTCAGGGAGAGGTTAAATTTTATGTAGCTGCCTTTTTCACTTTGTGAAAGCCCCAAATGTTAAAAGCAAGAAAAGTATAGACAAAAGGAACTGAGTACTGGTCAGCACAGTTACATTAGGAATCGGTCTTTTTTAATTTTTTTTATTGCTAAATCTGATGGTTTTGATAAGTATAAGTAATACATGCAAGCATATTCCTTGCACATTTTTCAATTTTCTTACAGCTACTTTGCCCTGTTTCAGTTATAAAGCTTTTCTTATTAAGAGAATTCATTATTAGGAGGAAGAAGGAACAATATTATGTGAAAAAATAATGTATTGAAATGACTTCTCAGCATTGCATATTGATCAAGCTGTCTAAATGCCAATGAGCTGGGACTTCTCCAGTCTTCCGTAACAGCTGATCCAGCTTAGTGGTGGTTATTTTTAGACAGAAAAGAAATAGTTGGAATTAGTACTCTTTTCTATTAATTGAGTCTATTGGTTTTTTTCAAGCACATCTTTAGTATGGGGGTAGTGAGAGGTATGAGTGTGCAGGACTGTTGATTTCCCAGTGGTTGCAAATTCTTTAATGTATTGCTGTAGTTGATTACATGCCTTATAGAAAGCAAGAGGAATTTGTAAATACCCAGTGGGAAAAAACTATAAATTTTAGTTGAAGTTCTTCAAATTGGTCCATATTCAAGATATGCAGAATATTTTAAAGCATCAGTTGCTTATTTAAAGTACTAGGCAATACTATACTAATACTGTGTACTAATACAGAAATCTAAGTTTTAGTTATGAATGGTAATGTACGGAAAATCAATGGAAGAGGTGGAATAGCTGTCTTAAAGGCCTGATTATAAACTAGTGCCTCGTAGCTAATACAAGTTGAGCGTGATCTCTATGCATAAATGACTCAAAATACTCTTCTGTGGTCCCACAGAGGTGCTTATTTGCTGTTTAAACTACTGACCAGCCAAACTGAACTGCTGACAGATTGTTTTATCATTTTGTTATTGTTGCTACATGTAATTAAAAGCATAAAAAGTTAAGCATCAACACCACCAACAAAGACAAAAAGCATGTAAGAAACACAGAATTTATTGTAATGAGAAAGATGAATTAGACGAGAGAAAATTTTCCAGGAATTTTCATTTTTGTACTCATTGAACTTAGATGACAGGAAAATTAGAGTAAACATGTTCTTACATTTCCCCTTGAAGTTACTTTTCTCTCAAAAATACATATTTATTATATGCTTCTCTCTTATGCCTGTATAAATCTGTAGATATGCTTCAGTTATTACACAGTGAAATGTATAAATGATTCCGTGTGACCATGAGTCCCAACCGAAGCACCAGAAGCATGTTTCTTACATGCCATCTACATACGTTCCAAGTTGCATTAATTCCCAGTCCAGTGGTATCTTGCACACAGTAGAATTTCTCGTATCCGTTACCAATCGTAATCTTAGTCTTGTTTTACTATCATAGCACTTGTGACCCAGGTCGCTACAGAGTGGGAGAGCAGTGGAAAAGGATGTTATGATGATCAGCAAACTATAGGCTTAAATCTCCTTTTATGGGAGATAAGGCAATAATGGAAAGTGGAGAGTCAAGCCTATGCTTTAATTATTTATTCATTGTGTCTTTTGTCAAATGGATTTGAAGGAAACTTGGACTCAGAATTGCAACTTGCAAAAGAGAGCAACTGCAACAGACAAATGGAATATAAGTCTAGAGAAGGGATTTTCAGAGTAAGGACTGCCAGTGTTAGATACTTGTCTCTACTAAAAACCTGACAGAGCTTCACTCGCTTTTCCTTCATTGCTTGGTATATTTTAGATGGAAGATTTGCTCTCACTGTGACTGATGGAAGGCACAAAGGTGTCAGGATTGGAGCATTGTCCAAAGGACTATGCTTCACAGATTATACCCCCACAGAGCCTTTGAGATTCCGAGACAGCACTTGTATTTCAGAAGTTCCTTTGCAATCAAGCTTTTAGAATTGAAAATTCCCTTAAAGTACCTTAAGTCATGTTATAGTCCCTTTAAAATGTTGATTCCTATGTATTCCAGAGATTTAAAAGCAGTGCTGTTGTGGGAAGTGTTAAAATACCTGATTTTATAGATGCAGGTTATAACTGATGCTAGATGCACACACAGGAATTGAGTCATTTCTTTAATCAACAGCTCACAGCCACTTTACAGTGGATAATTAATGTCACTTGATGAGTGAGAGCAGAGCTAGAGTAACCAAATGCTTTAGGTGCGAAGTGGGTTGGGAAGAAAATCCACAGTGCACAAACAAGTAGCATTCACACAGCACACATCGTGCCCTGGAGACTTTCTTGCAAGCGTAAAAGCAACTTTACAAAAGCAAACATGTTTACAAACTAAATTGGATTTGTTAAAGTTGTATATATTTAATAAACCTACTACAGAAAAGATAGTAATGTATGTTGTTTTGATGTTTTTGGAGATGGACTTCCAAAACATTCTTGTTTTCACTTAAGATACCTATACCAGTGATAGCTTGTATTCCAGCCCAACTTGATATATTACTCTAGACATTTGGCTCTATTATTTCCTGGTTGGTCATGTTTGTTTTCCCCTCTGAAAGAACCTATTGTCTACCTGGTCTACCTATTGCAACCTGGTCTAGTGGGATGTATCCCTGCCCATGGCCGGGGGGTTGGAACTTGATGATCTCTGAGGTGCCTTCCAAATCTAAACATTCTATGATTCTATTGCATTATTTCTCCTTATTTATGCCACCACAAAAAGCAGTTAAGAAAATTATGATTGGTGTCATATTGTAGACAGTAGGGCAAAAATTTGCCATAGACAGGCTTGTCTGTAGTCACTGCTATTTGACTTTGACACTGTATCCAGATCGTCTCATTAAAATGTCGAGCCATAATGCATTTTGCATAAATTTATATCAAGCTAGAGGAATATAATGTACCTCAAGTTTTCTCGGTGCACTGAATACTTATGAAACTTTTTTCTACAGATAATAAGTGAGTTTTCCCTGTCATAATGAACACGTGGGACTTCATATGTTTCAGTTAAAGGATTAACTACTTCTGCCCTTCCTAATGATATGTGGTATGATCATCCTCTTCTATTTCAACAACACTGTTTTCTAGAGTGAGGACATTTTAGTGAATAAAGTAGGATATCTAGTATCAGGTATTTTTCCCTTTCCACTTTTCTAAAAAGAGAGCTTAGTAATCTGGCAATGCCACATTCAACCATAAACAGCTGAAGTGGTCACATAAATTCTCAATTATCTTCTTCATTTTTCAATATATATTTTTTTCTTAATAAAGCCTGAAGTTGTAGAAGTTGATTTGGGGAATGTGCAATATATACCCTTAATTGACAAGTCATAAGATTTTATTTTCCTTTCATTAAAAGTAATTGTAAGAAATACAGAGCATATACCTTCATTTTATGATTAAAAGTTATATTTCCCATATTGAATTGAATTTGTTAAATGAGAATTAAAGTAATGGTGTTCATATTTCTGTTGTTCAAAGGACAGCCTCTAGGTGAAGGTGAACATTTTTTAAAATACTCATTGCATTTCCACTTAGAAATACATTGCTAGAATTTCTAAGTGAGGTTTTCAAAATTATTTTCTCTCTCATTATTTATGTAATTATCAAAGCTCAAAGCTTTAATCTTGATGCTTTATTTGCCCTGCACTGCAGCTACATGTGGATTTACTAACAGTAGGGTTCATAAATGCTGTGTTTCTGATATCTATTCCTTTCCTTTCATCATTAATAGGATAGGATTTTAACTCGTAAGGATAATGTTGATGGATATAATGAATGGCTTAGTCAGTGACTTCATCTTTTCATCAGTGAGGTAGTCCAGTGACTTGCTGTTAATGCTAATAAAGTTACTAGTGAATTTAGAGAAAAAAAGATGAACTGCGGTAATTTAACATAGTGGAATTGAATTTGGATTTTAGCTCACAACGTTGGTAACTGTATCAACTTCCCAGATGTAGAAAATGTTCTTATTTCACAAAATGTTCTTATCTTCACAAGATACCACTTCTAGAATTGTGAACGAAGGGTATGTTTCCGTGGATGTTCTGCATACCTATCAAAGAAAATACTAACTTTCTCCTAAGCAAATAACAAATACCAAAATAATATAATGAAAACCAATGATGATTCAGTTAGTGATTTGTTTCAGCTCATTGATAAGATTTCTACCGTTGGGAACACTTAAAAAAACTGGCAATCTGTGTTTCAGGAGGTGTTCTAATTCCTTTAAGTAAATCAATGCCCTTGTTGCTACTTTGGGCATGCAAAAGATGAATAGTGGGATTGAAGAAAATCTCAGATCAGTTAAGTTTAAAAATACAGTAGAACTGAGTCTTCTTGGTTCTGTATGTATTGCTGAGAAGGTACTTGACCATACTCTCAGTTAAGGCATTCCAATTGCATCCCAATGAAAAAGCCAATTTCATTCTCTGATCATTCTCCCTGCCTGTTTGACCTTGTTTTCTGCCAAGGGGAACAAGATCTCAGGGTGGTTTGTAGTGTAGGCCCACCCACTGTATCCCATTCATAGGAAGTATTGTAGTTATTCACAGAGAGTAAGGAAAAGATGGTAAGAAGTGGGATTTAAACTGTGTGCAGAAATATGAAAATGAGCATATCCCAGCGTTACAAGATTATTGCTTGGATTGGGTTAGGGTTTTCGGGATGAGTCAGTTCTCTAAGCAGAGCTGGTAACCGAAAAAGCACGGTTCTCTCAGTCTAAGGGAAATGAGGATCTAAATGTTGACTAGAGGAGCTGTCTAGCAAATATAACACAAACTATGACCCAAACGTTGCTACATATTCCTTGTCAGTTTACACTTCAGAACAGGTGTTAGCCACAGTCTCCTGGCAAAATTGTATCTTTGCTAATTAAATTCTGCCCTGCTAAATTTCCCCTGAAATTTTAATTGGATTTTGTATTTCCTACTGTATGCTATAAATTGTTGTGTGAGGCTGCTTTGGGCAATTAAATGGCTGCATTTAATTGGTAGGTGACATACTCCTATCCTCTAATACAATGTCTTATCATTTGTGAAGTAATTTAAAATTTATTATTGCTGGTAGATAAAATCCATGAAATCTTCATCACACAAAACTCATTCCTGGTTTCACCCAGTCTTCTCAAGTGATTTAATTTGGCTAAAAACCATGTTAGAGGCTTGTCTCAAGTGAATATACAGGTAAAAATGTAAAGTGCTTCCTTCTTCCAAAAAAAACCAGAAAACCAAAACAAAAAACCCAAGCCCCAACTTCATTCATGCTGAGAACCAGTTTATAAACAGAGTATATTATACAGAGAGATTATAAATGAACTAAATGGAGACATTGCTCTCATGAGGCAGACATATTTTGGAAGTATGCTGCCAGAAATTGTTTCTCTCTATGCTTTAGAAAATTCACAAGTTAGCACTTCATAACACACTTAAACTGGATTTAGGTAATAACAGAGCCATAAACATTTAATAGTCTACCAAAGTTGAAGTTAAGGCAGAAAGCTTAAAAGCAAAGTTGTTTCCCTTGTTATTTTCCTTATATGCTTCTAATTAATTTTCCTTTTTAAGAAGGACCTTCTTTGTTGCAATGCTTTTTATTTTTTTGATTTTTTGTTTTTTTCAAATTTGATTTGATGTTTTCCCTTCCTGTAATTTAAGTGCGAAAATACTTCTGGTCTTCGTAAACTGGAACTGAATTTCCCTTGATAATGCCATTTTTTGTATGATTGAGTTTCTAATGTTGGCTAATGTTGCCATGCTGGTAAAAGCAACAGAAAACAGGTACCCAGTGCTGGCCAAAGATGTTTGTTCCAACCACCTTTCTGGGCTGAAAAACATCTATTTGCAGATCCTCAACAGGTATAAACCTTCATGACTCTATTGACAGTCAACACTATCTAAGCATCTGCCACTGTATTCTCAGAAAAAAAAATTTCCTGCTGCAGTTTCTGAGCTACCAATAGCCATATTGACATATGGTAACTCCAGAACACAGGTGAGTTCAGTGCAGCTTCTGATATGTCTGCTTATGGTAGAACAGCACACACTTGAAAAATTATTCTCAATAGTCAGAGAAAATGCTTTTTCAAATAAAGTATCGTTCCTGAATATGCAGTTCAGATGTCAGTCCTTAGGGATTTTGCCTTTTTCCTGTACAACAAATATGATGCTTTGTGATTTCTTTCTTTTTTTTTTCTTTTTTTCTTTTTTTTTTTTTCCCCTGATACTTGTTATTTATATGAGATCTTTCTTGATATGCTACAAGGATAGGCTGAGGGAACTGGGGCTGTTCAGCCTGGAGAAGAGGAGGCTCCAGCGAGACCTAATTGCAGCCTTTCAATATCTAAAGGGGACCTACAGGAAGGCTGGGGTGGGTCTGTTCACAAAGGCCTGCTGTGACAGGACAAGGGACAATGGACTTAAGTTGGAGAAGGGTAGATTTGAGTATTAGAAAAAATTTCTTTACTCTGAGGGTGGTGGAACACTGGAACAGGTTGCCCAGGGAGGTGGTTGAGGCCTCTTCCGTGGAGATATTCAAGGTGAAGCTTGACGAGGCCCTGGGCAACTTGGTTTAGTTGGGGGTGTCCCTGTGACTGCGGGGAAGTTGGACTAGATGACCTTTTGGAGGTCCCTTCTGGCCTGGATGATTCTATGATTCTATGCTTGATACTCAACTTATGTAGAAAATGTCTGTAGCTAGGTGTATGTTTGTATGCATAGTCTTATGCTTTTGACCATGTATTCATACTCAGCTATTTAGAGTCATTAAACCTTTCAAAATCTGGACATTTAAAAACAAATGTAGCATATTTCTAAGTCCATTTTCAGAAAAAAAAAATTCTATTTCTTTTTTTCCCTGTATTCAGCTGTTTTTTAATGGATTGCTTGCTATTTAGCCAGTAGGGTCTTTAAATTTTGGTATTATGTTAATCCCATGTCTTCAACTGCAGAAAATGTTAACAAGATCATGCTATTTTCCTTATTTAATGATGCATCAAATAGTTATAATGAACAGGGTCATGAATACATTTGGGTTAGTGGAGAGGACAACAGTTTGATCAGTGCACCATAGATTTTTATATTATTTATTCTAATTAAGCTGGCAGGCAGCCTCCTATGTATTTCATCCAAAACAAACAAAGAAGCTTGGAAGGAAAGTTATGGTTAAATTCCCATTCACTTAGCATTTAATATTATTAGACCATTCCCCACCCACTTTGTACTAATAAGTGCTCTACAGTTGTTGATCTATTTTATAATTGTGGTTCTGATATTGGAAGGGGTTTTTATCAGTGATCTCCAGCTGTAGGTACTGTAAGGCTGCGGGGAGAATTTGGGATGTGTCTGAGGTGCAAACATTGAGCATGTAGCTTAAAGCATCCTCACAGGGAGATACTCCTCACCATCCTGCTCCTGGGCTTCTGGTATTTACTGTTTGTGACCACAGGAATACGAGTGCGTTCTGTTTTCTGGCATTGGGGCTGACCCTCACCTTTGTGTTCACATGCACTTGTGTTTATGTCACTTACTGTTACAGCATTTACTGTTGTTAATGGCCAGACAGTTCCATCAAAATGAAGAGTCCAGCCTGTGTAGTCCTCCAATAAGGGCTGGTTCGCTTCAGCCTTTTTAGTTGTATTGTTTGTGTGTACGTAAGTTTACTGCCAGTTTTTAAACAGTACTGCACTGTTACAGGTTTGCAGATCTAGATGGTTTTTTGTTTCCTTGAAGAAAAAGCATCCCATTTCTTCCCATTTATCTTGGAGACCATTTTGTTTCAATATCTTTAGTACTTTGCAAAGCAAGAATCAGACTTAGTTTGTGTTTCTTCAGGAGTGCTTGGTACAGGGAATGTAATAAAACATTTCTTAGCAATTTCACTACTCTGCGTAGAAGTTGGATGTAATTACAGACCTTGTGCTCAGGAAGGCATTGGTTTTGTCACTTTTCTACTCTAACAGCTCCACGAAATGTTCCAGGTCAAAGTGGCTGTTAAAAGCCACTTGGGGCAGTTCAGCTCTTCAGTCTTCCCACTTCTAACCTGTGACAAAATGACATGATAAAACTCCAATGAGAGAGATCAGTATCTTTGACTCAATGCCTTGTATTTTCTTTATTTTTTTTTTGGCCACAAAAGAGTCTTGCCATTCATTCTAAGCTTTGGATGAGTAGTAACCTTCTACAGTAGCAGTAATAAAGTATTTCCTACTAAATACTATAGTGTATGTATATTTGTAACAGGCTGCAGCAGTAATTCAAATTATTCAATATTACACAAAGTTGGGAGCACCATAGGACAGTGGCTTAATAAACATGTTGACAAGGTGGCTGTTAGATACCTGTGGCACTGCTGTGCTCCTGAGCCATGACAACCTCCTGGAGATCAAGGATGCTACAGGGCAGGGGAAGAAGCCAGTTTTCATGTTTATGGTAGCAGACCTCACTGTACTTTCAGCTTCTTGCTTCTACACAGAAGGAATATGTTCCCTGCAAAGAATAATTTTCTGATTCATGAATCCCACAGACACATACAAGGAGACATACAAGACACTTTTCAAAGGAAGGGCAAAGTTAGAAAATATGACTATAAATGCAGGTATCCACACATGATGCAAATCAGCCTTGGGTTGTAAGGATATGCTAGGAATGTCATGATGCAGGGGAGAAGACAGTTAAAATAGGGAACAGACGAGCACAGGTATGGAATACTGTAGGTTCATGAGAAAATATTGTCAAGATGTTTGATTTAAAAAAAAATAAATTGTGTCATCTGGAACAGAATTTGAGTCATAATTCCTTCAAGAATAAGCTGTGCAGTTGTGTCAAAAATGCAGTGATTATGGGGTGCTAATAATAGCATTTTCCATTGCTGCATTGTGTATTATACATTACTGTATTATTCATGTGTTTTTCTCACAGTTTTTTGAAGAAGGGTATTTATTTCAAAGGCACGAGAGAGGTGCAGTCCACATGGGCCTCCCAGCATAAAGATGTAGTGATTTAACTTTTGTATTTGAGGCTGATTCCCTTTTATGTATGTTAAAATATTGTACTGGCTCCTTTTTAATGAACATTTACATGCAGATATCCTGCTTTTTCAGCCCAAGAGGCAACCTTATGTAATACCTATTTGCATATTGACACAGTTACAATACTAGAGCTGGAGAAAAACAGAATAAAAGTCAACAGAGTGTGTTAAAATCTACTTGCGGGGAAAAGTTTCTTTAAGTGTTGGCATTATCTTGTCTGAGCTACTTCTACTTCAAGAAATAGGCATAGCCTTGGGCAATGCCTGGAGTTGCTACTCGGAAGAGGAGTGAATGTTAGAAAAGTTACAGACAATTTTGTTAACTTAAAAACTTCTTAAAAGTGAAGTGCAGTGATGAAGCCTTCTTGGTATAGTACCTGGGAATGTCAATGCAAACCAGAGGGGAGTACAAGATACCAAGTAAAACAGGATATTACCTATAGGGCAGGATTTATCATGGCTTTGTGGTACATAAAAGTCAAAATATTAAAGTGGAGTAGAGTAAGTGAACTGTTCTTGTGAGGAAAATGTGAAAGAGGGTTGCTTCTGCCATGGATTTCAGAGAAGGTAGCTGCTTAATGGTGTGTTTGGGGTTCTTTGGGGTTACAGTCTTCTGTGCCGATTAAATGCAGAGAGCTGAAGTAGATTTTTCTCCTTCTTTGGCTTTGTCCCATCTCCTGTTAAACCACTGCTACTTCCTGGTACCTTGTGCATACCTATCCACAACAATTACCATCTTGTTATCCACCAAATAACTTTTCTTTATACACCATTTCTACGGCCTGGGGGACTGGATGTCAAAAGAATTTATTCTCACCTCTTTCAGCATCCTAGGAAAGTGGTTGGGATACTGCCAACAAACCTGTGCTGTCTTTTCAGATATAGGTGTCACAACAGAGTTTCCTACAGAAAAGTCCTCTGAGCCTTGAATCACACAGCTCCCACTGAAATATTTTGAGAAGGCAGCAAGGTGGTTTCTGATACCAGCCAGGCTGTGTGAAGGACGTCTAGGAATGTTAGAGGTCTATTGCAATTTTGAGGAAATACTGGTGTAGTTTTAACAAGATCAAGGTCTATAATTAACATTCCTATAAACTTCATTCACATGGTGCTGTATAAATAGTTCTCCAGAGCAAAGGTACATGGAAATATCCTTGAAAAAGCTGTTAGAAGACAGAGGACTTATCCAGATAGGAAATTATATTAAGGAAAAGCTTACAAATCTATATATATGGATGTCTTTAGACAGAGTATTCATTTATAACTTACTCATTACTAAAAGAAAATTAATTTATGCAAGCTCAGTTGTGTCCAAAAGCAACCTTAATTCTACACGTGTGAATTCATGTGTGGTTTTTTTAATGTTCCAATGATGTCTAGCTCTTATCAATTACATTTTTTAGCATATTGTTGTTAGTCAGTGGAAGCAAAGTTACTATTGGTTAATAACCAGATCTTTACTGAAATCTTTTAGGTACTATGATTTCCTGAATACTGCATATAAAGACAGCATAATATTCTAGAACATTGTCTCACACGATGTTACAAGCTAACATATCTTAATGAATAAATATTTTTCTAAATTGAACAAATGGCCCAGGCACCAGGCAGCAGGGCTTTCTTCTACAAATTACGTTTTTCTCCTTGTGGTCTTGGATTTCTAATATAGCTATGGAATAATTAAGCAGAGTGGAGTATTAATGCAGTTTTATAAATAAGGTTAAGGTTGCCAGATGTTGTTTGTTTTTCCTCTCTCTTTTTTTTTTTAATGTACATCAGCATTGAAGTTGTAGGCTGATAGTGGGTTGTGGAGAACTTAGATATGTAAGACCAAATGTTGTAAGGTATTAAAAATTGAGCTTACGCAGATGATGCTTTCTGATTCATTTGTTTGGGTATACCCAACTTCCATTTCCAATTTTGAAAAGATGAACGCCTAAATCAGATAAAAGGGCAAAAGTCCAACTTGTAGTTTTTCAATAAAGTTTTCTCTTAAGCAAAAAAATTGTGAGATTTATTTACCTGTTAGAAAATGATATTCGATTTGTGAGCTCCATCATAATTTCTGGATGATATGTAATTGTTTTGGACACCCATTTTCCTCTGCATAAATTTCAAGTTATGTAGGCAAATTAGATAAATGTGTAGGGATTGGCTCAAAACAGAGAGCTGAGTACAAGTTGCAGTGACAAAATTGAGGGCAAGGGTGCCCTAAGTATTTGTGTTCTGCACATGATATTTTTCCTTAATAAAGAGTGGGAGGAGAAAATAATTTGTCATCTTCACCCATTTAGTGTGGATGTATGTTTTACTATAAAAGTTCTGTTCCTGGAAATATGGCCTACTCAAGAGTAGAAGAAAGTTGCTAACAATTGTTTTCAAACATCAGTAGCAGTCTTCATTTTTATGCAAAAAGTTGGGGTTGAGAGCATTTACAGTGATCTTCAAAACTATCATTTGGGGACACAGTTGAGAAATTCAGTATATGTTTGCATCAAAGTAGGAAAAATTTTTCCCTCTGTACCCAAGTTGGATCTTTCATATTATGCAAAAAGGTAACAGTACTTTCAAATTGAATCGTTACTTATACATATATCTCATTTTAAAACCTGTAAAAGATTTCATTTTTGATTCTTTGGTTGATGAGACTATCCAGGCAAAATCTGTTCTATTTTTAGCTATTTTGCAAGTATGTCCTTATTAATACAATTATTTCCTTAAATCTGCAAGTTAGATATTGCCAAATTAACTTGCTCAGCTACGTACAAGCATGGCTTAGGAAACTTGCTGAGTGAAGACTAAGCAGAGGCTGAAAGAGGCTGATTAGGTTCAAGATACTGGCAGGTCTTCAGAATTGCTTCAGTTGTGGAGATGTACTGCCAACAGAACAAGACGGCCAGGATAATAGCATAGACCAGAATGATGGTATCGACTGATTTCAGTATTTGTGGCTTCCTTCTACTCGCTCAAAACTGCTGTAACTGACTTCTCATGGGTGTTTTTGCCCTCACTATGGTCAGATGATCCAATTGTTATAGTCTCCTTGTGCAAAAAAGTGTACTGTACATCTTTTAAAGGTTCTATAAAGTTGACTTTTTTAATGCTATACATGTTTAATTATTCAGTCCCTTAGGAAATAGGTTAACAGAACACTGCACAGATCCACTAGAAGTATCACAAACAGAGCTCTTGTCCACCTGTTTATGTATGGAATTTATGTAATGATCCAATTAACATTTAAGAGATGAATAATTCATTTTCTGAATTTTGTTCAGGTGTAGAGTTTTGGCCCTGTATATTAATTATGTGCACTTAATTATCATCCTTTTTACACTGGAGGTTTTTGGGTATGGTAGAAAGTTCAAGTAGGCCTTGAGTAGTCTCTTGATATTCTGAGTTAGTCCTTCAACGTGTATACCACAGTTAGCTTCCTGGGAGATGTGCTTAGTTTCTTATTAAGGTTAAATCTGGTGAGATGGGTGAAACAAATGTTTTTCTGTAAGCAATTTTCGATGCCAAAGCATGGCATTGAAGAGATTTATTCTTTTGATTTAACTTTGACTTGATTTCATTGATTTAAGTGTGGAAGAAAATAGTTATGAATGATGCAGTAACATTTTCTTAAGCCTTGAAACATAGTAAATACTTTATATTTTCACTTTGTACATTAATCTGGAAAAAAAGCCCATTGTCTGCTCACCTGATTGCACTTGTCTCTTCAAAATGGTTATTTCACTTGAGTTCTGTTCATTTTGTGATTTAGTGGCATTGAAATAGATCACTTAAGAATTCATGTATTCATTTTTATCATATTTACATCAGCTGCAGTTCACACTCAAATAGCAATTTGTTATTTCTGCCTAAATGTTGCTTTCCTCAGCAACGACTGATATCATCCTCATGGTTATATATTGCAATTGCCTCCTGTGTCTTTGAAGATCTACTCTTATGAGAATTGATAGTAAATTTCTTGTTCCTTCTGTATTGCTGATAATCAAATTGAACTTCAAGAAAATAGAGCATTATCCTGGGATTCTTAATAGTCAGGTTCCCAGTATTCTATAGTCTACCTTTAATTACAAAGGAAACTAAGTTTTCCCCACCTCCCCTGATTAAAAAGTCTCTTACATATAAGACAGATTTGTCATGTTTAATATAGTTACTTGTGTGTTCAGGAATTACTTTTTTTGTGTGGTATGTTTAATAATGAATTAATAATGTCACTGCAGAGTTGTAATGTATACTAATCTGCTTTTGAAATTTACAGATTGCTGGATTTTTTTTTTCTTTGTGATTTTACTATTAGTGGAAGTGAGAAATAAATATGTTTGGCACTGTCTTCTCTAGTGGGAGATGTCCCTGCCCATGGCAGAGGGGTTGGAACAAGATGATCTTTAAGGTCACTTCCAATCCAAACCATTCTATGATCTTTTTATCAGCAGCAGTCACCACCTGTGTTTTCTTAGAATCACAGAATCATTCACGTTGGAAGAGACCCTTGGGATCATTGAGTCCAACCATCAGCCCCACTCTACAAAGTTCTCCTTACACCATATCCCCCAACACCACATCTTAAACACATCCAGGGATAGTGACTCAACCACCTCCCTGGGCAGCCTAGTCCAATGCCCAACCACTCTTTCTGTGAAAAATTCTTTCCTAATGTTCAGTCTAAACCTACCCTGTTCCAGCTTGAAGCCTTCTTCTCATAATACTTTCTTAATGTCACCTGTGCTAAACTAAAATTCTCTTCTCAGGTGATCTAGACTTAATCAATGCACAAAACTGACATATTGTTGTCCACCTTATCCTCAGATGTGATCCTCTGCTAAGTGAAATGGATTAGATAAGGTAAATTGTGGCAGAACTATGGGATAGGATGTTTCTAGGTACTGTATAAAATGTGCACGATTATCTAATATTATTTATTTGCCTACAGAAATCAGACGCCATTTCAATAATGGTGGAAATCGCTGAACTTCAGACATTTAAATAGATAAATATGGACCAGATAGATACATTATTTTGTCCTGGGCCATGCTTAATACATTAACATACCGCTTGGTCTATAGGAAACACCAAGCACAAATGGATGATGGAGATCAGAAGAAAAAGATGAAGAGCATTCTTGCATATGATTTGTGAATCTGGGAAAGATATGTACTTTGAGCTACACAGAAAGTGCCAGTGTATAGGCCCTCAGAGACTACCTGCAACTGGAGGATGTCATGCCCATTTGTTGCTGGAGTCTTAGAATATCATAGTTCTAATGATGTGGCACCTACTTGGGCTAATTGGGAATCGTTAGCTTCAAAAAAGCAGACACCATTTGTGAGGACCGCTTAGACCTGCAGAATCTCCAGGGTGTTGAATCCAAAAGTTTCTTAGATTGTTCATACTGGTGGGAGTAACTGAGTTTATGGAAGCAGGAATATTGCAAGAAACTGCTAAGTTGTAGGAACTGGTAGGGTTTTGAATGTTATTGCACTGATAGAGTTCTCCGTATCTGTTTCTCATCCCTCTTTCTTTTCCTAAAAGTATTGTGATGACACTTATGAAAATACTTTGCAGGAGGTACCCTAAAGTACAAATTATTTTCACTGAAATCATTGCTGGGGTGGGGGAGGATCGGGAGAGCAATGACATGTAATGGGTTGCTCCAGGACACGTATTCTGTAAGTTACCAGGCTTTCTGTAAGCAAGAATCACACTTGAAGTGCCTACGTGAAAATTAAACTTGGTTCTGCTAACACCATGAAAAGCCCACCCTGAGCCCTTGAATCAGTTTTGTGATTTCACTTACCTGTCAAAACACTTTTTTTGATAGCTGTACTGTCCTGCAGTAATTACGGAGTCACGTTTTATTCTTCCCTTCTTTCTTTTCGCCACTCCACTCTCCCCAGTAAGGAACCAGTTGTACAACTTGAAGATAATTGTTTTTTGAGAATGTTACCAATTTAATCTAAAAATCAATTGAGTTGCACAGTAGTCAGAAAATTGTGCTTCCGCTTTTGTACCCAAATCCTCAGAGCCTTAGGGGAAAAAGTCTTTGAAGTTAAATGTAAAAAGAATTTTAATGTTTTATGCAGAAAGACAGAATTTTGGGGGAGTGGGAAAGAGGAGAAAGGCACAAGTACAATGTGCTTTTTCCATTTTTTCTGATGCCAGATGTGTTGAGCAGTACACAAACTCTGCCTTTCATTCTCCCATTCATATCACCCCACTGATTTCAGCTTATGGTGACTTGTATTCTCTTCAGCTTTGAAAATCTCTGCAAATTCAAAGAAACACTTTTAACTAATTCTTTCTGGCTATCCTTTTGAATGAACAAGTGGATGGTGAAGAATGAAGTGATGCAGGGAACCAAGGTCAAGTGTTCTGAAGGCTTTCAGAATTTCAAAATATGTTTTGCATTTTACTTATAGTTTTATAATGGAATTTAGCTGTTTACTCTGCAAATGCAAAATTGCTGAAGAAAGTCTTGAAAAAGACTTTCTTGGAAAAGGGGGAAGTGGTGGTTCTACATTTCAAAAATAAATAAAATGCAGAGATACTGCTACTAATGGTGTTCCCTGATCAGTTATGTAAACAGGATTTACCATTTATTTAGTATTTCTGTATAGTATTTATCTCATAGTACAGGGCCTGTAGGTGTCGAGTTTCTCAATCTATAGTCTATGGCCTGTATTTAAATAAATTAATACATTTTAGGACTGTCAGCTTAGAATATTTTATATATTCTTACTCAAAACATTCAGTCTGCTATAAGATATCATCCGTCAGTTCTTCACTTTATTTTGGGAAGCTACTAAATTATGAGAGGGTAGGCAAAGAAAACCCAATTGATAGCAAGACAGATATGAGAGATTCAGTAGCTTTCAAAGCTGGTCGTCTTTTCCTCACAATGAGTCCATAGATTTTTCTATATTATGAAGTAATTCAGGGTTGAGGGACGTTTGGTTGGGCGTTTTTTCTCCAAATTACTGTGTGTATAATCCACAAGGTATATGCTATTCTTCTTGTAAATTGTTGCTTTGTAATAGTATTTAATTACAGAATTTGCTCTACACTGAGTTCTCATCAGTTTTGTTTCGGTGAGCAAAGGACAAATACCGCAGGTGGCCAGAAAGTTTGTGTAATGCCAGCTTTGACTGGAACCTCACAACCCATGCCACAAAAATGTTATTGAAGTGGCCAAGTCGTGCTTCATAGCTCTTCAGGGTTGACAGTGTCCAGAATGGCTGGTAGAAGGTGTAACTAGAGGAACACTGTTTTGGATAAATTTGAACAGCCGCGGTTAGGATTAAGACAGTTCCCAACAGGAACCTTTGGTCTCATCGTTAATGCTGAAGTAGTTCTCCATAGCTCGGCCTTGAAGCTGATTGGGCATGTATTGCCCAACGTTGTTCCAGCCATGCTCAGTCAATTTGCTGATGGTTCAGAGCAGAGTGAGGCTCACACATGGCTTCAGAATCCTCTTGATGTTTTAGCCACATTTTCGCTGTTTTGCATGTTTATGTCATTGTAAATGTCTTAATCTTTAGTTAACTGCTGCTACCATAGCATTAGCAATATGGACCTCTTGAATTCCTACATGGTGTGCACATTGTGGATGTGTATATAAATATTAATCCATAATATAGCCCAGCTGGCACGGACAAACAAAAGCATTGTGAAGCAGTGAATCCTACTGATAAATTCTGCGTAGTTTAGAAAAGTTGGCTTCTTTTCTTCCATTGTGTGTTGTTTGTGATAACTCTCTTGTGTCTGAATAAGCTCATGCTCAGCCAGTAGTATTGCACCTTTCATTTTAGGTTATTAGGTATTTAAATAATTTCCATATTTTGACTTCTCATAAATAGACTGGGGAAAAAAGTAGGCATTTTTGTATGAAAAGCTTGTTATTTTATGTTCTACTAGGTGTTTATTTTTCTTCTACGGTGCTTCATCATCTGTCATACCTTGAAGTAAAGGCAACAATAAGCTCCCTGACCATGTTAAGTTGAGAATGCTTTGCGTCTCTCAGGATTGGTGCCATATTGCCAGGACAATGTATTGATTTGGTTGACTGCTGATGTGTGACGCGTGACAGAAATGAGAAATTGAACTTTCTGAATGTGAAGAAAATCGTGCTGCTGCTGATATATAAATGATTTAAGAAAAAGCAATAAATCAGATTCTCTGCTCTGGTAGCAGTGCTACATGTAATTTAATATATAGTCAAACAACAGTTCTTCTGTAATTTAAATCAAATAGTGTTTTGTGCTAAACTCAGATTCTTGCAAAAATGACTTGCAGCATTTTTGGGTCTAGTATGCTTTACTTTCTGTATTACCAATTTGATCTGATAACTTAGAAATATTGAGGTGGCATTCTTTAATTCTGCCTCTTTCTCATCAAAAGCCACAGGTTATTCTTTCTAGACTGCTTATTACTATTTTAAATTGTTTGGTCTTTAAATAATTTTGACTTGTAAGTAGAGTTATTTTGAGTCCCAAATACCTGCAGATGGAGTTTATTATAGCCACAGGTAATTGGACTTAATTATCTGTAAAACATCCACTTGAGACATGAAAAGGCCCATTCTCCCTTCTGGCAGATGTTTTGCAGATATTAGACATATCCAATTATCTTTGGGTACTTTAGTAGTACACAATAGCATTCATTTGCAGATGACTATACTATTCTTTTCTCTCCTTCTCCATGTTATCAAATGAATGGGATAATTTATCCTTTTTGGAAAGAGAGAGAAGTATTTTAATGAAAGCTTGATGAGACTTCCTGAAATTCTTTTTATCGATACCTAGTAACAAGTCTTGTCATTCAGTGTCAAAGTCTCAGTTCAGCATTTCCCCAGCATAAGTCCCTTAAGTAGCAGGGAGTTCTGCAGTTTGCCCAAAACAGTCTCAAGCTGTGTGTTTTGGAATCTTCGGTTTGAACTTTGGGTTTGAGATTTTCAGAGGAGTTTAGCTCTCATCAAGAAGTAGTTGTCCGTGTTTCCTTAGTATCAAGGTTGTGAGAATACAGGGAGAAGTTAAACCACATCTTCCTGGTAGAGCAGGAATGCTGATGCATTTGGCAGTCTGCTGTAACATAAAACCTGGAGATCTTTCCTGTGTAAACCCTGATATGATTAGATGGTTCAAGACCAAACTGTGTATAGACAGTCAAGCAGAAAAGTTCTACTAACAGATGCTCTGCAACATAAAATAAGATAAAATTTGAGCTTTTTATAAGCATATCTCCTCCTGCGTCAAAAGTGTGGTCTTTTTCTTGCTGGAAGTTATTTTGTAGCATTTATTTTGTCAGGAAGAAAAATAAAGGTTGATTTATTAGATATGATGAAGTGTAACATTTAAAGCACCTCAAAACAAATTACCTTGATTAATCCCACCATATTCAGTAATTGGTATTAGAATCTGTGATTTGCAGTTGGATGGCAGTGTAGATTTGAGCTAGAACATCAGCAAAACTCAGCAATATCCCAAAGAGTGAGTCCTCACAAGAAGTGTGTAATATTATTATTTTGAAACTCTAAGGATGTTCTTTTATATTTTTCATAACATATACTTGCTTTCACATTTCAAGATCAGCCAACCTATTAATTTTTCTTTATATTAGATTTTAATTTTTGTTCTTTCTGAAACCTAGAGTGAGACTTGACAGATACAAAGTTGTGACAGGCAAGGAAATGCAAGTAAGCTGTTTGCCTTTTTTCTGAAGATAGACATAAAAGGTATCATGACAACCCAATGAATTTCAAGTCTGCAGAATCTGGTACTCTTCATACCATGTAACCCTGGGGAAAATGACCAAAGAACTTACTGCACTGAATGAAGTGTTTGTGCTTCACACAAATACTGGAACAAATTGTATTTCCTTTAAATGTCTTATTGAAGTGGGCCTGTCTTGCCATAAACACGATCATTAATGACCTCCATCGATGTACCATTGATGTTCCTGGAAAAGTACCTTTTAAAGCAAATTAAGCTGATCTAGCAGCACTAAAAATGCAGTATCCTGCGGAGAGTAGAAGCAACGTTTCAACAGCCAGTGTCCCAATGCCCCTGTTTCCCTTCCTGTTAAACACCTGCTTCACTGGGAGAAGATACTCCAATAGGTGTGATGGTCCTGTGTGCATGGCAGAAAGGGCAGAGAGCCTTCTTTCCATGCATGGGGCCAGGCAGGCTGAGACACTCACACCCACGAACCAGGGAAGAGAAGACAGGAGATACCAAGGTGTAATATTAAGAGTGTCAGAGTCAGAACTTAATACAAACTTTTATGAAAGGAAGTAATGAACATAAAAAAGCTAAAATAAAGATTACAATGGGTTGTCCAAGGTTTTCAGGTTGTGTTTTGCAGCTCAAGTCTATTAGTTCAGAAACTATGGTAATCTCAATTACATGGCTAAGTACAAATATTCCTCATTTCTTAAAATGTTCAATACTTAGAAGTGCCTCAGTATTTCAGGCCATTTTGGAATAAAAGAAATTTCTAATATATTGTGCTCTTCCATCGTGTACCTTTTACTATCTTTATACTGTGGAGGAAATAAGAATAATTGAAGAAAAGAGAGGTAGGCAGGGAGGCTTTCATATAATTAGGCAGTCTTGGAAAATCATAATTAAACAGCTAAATATGTTCTTTTCTCACAAGAACAAACCAGTTCCAATCTCCTGGGTAAGTCTCTAATTTGATTCTTTTGAAATAATTTAACTGATCTTCTAGAACAATTCTCAATCAGTAGAACTGTCTTGGCATAGTTCATCCATGAACTAAGGATGCTTTGCTTAGCCATTGGAAATTATTGTGCTAAAACTATTCTTACCTCTAAATACAACATCTCTTGGTCAACATGCAACAGTTTTGTGGTGTAAATTTTGTCTGAGACAATTCTATGTGGGCTGCTAAAGTTTTTCCTATGCAAAATTGCAGTAAGTGAAAAGCAAAGTTCAGTCATGTGTTGATCCTCATGAGACAGCTTCAAAGCTGATGAGTTCTGATGATTAAAAATGTGGATTTGAACATACTTTGTTATATCGCAAAGTGAGTAAGAAGCATCAGTATGATAAATGGTTGTGTGGTTACAGGAGATAGGCCTTCTAACTGACAGCAGCAATCCTGGCCTTTTCAAACCTCTCATGTTTTAGACTATCAACGACAACATAGAAGAAATTCAAAGATTATTATATCTATGAGATTGTTTCTTTCACAAAAATTAGTCTAGAGGAATTTAGCCAAATTTTTTGATGGCAGTGTCCAAACAGAGGAGAGAAGCTAAATATTAATGGGAAGTTATTAGTCCAAGCTCTGTTCAGTTATTTCTTTGATGTGTCTTCTCTTGGTGAAACAAATCAGTGGCCATTAATGTAAGCTCAAATTTAGACTCTGTTTTCTAAGGACTTCTGGATATATCAAAAGCATATCATGTTCCACTTTGTAGAGATTTTTCTCTCTTAACTGTTGAAGCTTATTTAGAAGACAGAAGCCTCTTTTTTTCCATTTGGTTGATGTCACCAGATAGAGTTAGTGAACTTTTGGATAAGTGGAAGGATTTAGGAAGAACTTGCTTCACAAAAATCTTTAAAAAAATCTCTCATCGGTTTTGCTGTTAATGTCAGCAACTATGAAAGAAAAGCATTTTCCATCTTGAATTCTCAATGTTGATGAGCTGTTCAAAATCTGTCCTGTACGAATGAGATGGTTCTGATTCCTCAAATTATTTTTTCATTTTCTGCCCTCAGATTACTTTAGATTTGATGCTAGGCTCATGGAAAACACCATGAAAGAGTTGTGCATACAAAAAATGGAATCAATATGCTATAAGAATGTAACTACAAAATACTTTATAACTTACTGTATATTGGATAGATTTTTATTTTTGAGGGTTTTTTTCAATGTTTTTTGCAGATTGAGTTCATATATTCAAATTCATTTCTGCTGTTGCTGTGCATCTGAATTATACTTGGATTATCAAAAATTAATGATGTGTGAAAACAGTGTTATAGTTTTTAGGTTATCATAAAATGCATAATCTGCATTATTCCTTGAAACTAAGTACTATTTGAGCATTCTGTCTTTTGTCTGTGGATGAGAATTTGAAATCAAGGTCAAATATATATCATTTTATTATGTCAATTTCCTAGAAGTTCATAGTCATTATTCTGTCTCAGAGTTGTTCTTTGTGTTTTCAAGTTTCAACAACAAAAACCTTTAAAGGGCTACAAACCTTCATGAGTAACTTATTTCATTGTTTGTAGCATATTTAATTCTGATGTTTGCTTATCAATTCTGTATAGCAGCTCTGGAGTATGCAAGTTAGCTCAGCTGCCATTTGGTGAACCCAGATTGATATCTCATGCATATGTTTTATGACTGTGGGAACATGTGCTGTCTTCTGGAGGGGGAGTGGGGGAGTGGGATTTTTTTGTTGGGTTGATTTTTTGTGGGTGTTCTTTTGCCATGCAGAGTGAAGGCTGTTGCTACAGTTGCTTCTTACAAGGCCATCACAGATTGTGGCTGTCTTTTATTGCATTCAAGCCATTTTCAGAAAAGGAATGAAGCTGGTTTTACAAGTAAAATCTAAATGGGTTTGAAGTAGAGTTAGTCCTTTTCACGCACAGTCAAATGATAAAGCAGATAACATACAGAGCAAATCCCGCAAGATAACTATATGCTGAATTTCTCTCTTACCTGTATTACTTTCACTGTCCTCTTTCCTATGCTGACCACGGTGCACAAGACAGAAAAGCATCTCTTCCAGGCCCCTCTTGGTGGCCTGGTCATGTCTCTGTTACCAGTGCTGATGGTTCAGCCCAGGGGCTGAAATGACAGCAAACCAACACTGTTTTATCCAGCCTTTGGATCAGAGGTTCTCTTGAGTTGAATGTATGTTTACTGTCTGTATATGGCATGTGTGTAGTCTTAAGCTTTTAAATTAAAAAGGTTTTTAAAGGCTTGCTTTTTTAATATATTGATATATCTTTTTTAAAAACCCTGAATTAAAATACACTTAACATTGCCATTTGAAATCATATTTAGAATTACCTGCGTCTGCCTGTATGTTTATATCTATTGTGTTATTAACGGTTTAGTTTTAGAATCATACTCCAAGTTCTTTTCTAAATGAATTCTCTGAACTGTTCTCCTTGATGTCAGAAGAGATGTATATGTTAACTGTGTGCTCCTGTTTTTATAGATGGCTATACAACAGATGACATTGAATTTTACTGGCGTGGGGGTGATAATGCAGTCACAGGAGTGACTAAGATCGAACTGCCACAGTTCTCCATTGTAGACTACAAGCTTATCACCAAGAATGTTGTTTTCTCTACAGGTTTGTGGAGGGGAAGCTGAAAGGGGAATTCACTGGGAAGACTTTTAGAAATGGGTTCATTCTCAACATGCAGTTCAGGAGATGAAGAGAAATTTTAGAAACAGGAATTAGAGCATCAACTGTGAATTGAAAGGAACGGTTTTTATTAAAGCTTTCATGGTGTATAAGGCATCAATTATTAACATACGAAGAGGATACAGTAGTCTGTCATGTTAAGGCTCAGTCAAATAAACTGTATTTTCTGTTTTCCTGTGAAAACTGATTAAGCCACTTACACGCCCTAAACCCAGCAAAAATTAAGTCAGTCCGTAGGAAGTTTAGGAGCCTTTCTGACACTATTTCTAGATGTTCCTTGTGCCAAAGTGGGTGTATTTACAGTGAAGACAAAATAATTAGTCTAAACCTTTAAAATCCTTGTTCCGCAGGATTTGTAGGTTAGCCTATGCCAGCAAGCATATGACTTTCTGAAGACTGAAAAAGTGCATTGTGAGGAGTAGTAGACGTTAAAATTGGATTTTATAAAATAAATAAAAAGAAAAAACAAAACATGAAGCAAATAAAATATTTCAGTGGCATATTAAATCATTCAAGAGACACAATAGTTGGGTTGGGTTATTAATACGTGATGTTCTCTACCAGTGGGTAGAGAAAGCTTCTAGGTGTGTTTTAAAAAAAAAGCACAACAACTCACTTTCTAGAAATGGATAGAAATAATCTTTGGAGGGAGTATAGCAGGAGTACATTCCAAATTCTTCAAAACAAAGCAGAAATGGGACTTGAACAGCGATCTATTGGCACCCATCTCAACTAATATTTTTATACGCGAAAATATTTCAGGTGTCCCGTGACAAAGAACAAGTGTTGCATTGTTTGGAGAGAAGGTTAGACTAAGGGTTACACTGAACTATATGTACCACAGCTTATCAGGGAAGAAACATTTCTATGCTTTGATGCTCTGAAATGTATTTTGGCTGTTTGTTGTTGAATGTTATGATTAGTAGTAGGTATGCACCTAGAGCATCCTTGTAGCCTTAGAAGATTATTTAATCCCAGTTCTTGCTAGAAGTTCTGCATCTGATTATCCTGGATCTTTCAACTCTGTGTGAGCTCTGTGGTGCATGAAACAATAACAACAAAATGACAGAAAAAATGTTTTCAGGCTTTATACAAGTAAATTATGGCCATACCAAATATTCTCTTTTAGGTGCCTACCCAAGGCTGTCTCTCAGCTTTAAACTTAAGAGAAACATTGGTTACTTCATTCTGCAGACCTACATGCCTTCTATTCTGATCACTATCCTGTCCTGGGTTTCCTTCTGGATTAATTATGATGCTTCAGCTGCAAGAGTTGCTTTAGGTAGGCATTTTTACACATCTCATGCAGTGTGCATTAGTTGAATGCTTTTTCTTGCTTCTGGCTTAGTGAGTAGTGCATAATTTTAAAAATAAATACATTAGATCTTTTATGTCTGGCTTGTTAAGCTTTGTATTATTTGAATCAGTATTTAAATCATCACAATTTAAATAAAAATTAAAGTGATTTTATGTCTGAATTAGCTAACTGTATAATCATTGTAACCAGAATTAGCCTAATTGTCTCAACATTTTCTGTTGTTGTTTCACTGCTTGTTTTTCTCCAAAGAGAATGCATTTAGTTTGCTTTTGCCCATGGCAGTCCAGAATACACAATCAGCACTGTGTTATGGATTATAAATTGCTTTTTCTTTCAGGTATGAATTAAATACAGGTTTACTAGGATTGTGTAGCTAACTTCTCCTTAAGTTGTCTTTTTTTCCCCTTACCTTACATTGTAAAAGCTAACCATTTCCCTAATTAATATCTAGAGTACACTTATATCTCACCACTAATCCCATGTGTGCTTTTTTTATACTTTGTCCCTTGTCAGAGTACCCAAGAGTACCCAAGCAAAATAAATACGAGTACCTATTGCCAAATTTTGTATAAATCAGACTGCCAGTGCAGATCTCATGAAGACAAAATAGGTGAATTAATATAAAAGATATAATTGAGAATTTGACATTTAAACTTTATAGAATACTGCCTGAGTTTTATCAGGCCTTTCTGTGTAGCATTTTCCCATAATAATTCAAGACTACAGATACCTGAAAACTCTGGAGGAGAGCAAGGTAACAGTGACTCTAGGCTGGTAATTTGTAACTGAGACTCCTTAGAGAAGTTTACAGTTTAGTTGGTTAAAAACTTAATCATAAAATCCCACTATCTTTGTTTGATTAACACAATTTAGTACATGTGTAATTTTCTTTGCTTTACAAAAAAAGGAAGATGAGAAATACTGACAGAGGTTGGGGGTGGGGAGTTTTCCACCAGGAAGAAAATCTGGAATTTTTCAGCTCTAGCATTTGACTATTATGATCTATTATACTAGAAAGTTAAAATTAATTCAACCAGTAGACTTGTCAATTCTTTTTTGCAGGAATCACAACTGTGCTCACAATGACAACAATTAACACCCATCTTCGAGAGACTCTTCCCAAAATTCCATACGTGAAAGCCATTGACATGTACCTCATGGGATGTTTTGTCTTCGTTTTCATGGCTCTGCTGGAGTATGCGTTGGTCAACTACATCTTCTTTGGCAGGGGACCTCAGCGTCAAAAGAAAGCAGCAGAAAAAGCTGCCAGTGCCAACAATGAGAAGATGCGAATGGATGTCAATAAGGTAAATTGAAACGGGGATATATTTTTAGTATTGCCCCAGGAAGGCGGACTTTCGCTTCTGCCAGACAGAGCTTTAAAATGTAATTTCTTGTAGATGTGAGTGGAGTTGGGATTATAATGATCTTGTTTGAGCTCTGCAGAGCAGTGTATTTACCCACCTCAGCAATGAATGCTGCCCCCTCTAGCCTGGAAAAGTGAATTACTTCTTTCTAAAGCATGTGCTCTATTAAGCTTTACTGTGAGATGTTTTCTCAGTCAGGATGTAGAGTTAAATATGTCTAATCTGTTTCCAAAGGAACAAATCCAAAATGATGGCTGTAACTGATACTCTATTATAGTAAGAGCTGTATGGAACGTTGGAAATAAAACCTAAATTTAACCTACATTCATAAATCTTTCAGATGACCTGGATAAGAAATATTTGCTACAGAACTGTTTAAAGCTTGAAATGTTTGCGTATTTTCAACATATAATAGCCCAGGGTATTGTTGGGTAAATGAGGAACTGCTCAGAAATAATGCATCAACTTGCTGTGCACTTAATTTTGAATCTGAAAATGGTCCCCTGGGGATGGAGAATTGAGGCAAAAAGTACATTTGCCAAGATACACACTTTTGGAAAAAGTATCCATTATGCTTAATGAAAATGGAGCACTTATCATAAAGCACTTGTCGTTTTTCACTTTGACCATTTTGGATGAGTTTCACACAGTGGCAGATCTGGGCTGAATGCTAAAATGTACCCAGTGTGAAATGTATAAACATTCACACACACGCAAATTGAAAAGTTAAATAAAGTTACTTTTTTTTTTTTTTTTTGTGGCATGGGAAGCTTTTTGAATTAGTGACTCAGCATGATACTCCAAGGGTGAAAAAATCAAAATCAGAATTTAAAAAAAAAACTAAATCAGAAAAAAAAACCAAGTGATTATTTGTGAAGTGGAAACATGGAAACAGTTTCATACAGCTCTAGTGGTGGAATTTCTTGTGTTTGTTTGGAACTTGTACACTCACACAGTGTGCCTGCAAACAGAAGAACATCTTGTTCATTTTTGCTGGAACAACAAAAACACATTGATAGCATAAACCAGTTTGTTTTATAGGTTATAGTTTGTAGTCTTTTAAGATGGAGAATTATCATTTCACGGGTCAGATCTCAACTATTCATTAATTTACTTTGTCTTTTTAATTTGAGAGAAACATGTTTTAATGAACAAAGGCAAATGCATAATGATGAAATTAATCTTGATGTTATGATACCTTTTAGTTCACCTTTTACCATTGTAAACTTCATGAAGATAAAATCCTTTTCTACTGGTGATTTTTCAGCAATGTAAAAAAAAGTTGCATGATTTTATTTAATTTGCTATTTTTATTTTTAAAAATTGGTTTGCCTTTAAAAAAATCAAAGCTATTAACTAAGAAACTCAGTAGGTATTTTTATGAGACTAGATCTGCATTTATCTGAAGTCTTTCCTCTGTCATCAATGGAAATTGATGGTCATAGGTGTCAGAGTATCACCACAAGCTGGGATATATTTTTGCATACTGTTTCACTCGTGGTGCTTTCTGTATGCTTATTCATACAATAGATATTTCAGCTGTGACAAAATAACCAAAGTGTTGTGGCAAATTCCTAATCACGAACTCGAATTTGAAAGTACTAACTAGTGTACTAATCCAGTAAGCACAGTAAATTCATTCCCGTGACTGTTGCAGAAATTCACCAGCCTACAGGATTAGCACAAAGTATACTGGGAGGAACAACTTTATTTATGTGTTTTTACGCTGAGCCTTTTGCTTAATATACCAGGCCGACATGGTTCATAGTCTATGGCAGTTCTGTCTTGGTACCCAGATACACTCTGATCTGATAATCAGGTTTGCAATCCCTTAAGCAGTAGACAAAGAATCAAATAGGAGAGGATCAGAAAAGAGTAGTTATCAGAGAACACTGTCCTACTGCACATAGGCTGCTCTGGGGAGGAGAAAAGGAGCTGACAGCTGTTCTTGCTGTTTGACCAGCAGCAAGAAAACATTCATATTTAATGGACCTGAATATTTTATCTATGAAAGTGGGCCAAACATTATATAATTTTTTTCATGTACAAGAACCGGAAATGGGTCTGAACTGCCCAATTTGGTTCAGATGCAGGTTTCCATAAACCCAAGTATTTCAGAAATTTGAGCAAAATGAACACTCCATCTCTAATTAAGATCCAACACTGAAGGACTAAGTTTATGAAGTATAAGTGATATTACTAGATTCCTCTTCTATCGCTACATGGAATACTATGAGTTTACATTTGTGACTTCAGATACTATGTGAGAAAAGATTAATGCCATGAGTAATAAGCCTCAAAACACAAGAATGAAAACATTTTTACAGCTGTTACTGCATTCAGCATCAAAATTGTAAAACAGGTGGGTGAATAGTTATTGGAACTGCGGCTTGTAGCACAGCATCTTTGTTTATACACTATAGGCCAGCAAATCTGTAATAGATTTCTTCATATTCCAACACCAATTTTTGTAACAGCCTCTTAAAATTTTTCTGAACAACAAAAGGTGATGAGAGGAGAAGTGCTGATCAGTCCTTCCATCCACAAGTACTTGCAAAATCAAAGTAGAAGTTAATGCATACTCCCTTTATGCTGCTGAATTCTGTGGTATGGAGAGATTCCAGAGCAAGCACAGACATTGGCAGTCTCTCTATTTTTGCCCAGTGTTACTCAGAAGATATAGGGAGCCTACAAAACAGTACAGAAGCACATATTCTTCCATGACTGCTATCTGCTGAATCCATTGTCATACCCTGGAGATCTGGTGACTCTGTAGGAGAATGTCCTGT
The DNA here is from genome assembly GCA_013398155.1 of Pedionomus torquatus. Classification (NCBI taxonomy): domain Eukaryota; kingdom Metazoa; phylum Chordata; class Aves; order Charadriiformes; family Pedionomidae; genus Pedionomus; species Pedionomus torquatus. The sequence continues at coordinate 196,689 of VZRU01009534.1, read as the reverse complement.
TGTATCATAGAATCACAGAATCCTCCAGGCCGGAAGGGACCTCCAAAGGTCATCTAGTCCGACCTCCCCACAGTCGCAGGGACACCCTCAACTAGACCAGGTTGCCCAGGGCTTCATCAAGCCTCTCCTTGAATATCTCCAAGGCGAGTATTATTTGAGTGAACACCATCAGGCTGGCTGCGGAGCTTCCCTAGATGAAACTGTGGCTATACCTTTCTCTAAATTTTATATCATATTCATGTAATATGCCTAATGGGTTTGGTTTTGGTTGTGTTTTTTAGAATCAAAGAATAGTTTGGGTTCAAAGGGACCTTTAAAGGCCATTGAGTCCAATCCTCCTGCAATGAGCAGTGACATCTTCAACTAGGTCAGGTTGCTTAGAGCCCTGTCCAGGCTGACCTTGAATGTTTTCAGGGATGGGGCATCTACAGCCTCTGTGGGGAACTTCTTCCAGTGTTCCATGAACCTCATTGTAAAAAAAAATAATAAAAATCTTCCTTACATCTAGTATGACTCATCACAGAAGACTATAACTTCATATACTCCATTGTCAAAGGTTGTTAGCTCTGCTTGGACTAAGGGAAAGGAAGAGGAGCTATTTGGCTTATATCTTAATTTGCTTCTCGAATTCTGAGACCTGAGTAGTTAAGTGATGGAGAAATTTAAAGACAAAAAATCTCAAGGAAGATTCAGACTCAGATATACCAGCAGATAGGGACGTGCTTAATTTTCTTTGCGGTGACTTCAGGTTAAAATAGCTGTGTGTGTGATTGTTCCACACTTGAAGCTTCTGAAGCTGCATTTAGCAGTTTATTCCTTTGGTCTAACTCATCTTTTGCCTTTGTCAAAACTAAATGTTCCCTCTGTAAACAGTGGTATTGTTGCTTACAGGTAAATCACTCACTTTCTTCTTACTCTAGACATCCTTCATTTCTTGGAAATAACATTCACATAATATCCTCACCTCTCTTTTCAAGCCTATCATCTTAAGTTATTTCTTCAAATGTGTATTATCCTTATAGTCCCAAATTTTTGAATTTCTTCTGTATGGCATAGTGCTGCAAGTGTATATATAAGGATATGTAAACTGGGAGTGTTGTATTTCTGGTTGAAGATGTAATATGTGTCATAAACTATGGGATATGTTCTCTAATCCATCGTTATGCAATTTTATTCGGTGGACTTTTCCATTTTAAATGGGAATGTTGATGGTCATCAACATCCTTTTGATCCTTTATAGGCACATTTAATGCTATCTTTTATTTAGGCTCAGGGCACTAATCTAGTATATTGTCTGTGCTTCTTCCAGGTGACTAACAAACACATTAAAAAATGGGGTCAAATTCTAATCTCTGCCTTGATAATATCATTCAGCTGACTGTCTTCCTGTGGGTAATTGTATATATATCTGAGGCATATCATCTCTTCAGTTTCTATATAAAGTTTCAAAGGCTTTACTGAAATCCATGACTTTCATTCGTTAATTCTGTAATTACCTAAAAATGGTCTGGCAGGATTTGGTCTAGAAGCCTCTGTGAGGCTTTTTCTCTTCTAATTGTAATTTTGGTTTCTGTTTCCTTTTGGGATAGAAAGGATAGGGGAAGGGAAATAAGCTGCTGTGATATAACCCTTCAAGTTTTCTCCTTTATGAAGCCTGGCTTTTATCTTCAAGGAGAAGATTAGTCTAACCACAATCTCAGTGTAGAGCCTGGTACAACTGCGAGTAAGTTCTGATATAGGCTCCCAGTCGTTTTAATATACTTAATTTCGGTTATTGCAGTTCAAATAATGAGCTTCTTGGTGCTGTCTCAGTACTGATTTATACCCCACAAGTTTCCCCCAGAATCCAATAACCACAATGTTTTTAATGAATTTTTAAATATTCTTTTACATTGTTGTTTTCAATTATTTTACCTCGGGTGTTTCCATCTTGGAACTGTAGTTTAGATGGGTTTGCTGATGCTGAGCACTGTGATGTATCTGATGCATATTCTAGTCTTTGTGTTGTTCAGGATTTGCAGTCTGATCATCTCCCAAGCTCTGGATTCAGTATATTTTCCTGAGTTACTGAATTCCCAGTCAACCTGCTGCTTATGCTGTTGTTACATCTTTTGGATTCATTGCTGGTTTTGCTGCAATTGCCTGTCTAACTCATTTGCTCCAAACTACTACATATATTAATTGACTTCTCTGGAGGTGTAAGGAAGGTGAAAATGCATTTCAATATTAATGATAGCTGTGTATTTGTTATTCTGGATAGATCAGAAAACCACCATTACAGCTATGTGGTAATTTAATGGAAACCAGAACTGTCACTGTAAAGACCATGGTAAATGCACTGGGGTGAAGATGGCTGATTCTTCCTCTGCGAAGAAGTGCTTCTTGCATCTTGCCACCTGTTTGTTTGTCAAGGGGTAGTTAAAATGGAGAAGCAGCTGTATTCCACCCCATTCCAAAGCAACAGAGTCTGTAAGTGTGTCAGCAGGAGAGGTGATACTTGCTGTGAGTATTGATACGAGTTCCTACATATCAAGGCTCTTGTTAAGGCCTACAGATCATCTCTTGATGGAGCATTTTGTCCGTCTTTCGTTAGACATCAGTACGGTTTCCTTACCAGGATAATAGCTGGAAACAGAATGTGATACTTTCATTTTTTTCAACCCTTGTATCAAATCTTATAGAGGCATTACTATGTAACAAGTTGCTGCATCTTACCTTCCATCTTTCTGATTTCTTACATGCATACCATTCAGGGTTTAAATTATTTCTGAATTTATTTTTTTTTCTTTAGAGTTAGATTATCTTTAGAACAGTTAATTATTGCAAATTAACATTTATTATATAAACTCTGTTTGTTATATTCTTTCAAAGTAATTTGATTTGCCCCTTCACAGAAGTGGCATTAGGTTTTGCATATTGTAAATACATCACTGAACATGGTCTTAGAATGTATAAAGGTGCAGTAATAATTGAAGCCTAAATGCTTCCAACCTAGCTTAAAGCACATAGCTATACACCTGATACTGTGACATAAAATTCTACCTCTAATTTTGCAATTATGCTGTTGTTATTGTGAGCATTAATAAAGCAATTTCCCTCTGGAAAAGAGGGGGGAAATGTCAGCATATTATGCAACACTTCATAAAACTGTTTATACAGATTTATTCAGTCTTTTTTTTTTTTTTTTTTTTTAATAAATGTGAACTGACATTGCTAACCTCTGCATATTTAGATAAGGGGTTTTTTTCTGAAACACAAGGACTTTTTTAAAAAATACCGAGTGTATTTTTAAAACAATGAGTAATTCTACTCAGTAGTTTTTGTATTACGTAAAGTATTCAGTCAGCATGTCTGAAAGTCACACTGCGTCGCTGTTATGTAGTGCCAAGTCAGAAACCAGTGAAATTGTCAGATAATGATGTTTTTCTATCAGAAATTTGGGTACCAAGTAGAGATCATGGAACTTTATTGTGATAATGAGATTAAATAGCATATTAATAGATTTCAATCACAAAAGAAATGTTCTCTCGGAGAATGAATGTAGGGTTTAGCAAGTTAAGAAGGTTTAAACAAGTATAGGTATCTTTGCAATTCATTGCCCTCCTGACCCACTGTTGTTATATGCAAATTAGCACAAAGTTACTAAAGGAGATGATATGGCAAGAAAGAACAAATAGAAGCTTAACCTGCCCTCAGCTGCATTTAACATGGTAACTTTCTTCCCCTTCAAGTTTCTTCAGCTGCTGAATTTTCTCCCTACACCTTTTTGACCAAGAAAAGAGTATGACCAAGTTTAACCTGGGAAGTTGAATAGTTCTCCTTGTGTCTTTCATTTTCAGAGGACTCCACTCCATTTTCAGAGTTTTAAGGCAAACAAGACCATGCAATTACTTGTTTCACAAATGATTGCACCTAATTATTTCACTTTGCAATTGGACAGTTTCTGGCCACTGGTAGTCTAGGAATGACTCGGGGCTCCCACAGCATCCTCCTCCAGGTGCCCTTTTTCAGATTCATTGGCTCATGTATGTGTGCTCTTTGAACATGAAGACCGAGACTGAATACTGGCTGTTTCATTTTGCTAATGACACCAGTGCACTCGAAACGGCAGTCTGCTCTGGTATTGCTTTGTTACCTGCCGCTTCCCATGACAGCTTCCAAACTTATTCTCACCACTTTATTAGTGAGTAAGTGGAAGGGCCTGTGCATTTCTTTCCCTGTCATATCCACAGATGTCTCTTTTGAAAAAGAGGAGTGGAATTAGATGGAGTATGTTAAATTACGCCAATGTGAACCCATTAATATATACCTGTGGCTCTTTGCAGGCCAACTTGTGCTAGCTTTCAGTGCGCTGCAAACAGACAACATTGCTCTCTGCAATTTTCAGACTAAGGTGTAAAGATGCATTAACAGGACTGCAGGCCCAAGATAATGTACCTCGCTCCGAGGCAATGCTCATTAGCTTAGGCTTGGCTAATGCCTTTATTTCTCCTCTGATTTACTGCTGGCTTGCCTCTGGCCTTTTCAGTTCATAGTAATATTTTTTTCATTTCTAACTGAAGAAATCATGTAAATGCACCTCTAGTGCAGAGGAACTATTGTCAAGGTATCTAAAACCACTCAATAGTCATTACATAGAACTGTACCTAATACCCTATGCAGCAGAGGAACTTTTAGTATAAAACCCGAGTAAGCTAAAGACTGTAAAAGCTTTTGGAAAACAGGGGAATTTTAAAATGGCTGTATGCACAGACTGAGTGAATAAACTGAACAAAATATTAAAACACTGAGGCAACATGAAGCTCTTAAAATTTCAGTCTAAAATCTCATATCTTCAGTGCTCTGTATTACTGGAGCTAATGCTGCACGGTCCAGATTTCAGTGAAAGCATTCATCCTCTTCCTTTGCCCTCCAAGGAGAGTTTTGCTTTGTTGCAGTACAGGTAAAACTGCACGAGGACTGATTCTTGATCAGGGTCAGAAGGTATTCCTGGCATGAAGGACGTGTAATAAAAATAGGCATAGATTGTAAAAGCTCAGCCTTTCTCCTAAATTTATATTCACACATTATCAAAGAATAACTTGCATATGAATCAATCAGCAATGCTCAGCCAGCCTATTCGCATTTTGTTGAAACCAGAGTTTTGGTAGGGGTGAAATTTGAGGAAGTTCCAGTGGTAGCCTGCAGCCCTTTGCAGAAGCAGTCAGAAGGTGATTCATTTCTATGATCTGTAGTGGTATTCCACATGACATCTGAATAAAGGTTAAGTCAACTGTGGTTGAGGTTTTCTTTGTGCAGCTGCAGTCCTTCGAATGCCATGTTTAATTAATGTAAGAACAGTGCATGCACAGTCCGTTTGTTTAAAGCACGTTATCCCTTTTGCTTTTGCAGTGCATCTACAAACCTGTCATCCACCAGTGACCCTGAATTAAATATGCTTTTGGTTGCAAAAAAGAACCCATAAATGCCGTTTATATCATTGTTTCAGATTGTGGGGAAATAAAGCACAAAAAAGGCAAACTATGTTCAGTGAAATAGAGGATATGTGTGTAGCTGCGGTCCAGAAAGTCTGTCTGGCTAGTGGATTTGATGAATTGATTTCCCAAAGTCGATCAGCTCTGAAGAGTTTGCCAAGGTTTAATTCAATGGACATGACTCAGCCAATTTCTAGCCAAAAAAAAAAGTTGTAACTCTAATCATTATGTGCTAGGGGATGTAACCTAGGTGTGATCATGAATCTTGAGATTACTGGACTGTGCACGCTAGGGTGGCACTAAGTGGTAAAAATATTATTATAATGTAGAAGATGACGATCAACCCCTTTGCTTTATTTATAGTGTCAAACGATCATCTGTTTGATTTCTTTTTGCAGATAGCAGTGCACTTTTAGACCTAATTAGGGAAAATAAATTTCAGGAGAACCAAAATTCATTATGTTTACATAATCAGAATGATAGTATCCCAAACTGGTATGGAGGATACATATTTGAAATCACATTTTTATGGTGTTTGTCCATCTTTAGTCTATTGGTAACTATTAATTATAAATTATGATAAATTATGATTAAACCAACCTTTGTTGGTTTTTGCTTTTGAAAACTTTATGTTCTTTTGTAATGAAAACTTATCAGTCATTTTTCCATAGAAAAATCTCAGGGATTTTAGTTTAATTTCTTTTTGTTCAATTGCCTGCAATTTCTCTCCAGTGTTTTACTTATCTTTGTCACTGCTCCCAAAGTTTTCCTATGGCGTGGATCTTGTGCCCAGGAATTATGTTGTTGATCTTCCCTAGAATCATGAGCTTAAATCTTGGCACGTGAGTGTATCACAGTCAGATGGATGAAATACCAGTAGACTGCTGTATAGTCCACCCAGTGTCATGACAGTATAAGCTGTATAGCGCTTTGCACATTGTTTTGGAATTCAAACAAGAAAAATAACATCTATGTATTTACAAAAGTCAGTTGTAGAGAAGAAACTTTATCAGCCTTATTTTTTACTGTCTAGTTCATGTATCAAAATTATAACTATATCCAAGTGAAACCTTACAAATTTTTCCAGTTACAAGGACTATCAAATATTCCATGCATTTTTCATCTACACAAAGCTTTCTTATGTAAGAAATTTTGCTGTGTTTCTCTAGTATACTTTTGGTCCTATGTATATCTTTTAAATTATGTTTTGTAACACAACTTAAGAGACTTAGCTTAGGGGCATCATGGGATTTTCATAAAATTTTGGGTTTTATTTATCCAAGATGGTAAAGAGCACTTTCTAGGATGTAGGTTCTTGCTGATGTGTTATTCATTTATAGTATCATCAAGAATTCAAAAATTCCAATTCTACTTAATTTGCTTCCCTTATGTTTATTTTCAAAGTTTGATTAATTTTTTCCCCTTTTAGTATTTACAAGATTTGCCTTGTAAAACTAAATGCTTTCAGGGAGTTCAGCTAGATTCATTTTTAAATTTTTCACCTTTTCTCATGGAGAAGTTTTTGATGTATGTCTTCAACATAGATACATAGATGAGGTTTCTTCTTTCGTGGAAAGGTTTCATTTTTAAGATAGAATAAGTTAGAAAATACTGTTTTGATCTAAGTGATGAGTTTGCAATCTTCTGAAGGAGAAAAGAAAACTGTACCTTAAATTTCTAAGAGGGAGAGCAACTTCCTTTAAATATCATCAATGTGGAGCTTATTTAGATTTGAAGACTTCTTAATTGGAATTCTCCTTAATTAATACTTAACTCCGCCATTGTGATATGTTCTTGCAGCTCAAACAAAAGAAATAATTAAAAAAAAGTTTCCTCCTTATGGGTATATGCATTATTCATGGTTTTGGACTAAGAGTGAAAGTCTTATTCACAGGAAATCACTTGAAAACATGACTAACCGTAGTATTTTTTAAGTCCCATTAAATTCATGTATCTACTTAGCTAAAGTTACAAGCTCATTTCCTGAATTAGATACTTGTTTACTGTTTATGATCAACTATATTTGGTGCACTAGAATGGAAACATCAAGGCCTTACTTCCACAATTTCTCTTTCACTTGACTAGAGATTTTTTTTTTTCTCCAGAATCACAGCATACTCTCTGTTTTTCTTTCTTGGTTGGTTAAGGTGATTTATCTCCCTTTGCTCCAAAAATCTTCAAGTTGAGGACAGGACACTAATAGGCCATTTCTCTACTTTTTCCTATTCTTGCCATAATTCAAACAGCAATCCTGATTTTGCCTATTTCACTTGTTGGCTTTTGGTTTAATGTTCTAATTCTGTGCAGAAGTTTGAAAATTTCCTATTTCATGCTTTTTATTCAAATATCGAAGCCAAAGATGGTTCAGCCTCTTTCATTTTATGTGGGCACTTACTCTGCAGTGTCTTAAGGTATGGAATCTTGTGTGTAAGTAATGGATGCCGAAAGAAAGCATATAATTTCAACCATTACTCCAGAATCCTATGATACTTATGACTAAGTTGTTACTCATTATAACGATCAAGAAATAATATATATCACATTTATCAGAGGGTAAAACTGGGTGCAAGTAATTAGAGCAATGTTAAAGCTCCATGTCCAGATCTTGCATTTTTTCTCACATTCTCTTTTTTCTTTTTTTTTTCTTCTTAATTCTGACAGGTCTCTTGTGGTTTTTTGTTTAGATTTGTAGGCTTAAGAACGCTCAAGAATCTAAAGAAAATCCTGATTGAATTTGCAGAGTTTCTCTGAATTTTCTGACCCGAAACCAAACATAGTAACCTGAAATGCTAAGACAGTTTTACTGTCCTCTAACTGCATGCTTTACAGCTTGATCTAAATCTTAGGTGTATCATGCAGTCTGAGCCAATGCATGCTAACATGGTTTCATAAACAGTTATAGCAATGCTGGTGACAAATTCAATTTGGAACACCAATGGAAATGCAATAAATGCAATGTGTGTTACATTTCTATGGACATTGTTTCACATATGATATTTTGAAGTACAAGGTATTTGTGCTTTCATATAGCTTTATCTCAGCAGACTGGCTTATCACATCAAAAATGTCTGTATAGCTTTAGGCAGGTGCCTTTTGAAAGTCATTAATTCTTTTTTTTTTTCCAGAACGAACATAACAGCAGCTTACACAGGGCTATCTACCTTCCACACATTACGTTGTGTAGTCAGTGCAATCCCCAGAGATCAGTGGTTCCTAATCAATAAGTCAAACCTTGCTGATGAGATGGATGATCCCTATTATATGTAAAGTGCACTTTACTTTTCACCTAATCTTGCCAGAGTTACTGTGCCCAGTCAGGAATGGGATGTTACTGGTTTTCCAAGCAAAACTCAGCTGCTAAGTAGTGGGAAACTATGCTATAGATAATACTAAGATCTTAATCTCTAACAAATTAAATTGTATGTCTAGGCATGTCATGTTGGTCTTCTTTGAGAAAAAGATCTTTATTTCTCTTAAGAATGTCAGTTCACAGGACCTATAAATGCTGAGACCTAATCTGAGGTGTTAATATTTGTAATAGACTGGATACTTCTGTTGTCCCTTTGTGGTTTAGCTCACTATGTTTTGCTTTTGACTAATGGCAGCCCTACTTAACGAAAGGATCATTCTTCTGAATTGACAACTATTTCGTTTCACAAGGTTTTTCCATCAGAAATTCCAGTGCTACTGTCTTTTTTATCCATGGCTTCTGAGCCATTTTGCCATAAAATGAGCCATTGGTACCTGCCTGTAATTGAAGGTTATATGTGAAAATGAACAGTATATAAGGAAGGAAAAGTGACGATAATTATATCTTTTCAGATCCACAATATAAATTTCCCTCCTACTCTGAAGTTGTGTTTGGCATAACAGTAAAGCATAATCACCAACATACTGGTTTATGTGATATTATTAGTTTGAGATCTGGTCATCCTTGGGGGATTCCTAACATACTTAAGTGTGTATGTATGCATGTATGGGGGAGTTGTAATTTCCTTGTATTTTACAGTTGCCAATATATTAGTATAAGAGGAATTCCTCAAGAAAGCCATCATTTTGGAGTTTCTAGGTAGCAGGAAGAATACATAATGGTAACATTTCTGCACTTTCTTCTATATTCCCTTTGTTTGAGGCCATCCAAAAGGCTATGGCCTCTTTCAAGGCTCCAGAGTCAGCTTTTTTTCCAGTTGACCTCAACCTATAAGCGAGTATCATTTGCATTGTATATTTTGTCATCCACCTTTAAGATTAATTTATTAAAGCCCACCCTCTTGCATGGTTGCTGAACTCTGGTTATCTCTCTTCCACTTCAGCTTTCACCTTTTATTTCCATGGTACTTGCTGCTGCTTTTTCTTCATCTTCACATCCTCCCTTCCTTCCTTCTCCCTGGGAATTTCTCCATTAAGTTTGAACTCTCCTGTTCACCATAAAGAGTCCAGTTCTATGGTTGAACAGTCCTTCAGCACCAAGAGATCTTATTAACCTTCTTCCACCTCCTTTTGAAACCACTTTTACACTTACTTTTCCCTGGGATAATTTTAACAATTGTTTTCATATCATCATATCTTCCTTGGTCAAATGACCAGTTGGAAAAAACACATTTACATCATGATGTTATGTTACCTTGAGGAGCAGAGCAAGGCAGTAATAGCACCTCTGAAGCCAGAATATACTCGTGCTAAATGTTGGCTTAGAGGTCCTTATATCTTTCAATTAGTTGTCCTATTATTACCCTAGAGTGCTTTAATTTTAAATGACAGATAATAGCTGCCTTATCTCTAAGGAAACTGGTCTTGATTTTATTAACTTACAGGACAGAAGAATAATTGGCACATATCATTGTCCAGAAATGTATTCAACAAAGGTATCTTTCATCGTTTTCTAATGTTTTTATCCTCAGAGGTTTAAAATTCAGGTGCTGACCACTTATGGTTATTAAAGATCCCATGGCACTTTTTTATAGCGTCGTCATCTCAACTCCAGGCATCTGGCCAAATATCAATTTATCTAACTGTTCTGTTTACCTAACATTTCCCACCACCACTCACCCACCCCATAGTTTCAATTGGCTACAGCATTCTCCATTTCCTCAACTAAAATATAGCGTATTGTTCTGCATTGTCAGTCACCACGTTTCTTCTCAGAGGTGATTGCACTTCACGGGGAAGTGAAGTGGTTCTTCTTTCTAATGCTTGTAAAGCGCTTTGGGATCCTTTTGAATGGGTGGTGCTGTGTATGATAAATGTAATTCATTATCATTCTACCTCAGGCTTCACTTAGTTATGAAGGCATGTTCTATTTAGAGTTGGGCGAACCTGCTTAGTGGAAATAACACTTGCAGCTCTCTCTAATCTGACAAGGAACCTTTTGTCAAAGGTTGAAGAGTATTCTTTCTAGTTTATTTGGGTTTTGTTGTCTTTTTGTTTTGTTTTGTTTTGGATTTGGTTGGGTTTTGGGCTTTTTGTTTCTTTTGTTTTCACATTAATTTGTACCTTCGGGTTGGAATTTTGGGAGTTCTTTGGATTGGGAATTCAAAATACCATGAAAAATGCAGGTTTTGTTACAGTCAGTCCACTGTTCAAAGTACAGGAGGGTCAAATTAGTGCCTGAGAAGCACCTGAACTTTGTGGTGCTTACCGGGCTTTTCTAACACTTGAAGGTTCGCCCATCACTAACTTTTACTGTATTTTGCATTATTTCTTCTGAAATATTCTTGGAATATTGAAAAATGCTGTGTTCCAACTCTGATATCAGTGTGATACGTGCAGACACTTTGCCCTAGAAGACAGTTTCGAACATTGCTAAATGTTGTTCCTGCCCAGCATCCCTAATCTTACTAATTACTGCCAAGTTTACCAGATAACTGCAGCAGTTTGCTGTGTTAAGAAATTTACAGAGAGCAGAAGTGACAAAAGAATCAATGCAAAAAGCTAACTGAAGGAGTGATACCATGTTGCTAAAACATGTCTGTATCTGTTTCTAGTAGACTAAAATAATTTTTCGCACATTTTTGTTGCATAGAAAGTATATGAGTGTGTCAAGAACACTCAGATTTCTACTATCATTTAAGATGTGAAAAGATTTGTTGGCACTAGAATCTTTCCAAAGACAGTATCTTAGAATGTACAACATTGAGGTGAAAATAACCCAGGCCCAGGGGTAGCCCCATGGCATTAGTGGATATTATGCTAAACTTCCCCTGATGTCATTGGAACAAAATTGTCTGTTGTTTTCTTAATGCTATGTGAAACTATGGAAAATGTAGTTTCCAAATGGCTTTGCACCCCTCTTGTAAGATAACCCCCTGTTTGTTTTTAAACATTCTTGGGATCAACAAATGCCAAGTGTCTATAATTGTTTTCATTTTCAGGATGCTGAAAGTCTTGTTAGTTGTCTGAGAACTTATAACAAAATTGACAGCAAATTTTGTCTTACCCCAAAAATCACAGAAGAATTTTCTAAATAATTGCACTCATTATAAGAAAATGTTTGAAAACTCTCTTGAGAAGTTTCATAGATCTATTTGAAAGCTTTTGCATGTGTTTGCTTTCGTTTGTATTGCAATAGCAGAATACTCTTTTTGCCTTAGTTTTGTCTAATGCAGATGAGAACTGATTTGATTGCCTTCCTGGTTAGAATGTAGTGTTTCTTCATGCTCAGTATCATGCTACGGAGTTCTTAAAGGAATTTTTCTTGAGTTCTGGCTCAACTTTCCTGTTATGAAGTGCTTCTCAGAAAAGATTGATTTCCCTAACACACTATGAAATTCAAAGAATATCATATGGCTTTGAGGGAAGGGAAGCAAAAATAGATGATTTTGGCTGCTTCACATTGAGTCATTACATTTATCCTAAAACTAAAATATAATGTAACTAGAGGGGTGCAAACTCACATAGACTGGGAAAAAATAAAATAAAGAAGAGAGAGGGAAATCTGGCATCTCAGAGATGCCAATTTTTATGCATCACTTGCACAGATGTAATCACTCAAATGGCAGTGTTTCAGTGGGTCCGAAGTACTTTTGCCAGTATCTGACTTCTAAATTCATAATACTGTGCAGTAGACGCTATTAAAACGCATCGGGTTTCAACCCTTTTTTCTCACCATGCCATGGGAAATATTACATAGGGTTTTTTTAATAATGGCAAATAAGGTGCTTTATTGGGTAGTACAGCGAGATACCGGCTGCTGAATGCTGGCTTCTAAATGTTACAGCATAGCCTAATGCCATATTGTTGTTTAAAAATCCCCAAAAGTCACCTTTTCAATGCACTTTCAATAATAATCATAATAGATATATTGTACATGATAAATGAATAACGTGTCTGGGTTATTCTTAAAGGAGCTCTACAACAGCTTCATTCTTATTTGGCCTGGAGTGTATCTGCACTAGCATTAATAAGTCAGTGAACTTAATTAACTGCTCGTTAGCTATTATTACTTGTAAAGTATTTTTATTTAATTATACTCTATAATTACACAATTCAAAATGTATACTTAGAGAAGGCTGAGGAAAATTAAAACTTCCTAAATAACCTTATATTTGTTTTCTATAAATGGTAGTTCTCCTACCCACACTTCAGATCTACTCCAGATTGCCTAAGAGTCGAATTTAGTTCCTCATCTTTGAAATCCTCTTAATTGTATATGGGGTTTCCTTACAACAACGCATTAATTTTTTCACTGATCTGCCTTTAAAAAAATATTTAGTAGCTAAAAATACCCATGGAAACAACTGTTCAATGCACGTTTGATGTGATTACACTCTGTATTCGTTTTTCCTTGCTCTAAATTGCAGATCTCTGCTATTCCAGCATTGAGGTCTCCACAGCATGCACTGTATTTACGGAATTCATAAGCACTGGGGAATGGAGTTTACACATAGGTATAGTTAGACTATTGGTGCCTTTCCCTGAGTAACCACCAGTCCTGCTTGCAATAAAGTGACTGGAAATCTGCATTCTCTTGTTCACTGCTCTGGGCCTTATTTTATAGAGGCAGAGAGTCCTTGAGAATACCTGGAGTTTTTGTCAGAGCAGAAGCTTTCCTTTAAAAGAAGAAAAGCCAAAGCAGACCCTTTTCTATTTGATTGCCCTCCAAAAAACCTGAAAAGCTCAGTGATTGCCCCATATATCCTACCCATGAGTGGCAGAATCCCACGTTCAGGAGCTGAGTGTGTGCTCCGTGTCCAGGTATTGCTTCTGCTCACTGAACATAGGGTCCAGGGAAATATCACTTATTCCCTTATACTGTACTGGCCTCATTGCTTCTTGAGTTCACAAATAAATTATAATAAATATAGTCACATCTATGCATAAAGTCCTTTAGACAGGCTGACATCCAATGAATAAGTTATGTTAGATCGAGCCCTTGTCAGCATGGCTTCAGTTTGCAACTGATTTGGCTTCTCTTCTCTTGTGTTAAATCTGCTTTCTTGTTTTTTACAGATGGACCCACATGAAAATATTTTGTTGAGCACACTTGAAATTAAAAATGAGATGGCTGCCTCTGAGGCGGTGATGGGGCTTGGGGACCCTAGAAGCACTATGCTGGCCTATGACACTTCAAGCATCCAGTATCGGAAAGCTGGCTTACCCAGACACAGCTTTGGTCGCAACGCCCTGGAGCGACATGTGGCACAGAAGAAAAGTAGGCTACGGAGACGTGCATCTCAGCTGAAAATTACCATTCCTGACTTGACTGATGTAAATGCCATAGATCGATGGTCGCGCATATTCTTCCCTGTTGTTTTTTCCTTCTTCAATATTGTCTATTGGCTTTACTATGTGAACTAAGAAACAAAGCCACACAGGAAGCAAGAACTGGATTTCTCTTCAAATCGGTTGTACAGCCAAAAGTGGGACTTAGAAAAATTCTATTCAGGACAAAAAGTTATTTTAAAACACCTTAGTTGCTGGCCCACTCTATGGTCTGTTTTTATAATGTTTTGGTTATATCTGCTAAATTGTAAATATGTTAAGTTGCAGTATGGACATATCCCTTTATCAAAATATAAGTGCATTTTGAGTGTGAAGGCAAATTGAATTTTGAAAATAATTTCTATTCCATTAACCCTCACTCTCTTTTTCTTNTTTTTTTTTTTTTTTTTTTTTTAATTTCAGTTTAGTGATACAAATCACAGAGTGGCATTTGAGAAACAAGTTCTGTTTTCAGCAGCAGTACATACCATTCCCAGGGGAACTGCATATCTGAGACATGCATCTACACTTAGGACAGTGTAAGAAGTTGTTACCATCCTTATGAAACATAGATGCTTTACCTTTTAAACGTGTAAACTTGAAAACAAGTAGTGCCTATCATCTTTCCAAGATGATGATCGTCAGAGGTTTCCCAACCATATTCAGGTATTTCCTGTTATTTATTGAAAGAACTAAACCTTTGACTGATAATATTAGGGTTGGGTGTTTGCACAGAAGCTGAAGCAAAAAGCACTAGGTTTTTTTGGTTTTTAAAGAGAGAACATATGCTCACAATCACAATGACCGTCGTTGTGACCAATGGAGGAATGTAGCAATGGGGTATAAAAATGCATCAACTCTGAATGCGTAGATATGCTGCTGTTTTGTGTTGGGGAAAGGAAATCACCTGTCCCAAGTGCCAAAATTTGTTGGCCAAATAGTAATTCCCTAGGTGGCTGAAGGAAACCAATGGTGCCCTGCCTTTCTAGGGTAGGGAGAGCTAGAAGCAATTATAAACTACAGGGCCAAGGGGAGGGAAGGCTACATATATGTAAAAGCGTGTGTGTGTATGCATACATATACATATATATATATATACTCACACACACTGTGCAAATGAATGTTGTCAGTTATAATACATACCTTAGTCTGAAATGTTCATGTGGAGTTATGTGATTTCTTCCAAGTTTTCAATCTTTCCAGTGCTATGCCTGCTACTGTTGATACGCCTGACAATTTATATCCAAGCTGACTAAAGGTATCATACCTCTTCTAACAGTAAAGATCTGAGCATATGTACTTCCGTACAAAAAATACTGACACGGTACATTCTCAGTCCAGATCTGGCAATGTCATTTCACTTTTTTATTTTTCCCCTAATACAGTGTTTTAAAGGGAAAAATTTGGTAGGCATCACTTTAGAGTTTGTTTACACTCTTTAATATTTTCTGCTTTAGGGTGACTGAAAAACTAGCAAATTTCAATTTTGCTTTAGGAAACTTTTTGAAATAACAGGTGGTGTTCCTTCATTCTATAAAGCTTTACTCTTACAGGCAAAATAAAATAGGCAAAAAATCAAATTTTAAAGGCAAAGTAGAGTTTGCCATTTAGTCCATTGTGGAACCTTGTTTGTAATTAAAAAACAAAACAAAACAACAAAACCATTTGCAAGAACCGTATAAAAAGTATAAATTCCTGATGGCTTGTACTAAATGGGATCCCAATATTGTTTGACGTAAAATATTTTATGAAGTGAGAGCCACATCTGTTGTATCTATCCTACCCCTCATGTCTTTTCAAATTTCTGAAAGAAACTAGAATTCAAGTATCTTCCACATGGCAAAGGATTTTTTTTCAGGCAGATATGTTTCCCCCATTTAAGTATTCCTTTTGCAATACTTTAAGATAAAAAATTTAAAGCAAGTACTTTATGAAAAACATTCTTAAGAGTTGTTTTTGTTCTGTAAGAATAATTTTCTTACAAGTTTCTACAGGATTTTTTCCCCACTTAACTGTGAATGACAATGATAGGAGGAAAGCAGTTCTGGGAACTAATAGGCCAGTTTTCTGACTTTGTCTTGAGCATATCATATGCTTATTTCTGCTTTAAATGGGAGAAAATAGTGTTGAAGCTGAAATGGGATTTGCCAGGCATACGTGCCACCTGTTGTTTTCCAGGGAGTTGTGTGTACGTTCACATACTGCCTCCAGATTCAAACTCCACAGGCTTTCATCATGCAATTAACTTTCCAAGTCAAAATGTTGCTTTTTGTTCACATACTTAATTACTTGACTGCATTTCATGCGTAATGCTTTGTAGATGCATTGGATTTTCAACTGATAGATACGAATTGTGTTGGAAATTTTTCCCAATTCTAAGAAAAAGAGCCACATCAAAATTTAGTATTTCTCTTCAAAGTCTGTTCTTTAAAAATGGTATTAATTATCATAAATAAAAGCACCCTTATAGTGTTCTTCTGTATAAGCTTTTCTTTCATTTCACAAATTGCTCCCAACTCCTTTGTCATTTCACAGAAGCATAGCGTAAATGCAGGGAGCTCACAGCCTGTTTGTGGTCGATACACATCAAGTGTAAAACCTGACAGAGAGTATGTTGATTCTCTGCATTGATTTACCACATCAGCTACTACGAGAACCACAGCGAGTGAATCCTAGAACTGCACATTAATTTATCTGAAGTTACAGTACAAGCCATAATACTCTCTGATGTCGCTATTCAGAGAGCGAAAGAAAACGTCTGGTTTCTGCTCAGGTGTCACTAGGAAAGATATATTATCTGGGGGGAAGGAACACTTTTGCTTTTACTATATCCTTCTGGCTAGTAATGTGATGTGTAAAATTAGTGAAAGAGAAGGATTCTGTCATTTTGTACTAAGGCTTAACACTGTGATACAAAAAGATGGGGGTGAGAAAGACTTGGGGGGGTGCTGTCCAGGGAAAAGCGTAACTTGAGCCCAGGGTGAGCACTTGCTCTTCTTCTGAGATACTTGTGTGAAAGTGAAAAATTATGCCAACATACATGGCATGTCGGGTTTGCTACATGTGCTACCCTCCAGGTAAACCAGAATAAATTTGGATTTTCTTCAGAATTGACCGAAGGTGAATATTCTAGATCCTTTTAACCGTGTTAATTGTTATTAGTTTCAATAACTAAAATATCAAAGTTATTAGTTTAGATAAATCTTGTAATAAAATTATAGTTGCACATTTTACTGTTCTATTAGACATGATAGCCAGCAATTAAGGTGTTTTTCATCTTTGTGAAATTCATGGGCAAATTATGACTATAACATGGCACAGTTTTAATGAAATCTTTGAGATCAACCTGTAAATATATACTGTACATGACTGCTAGTAAGTACGATACACATTTTCAGAACTGAAAATTCATGCAACATTTCTGTGTTTGCATAGGGAATGTTATGTTTCTGTCCTATCGCAGTTTAATGACTGGGAAGAAAGACTCAAGCAATGACATTGTGACCGTTTCTTTTCTCATTCCCAGGGGAGGAAAGCAGAGTCTTAGATAACAGCATGTCGTAGAGTTCTTCAGAGAGTTTTTACATGCTCGTACAATGGACAAAAAATCTGTAAGGTACAAAAGCACAATGCATAGAGAAAATAAGTGGTGGTCTTACACCTGGGCAACAAATCCTATTTATTTCTGACAAAAACACATTAGAATTTAATGCTCAATTAATTTTATCTATAATTATTAGACTGTGTTCCAATTCTATACTATAACACAGTCCTAAACATAAGTGAACGGATGTTAAACATTATCCAACTGTATGTGCATATGGACATATACTGAAATGTCTATATGGACATATGCGTGCATATATAGACGTACTGGGTATATATATGCACACACATTCATATGTTGGCATATTAAAGGAATAAGCTAATAATAGATTTGTTTCTACCATCAACCAGTGTATGAATATATTTTTGAGAAAAAAAGATTAATGTATTTAAAAAAAACAAACATCTTACTATACAGGGTAACTGGGCATTTCTATATCAGCAGATCGATGCTTATAATTCGTATGGAGCATTGCACCATTTGACATGATGATAGTACTGTACCTCCTAGCATCTGAAATTAGACTAGTCCTCACATTGCTTGCCTATTTCTTCTCTCTCTTTTTATAACAGCATTGTCCACTAGTAAGTTTTCAAAACCAACAAACTCCGTGGGGAACCAAGAAAAAAAGGCAAAGACATTAACTATTTCTAGAAAATAATGTAGGGTGGGATGGCCAGGGTACAATACTATATCATTAGCAATCATAACGTTTTGCTATGTGTACATAGAACATACAGTGTGAGCAACCATAACTTAAGCTGAACGTGTGTAAATATTATCAGATTTCTTAAACATTTTTAACTTCTAATTTGTACTTTATGGTAAGGCAAAAAGCTAATTCTACTTATGGTTTAGGTTAATGTGTCCTAAAATCATGTAAATAATTAAATAAGCTGTAAATGAGCAGTTGATAGATACAGTAACTGTTTAGTGACTTTTTTTTACTAAGTACAATAATTGCAGTGCTCTAGCAGAGTAATTTAAACACCCTTTTGCATAAAAAGATTTGGATTCCAGATACAAAAAGGTACAGAAAGTCCTGTAGTGTAAAATAGCCATCGTGGCAAAGTTACTGCTAGCGCAATCGATTCTTTTGTATGTTAAACTGTTCAGGCAACAGAAGATAGTAGCTTGGCACTCAGTACTCAGATTAGCATAAAGACACCTTTATGTTGCTCCAGTGAGTGGATATGTGAAGGAATGCAGGGTAAGTGAGAATTCAGCTGCTGGTGATTTCGTTACCGAGAAGCCTGCATATGGCGTCTGTTGGTTTCTGAAATCTGTCTCTTACGGTATCTAATAGTAGACTTATATTTTTCTTTACAAAAAAAAAAAAAAAAGGATGTTTGACTGTCGTTAGATAGCGTAGTCCCCCAAAGCCAAAGAATCTTCACTCCAGAAATTGTTTAAAAGGGAAATCTAGTAAGTCACTGCTTAACACCAAAGGTAAAGCTTAATAAAATGCACTAGGAACTTTGTCTAAATTTTTAAGAAACAAATGGAATGTTGATCAAAAATACTGCCCTATTCTACTTTGTAACAATAGTAATAATTTAAATATCCATTAATAGAAAATTGAAATAGATCATCTCTACAAGAATATGCAACACTAACATTTCATAAGTATAAAATTATTTTCTTTGTAAGTGCTTTGACAGAAAATGAAACTTAAATGATGAAAAAAATCTCACCTCTACTTTCATACTAAGGGTTGTATTTTTTTAATGTTTTTCAGACATGAGGTCATTTATTCCAATTTGATAACATTTTGTATGTTTTCACTGTTACTGTCATTTGACAGATACTCACCAGGCTGTATTGTTCATGGTCTGTCCTGTTACTTTCAGTTGAAGACAAAAAGAACATCTGAAACATGATTAATTCTAACAAGCTGAGTATGATTTGACTTCTATCACGTTTTTATTTGCATGGGTGTTTAAATGGTTCTGTTAGTACTGTCTTTGCACAGTTCTGATTTATCTTTTTTTACTTAGTACTATTTACTTCATAATGTAGTAATCATCAGCCTTACTAATGACCTTGTAGCCTTTCTTATATGCACATAATGCACATTTTCCAATGGCTAGAAAATGCAAAATACTAGTGGATATCATTGCATCAGATCTTCATGTCTTTCTCAAAAGGACTGCTAACCTCTGGGATATATGAGGTAGTAAAATGATGATTGTAAATGAGTAGCACATAAGAGATATTTTCTTGAATTTAAAATTATTGCAGCCAGTTTCAGCATGTAAATATATAATAATGTTGGCTAGTGTGTAATTCTTGAACTAAAAAAATATAAATAAAGAAAAACCTAAAAGATGTATACGTAGTTGCGTTATGTTGGGCAGGCTCTTTTCTCCAAGCTGCAGAAGATCACAGTTCTCATCTGAAGTGAATATCTATCAATCTGAGTCAGAAGGGGCACCAAGAAATTGGGCATAGAGGCACCCAAACTGTGTAATATGCGAAGGGGTAGTCATAACATGGTGTTGATTTGCCTGTGCAGTGGTCAGAGGAGTTGAGTGTCTCAGGAACAGAAGCCCCGTACAGTGAGATGCTTAGTGCTAGTCAATGGGAAAATGCTGAGAGCACGGCAACAACTGAAAAATCCCAGAAGTTCTGTAACTCCTTCTCAGAGTCAATTCTTACGGATCTGTCACTGATAGTAAGTCGCTGGTGTCTTCCTCAGAGAAATATGGTAGCAGCTGTTCATGGTGGGATGGTTTTTCCTTTGACAGAAAAAGGTCTAAACAGTCTGCGTGTGGACTTAAGATATTGAAGACTTAAGATATCGAAGACCCAAGTTCAGTTCCTCCCTCTTCCTACTTAACATATAACAGGAGAGGTCCTAGGTGACTAAAATATGGGTCCTTTCAGGATGGTGGTTTTACCAGATAGTCCTGTTCAAGTGGGTCTGTTGCATTAAAAAACAATTCAAGTTCAACAGACCGGGAGGAGAGTGCAGTCAGGCATGGTCCTGAGAGGATCTCTATTGCTGTACTCCATCAGCCAACTGTTTTGTACAAAACTTTATTGGCAGTGTCAAAGGCCAGAAGCTGGGTCTTTTCTTGTGTTTCCAAGATGTAAAATGTCCACTAATACAGTTCTGTTGCTGCTGCTTCTTTCTGTCCTAGTAGATCTTGAGTGTTAAATAGACTTCAGAATTAGACCTGTTTGTTTGCTCTACTGAGGGAACAGTTCGTGTCTATTAGTTTTTCTTCCACGCCAGCCCAGCTCTGATAAAAGAAAATCCATAGTTGTGTTTCCAAAATCACTACATGGGGGACATGGCAGGGCATTTATTGGTAGCCTTAGCTGTACATACCTGCAGGTTCTGCCACAATTTGATTCTTCGGTTGATCCAACCAGGGGGAGCAGATGGAACACCAGAAAAGAGAACAAATGGCCATCAGCAAAAGGCTGCCAAAGGCTAAAACTGCCAAGTCCTCATTTTTTGTCTGGAAAAGCAGACAGCAGTTGGTAATTCCTTTTGAAGTTGTCCACCTGGCTGCTCTCTGTTCTCAGCCCCACAACAGCACTGCTTTAATGACTGATATGTTCTGTCTCGCTTTTCTGCGGATAAAGAGCACCAGTTCTGCAGAGAAAGAGCAGAGATGGAAGATGGGAAGATCCGTGAGTCCTGCATCTGGTACTGAGGTGAGGAGCTGCTGGTCGCACAATGTTGGCTCTGTATCAGGAGACATTGAATAGTAGAAATAAAGTATTCCAGACTGTTAAGGAAAACTCAAGTATGACTTCATCTCTTCATGTTTTAAAATTTATAACATCTTCCTCCGAAGCTTCCAAACAGTAGATTCGTGTTCTCAAAAAAGGACTGACTGTCAGCACGGTTGTTTTGTTACAAGTATGTGATGTGATGTGCTGTTGGCCCTTATTTTCAAGGATTATTACAAACTAGAAAGAAAAATATTTAAACTTTAAGATTGGTTCATGATTTTAGGATCTAAAAATATTTATACTTCTTAGCAACTATCATTTCCAAATCAACATAGAACAAATTGTCTATCTACTATTTCACCTGTCTGTATCTATAAATGCGTTTAATGCTATCACATTGTAATAGGTGTTATATCAAATCCACCGGCACAAAAATAGACCAGCGCTGCAGAGTATTTGAATAATTTATTCCCTTTATTCTATTCTGAGCTTTAACATTTATTTCATGAGTCGCGTAAGATGGCCTCTCCTTCCTTCAATTTACTTGCCTGCAAATTAGAAACATCAGTATTAGCTTCTTATTGGTAAATTGTACTGCTGAGTATATCTTGATAATTTAAAATTAACAAAACATGTCAGAGATTGTCTAACATCGCTGTTCTCTAACTTGGAAAAATCAATATTTTAAAGACTGAAATTACGCATCTGTCAAATATTGAACAGCTGTGAAAGAATCAAATAATGGGAACTGGCTTCTAACATGTTGTAACTGTTGCATATTAAATAAATGTAACATTAACAACTACAGAGCAAGTATGTTCACTAATGCAAATTCTTTGGTTATCAAAATTAATGACCAGCATGACATTATTAATTCGTAATGCTTGATATTCTTGAAGGATATTTGGAGTGACTGATTTATTATGATGTTCGTATGAGTCTAAGCAAGCAATAAATTAAAAAAAAAAAAAAAAAAGAATATTATGTCCAGCAAAGGGGGTTGGGCGTTCGGGTGATGTAAATTGCTTATGTGAATGGACATATGTTTGCCTTAACTCAGTCTCTGGCCGAGGCAGGTTTTTGTGTCTGTGTTTTGGTTTTTCTTTTAATTTCAGGGCAAAACTTTTGAATATACCTTATTCTTAGACCAAAAGTATTTTTCCCCCTCTTTCTGACAGAATGTCAGAACTGACATATTGCACTCATTTTGGCACTCTACTGCCTAAGGGCATGCTTCCAGCTGAGACCACTTTTTTTAAACTTCCTCTTTGCTAGAAAGAATATAGCCAAGGAAACACAATCTTCCTGAAGGTCTGGGTCTTCGGTTGACTTACGTAGGTTCCTTCACAAATGTTTTAAAATCTAAATCATATTAACTATGCATATTCTCAGTTTTGGTGCTATTTATTTTTCAAAAGGTACTTGAATAGAGATACGTGTATATCTATGGATACGTATAGTCACACATACTTGCATTTCTGAGTTCAGTTATGTCTAAAGACTGATGCTTTCTAAGCCCATGTGAAACTGGTCTGTGGCCTTTGAGATCTCCTTGCTAAACATTTCCAAAGGTTTCTCCTGAGAAGTCTGATCATATCAGTCTTTAATCTTCAGCTTAGTTTTGGAAATTTTATGGCATTGATGTTGATGAAGGTACCGTGAAGAGGGACCACGGGCAGGCACAGGACTACAATGTCATGGAGGTCAAAGGGAATGAAGTCCTGTCCTGTGCTCTTTGACAGCACCAAAAGGGCAAGATGTTCAGTGATGAACCCACAGCACAAAAGCTAATTTGGTCAGGGTAGGATTGGTGCGGTTCCATTACTGAGGATATTTCCCCTTCCATGTCATGCAAATAAATTGTTCCTTCAGGTGAGAGGACCTTGACAGGAGAAGGATTGTGGATAATAAACAGACTGAAACCTGCATGTCAGGACAGCGAGATTTATCTGCAAGATTTACAGACAATTTGAATTGGGTTTGCTGTTCTTCTGTATTTTATGGTAAGAAAGATGGAGGCTGTTTTATTATTTTTGTTGTTAGACACCATTCAAAAGATGTCTGAAGTAGAAATATGTGCCAAACCTGCAGGGGAAAAAATTTCACTGAAAATAAAAAGTAAAAAAAAACACCAATAAACCTTAGCATGGGGAAATCCGGCTAATACACATCCCAGCCTCCTAGCAGCAACAAAGCATAATCTGCATTGCCTAATTTCTTTTTTCCTTCACTTTCCCCTTCCTTCTTTGTTTTCTTTACTCCCACTCAGAAGATACTTTAAAATTAGAAAGGTTTAAGACTGTAGGAAGGATAAATTTCTTCTTTCCTCTTCTCCCCCTTAATTTTAATATTTTCTTTCTTAGACAAGTTTGGAAACTTAGTAGGAAGACCTTGGCTAATTCCAGTGATTTATACAAGCCTTAATTGGTTTTGGAAGGGTCTCCAGATCTCTCCAAGAAAGGTTAAGCAATATTTATTTGCCTTCATTACTACCCAAAGCGATGTGATTACTGAACGGGTTTGACATTCGAACTAATTAAGGATGAGAAAGAGAGAAGAAAAAAAAAAAGCTTCTATATGAGATCCAAACAAAAATTTACAAAAGGAATAAACAAAAGAAAATGTAAAGGACAGGCAAATGAAAAGTAATGGATGTTTTCTCACTCCTAGTGTAAGATTTTTAAAGTCAATAGAAGCTGCTTTTCTGGCATAGCGTGTTTCTCTGTCATTTAACTGCAGCCTAGCCATCCATCACCTGTTTTTTCTATTTCACATTGCTTCCAGGGAAGCCATATGAGGTACTATCTCCTGGTGTTGATGAAAGGAAAAAAAGTCCAGCATAAGCCTCTACTTCTTCCCTAGGTGTGTAATTTACATCTGACAATGCTTCAGAACAAATACCAAATCCTGCTCCCTTTACTCAGGTGAGCAGGCTCAGGCCCAAAGGATTCCAGAAGGTGCTAAGCACCTTGTTGCAAAACAAGTGTTTCTATTTACTGTGCACACCCTGGACCGTGCTTGAGTGGTCAGGCAATGGAGAAGGGGAGGGAAGAACTTACTCCTTTAATAACTGAGATAACAAGACAAATCTTTTGGGCTGTAAATGCAAATGTTTTGCTTACATTTTGCAAGCACTTATGGGTGTTGCTGAACTGGAAACTACACTCTGTGCAAAGGCTGTACAGTAACAAGAACAGAGTTGGCTTTGCTCATTTCTGCCAGAATTAAAAGTGGATTATTTAATTCTAACGAAATAGAGTGATATAGACATTGGAAAATATAAAAAGTCATCTTGTAACGCCCCTGCACCATTCTTCCTCAGCAGAGAAGGGAGGCAGAATGCCTCTTACTAGTTCCTGTGCTTATGAGCTCCAACTCGGGGAATCAGAATTGTGTGTCAGTACTTCTGTAGCTTAAAAGCACATGGTAAGCATGTCTTTGTCAGTAAATTATAATGCATAAAGTAATAGATAAGTTTTTTGTTTCTTCAGCAAACTACCTAAATTTGACCTTTCCAGATACTTCTTTGCTTTTTGAAGACAGTAAATTATTTTCTCGTATGTACTTTATATTGCTGTTGATAGTTGGACTGCTCAAATTGTGACCGCATAGACAAAATACGTTATTCTTTTTACTAGAGTCTAGCTCTATCAAAAGTATGTATGGAAAAATACATGCATTGTGGATATTTCTCATTAAAACATGGTATACGTTATATGTGGATGTTTTATACTATTGTAAACTCTTGCAATGTATTTGGTTTTAAATTTATATAAAATATTTTTAAAAACAAATTTGTGTTTTCTACAATGCAACATGAATGTTATCATGTTAGTGCTTTTTTAACACTTAGTATTTTTTTAAAATGCTATTTCAATATTGCAATTGGTTTTCTTCTCTGGGAGATTTCATTCTTCCTTTCAATTAAAATATTTTTAATTTTTCATGTCAGATGTTGGGGATTGATTTAAAAATTTGCTTATTGTTTTTTCCATCAAGCTGTCTGGAAAAGTAAATTCTAAATCCAGAGCTCAGCAGTCAGCTTACCTCTGAAATACCTAGATTTATCATGATGAGGAACTGGGATAGTAGGAAAAGACAAGAGAACTCTATCAATGCTTTGACATATTTTTAAACTTCCTAACTTTCTCTGCTTTGATCATGTTCTTAAAGCTTCTGGTTCATTATATACAATTTCTAATTGATTTAGCTGGTATTTAATTTAAAAGCTTCAAATTCATATGAGATATGGTGAAGGTATAGCTCTGAGACCTCGTAAAGCATGAGTACAAGGTACCTGCGTGGTGATCTCTCTGCAGACTTGGGCTCCTTGACTCAGCTCTCTGCAGCAGGTAGGACCCATAAATATGCACGTCTATGAAACAACCAATTGCTTTGCACTCTGTTTCTTTCACTCAGGTCACTTTGCTTCGAGAAATTAAATTTTGCATATTGTGAGTTTAGAAGGATACTTGTCAGATGGACAATAAGCCTGCTATCAGATAGGGATTTGCCTTAGGTTTGCATCCCCCTTCTCTCCTTGGTGAATGAAATGCTCTTCTGTTGTCCCAAAATGGTTGGGTGTCAGGTGGCAGACTGAAGGAGGCAAACTCCCTGTAGTCACATCTTGAGGACGTGTCATTGATACCTGCTAACAATTTGCAATAGAATGGTCCTACAAGATTTACTGTGGCCCTTTTTCTCTCAACTATTGTTAACTCAGCAGTTAAGTATCACATTGGTAGCATCGTAATAGCTGTGCCTTAATTAAATCATTAATTGGCAACTGAGAGCCTTGATGTAACTGCAGCGCTTTTTTTACTGTTATTTTGAAGGACCAAGTGACAGAATGGCAGAATGTTAAATGAATCTTTGCCTTCAAAGATCTAAGCTAATTTAATGTCTTTTATAGTTTCTCAGGTCATCAAAGGCCTATAAGAAATTAGGATCTAGAAATTAAGTTTCCAGGCCTGAGGAGAAGGACTTGGGGGTGTTGCTAGATGAGAAGCTCAACATTAGCTGACAGTGTGCACACCAGCAGTGTGGCCAGCAGAGCGAGGGAAGTGATTCTGCCCCTCCACTCTGCTCTGATGGGACCTCACCCGGATAACTGCTCCAGCTCTGGGGTCTCCAAAATAAGAAGGACCTGGACCTGTTAGAGTGAGTCCAGAAGAGAGCTCTGACGAAGATGGTCAGAGGGCTGGAGCACCTCTCCTGTGAAGGCAGGCTGAAAGAGTTGGGGTTGTTCAGCCTGGAGAAGAGACGGCTCCAGGAAGACCTTATAGTTGTTTTCCAGTACCTAAAGGGAACTACAGGAGAGATGGGGAGGGACTCTTTATCAGGGAGTGTAGCAATAGGACAAGGGGTAATGGTTTTAAACTCAAACTGGAGAGATTAGGTATCAGGAAGGAATTCTTTCCTGTGAGGGTGATGAGGCACTGGAACAGGTTGCCCAGGGAAGCTGTGGCTGCCCCATCCTTGGATGGCCAGTCTGGATGGGGCTTTGAGCAACCTGGTCTGATGGGAGGTGTCCCTGCCCATGGCAGGGTTGCTGAACTAGGTGATATTTAAGGTCCCTTCCAACTGGAACCATTCTATGATTCTATGATAAAGAGCAATGATTTAACCTATTTTTTTTCAATAATTGTAGAGTGTGTAGATCCCTGCATTAAAAGGACATGCTGGATACACTTTGTGGTTTGGAAAGGAGCACCTTTAATCTACTGATCATTTCTCATATTTCTGTGCACGTAGTTAGGCATCAGTCCTTTGTAGCTATGAACAGAGCAAACAAACACCCACAGTCTACCTGCAAGGACTATGTGAAATAAGGTAGTTACAGATATGTCAAAAAGTAAAGAGTGCCTTTGTAGACAGCTGGTGCCTAATTAATTTGCAGCAAAGCTGAGGAAGGCAGTGCCTATGGCCCTGCAGGTATCGCTGGATTTTGTTACTGCACCAATTATGATAAAGTGTTGGCAGCACAAAAAGCAACAAGGCATTTGCTGCGCACTTGGAGGAAAGGGATGATAGTTATTAGTCAATGGAAGAAGTGCACTGCAATTCTTGTTATACATTACCTTTCTTTTTGGTTCTTACTCTCTGAAAGACAGAAAGGTAGAGCTTCCATTTTGGCTTTTTTTTTTTTCTTTTC